>JARQOD010000001.1:714060356-714143144 GCA_033576555.1 Oophaga sylvatica
GGTCGGCGGTTTGACCCACACACAGAGCCAGCAACATAGCCTTTTGCATAGTCCCCATACCTTATATAGTGCTGCCTGTTAATTGTGGTACACTGACATGGCCTTGATGGAGGTGTGTATGACCGCTATTGCGGTACTTCCTCCACTGTTATGCCAGTATTCAAGATGGTAGTTGCGGTGTCCCTATTGCGAGTGCGCATGCGCCACATGTCCGGCCGCTCTCGCGATGCTTTCTCCCTGTTTCGTCGGCGTCCGGTCACGTGGGGCCCCACGGAGTTCCGGATGCTGACGTCATGGATGAGCGCTTGCGGGAATGGCGGCGGTATGCGGCGTGACAAGAGGCAGTAAAGGACTAATTAATTGTATGCACAGGCTGTGGTTAGCGCGAGGCACTGTGGGTGAGTCAAACCGGTGACAATATGTGGGTATATAAACCGCCATATAGTAGTTCCATGTATGCCCCCTGAGGAAGGAGCTGCGCTCCGAAACGCGCGTTGGGGTGGATCTGGGTCCTGATCTGAAGGCTGAGCTACACTTCTGTTAAGGTATAATTGCACTATAGGCTGGGTTCATTATGTCTATATCATCCAGCACTATGCTAGTACAACAAGTGGTCTATGAGTGCAGCACATGTGTGTAGAAACTTTGATTTGTATCATCAGCTATTTGGACTTGACTAGATCCTCTATGGAGGGATTATACTGGCATTCTAATGATTTTCCCCAGATGTTCTAATTACCATCCTATGTAATTTTAAACATATGTTGTTAATAAAGAAATATTTTTATGGGATCTTTTGGCTGCTATTCCCTTTTGTGTATTGGCTTAGCTCTTTGGCAGTTTCCCTATTAGTCCTATTCATTTTTGATTATATTCATCGGTACAACTTTTGGTGATGTTTTCCACCTATACTCTGTTAGCCTGTTGCGGTGTAGAGTAGGACGCAGTATACGATGCAGGTGCGCGCAGTGGCTCAGTTGGATACACACAAGGCTTTTGCGATGCAGAGTAGGATGCAGTATACGATGCAGGGCACGATGCAGGTGCGCGGCCTGGCGCGGATGGGGTTTTGATTTGGGACACTGAGATACGGGGTACATTGCCGGCTTCAGGGACGGGGTCGCTGACTCGGGAGACATTCAGGGCAAACCACCCCTGACGACTACAGTGTCGTGTGTAGGTGATAACATCCCCTTTTAACAGGTGGAACCCCGCATCGCAGCAGTGAACAAAGATTTCTGGAGAGAACCCAGGCTCGCATATGTATCCCCAAACTCCTCGGGCCTTAGAGGCACACACCGTCCCCTGGCGCCGCGGTTCCCGGAGCGTACCTTTGTCTCGCCTGACGTTATCCTTGTCAGCGAGATCCTTTTCCCGGTACCACTGGCGAAGCTGCTGCGCCTCTCTCTGCTCCTGCTGCTGCTGCTCATGCTCACGGCGCCGCCACTCGTTCTCCAGCTGGGCGGCGTATTCTACGTCGTCCAGGTACTCCATTTCCTCCCAGTCGACCTCCATCACGGACGGCTGGGTCTCCTCCGGCGTCCCTACCGGGGGACTGCATTCGCTGCGGCCTCCAGGCCGGGCTGGCACTCCGGTGCGGGCAGGGCCTCCTCAGCCTCCTTCCCTCGCGCCGCGTCCCCGGCGGAGTCAGGATCAGCACTTTTGGGGCCGGCCTCCGGTTCCTCATCAGCCGCTGGCAGTGGTGGCGCAGGTAACGGTGGTGCATCCAGGGGGGAGAGCATCGCGTCCCACAGCAGCCGCTGTTTCAGGGCATGCCAGCTCTGCTCCATTGCTTCCATTTCAGTGCGGTGTCGGGCCATGTCCTTAGCACCGCATCTACCTCCTCCACTTTCTGCATTGTTGGGTCGGTCTCCCGACCTGGGGACGGCTCAGGCACAGGCAGTAGCTCTTCAAGGGAACGGGGTCTGCGCCCCGCCGTTCCTCCACAAAGCGTCTCCTGTCCTTCCGCCATCTCACTCCAGGCCAAACTGTGTTTTCCATCAGGAACAATCTGGTCTCTTCCGTGGAGGCGGGACTTTCGCTTCCTCTTCTTGGCATAGAGGATGAAGAGAAGGCGGATCTCTCTTGCAGTGGGGCAGGCTCTCACATTGTAATAGCATTTAGACAGGGCGCCCATTGCTTTCGCGCCACAGGGGGGGGTACACCCACGAAGGCACGCCCACCTTCTTCACCAGCGCCTCAGGGCGCGAATATGGCGGCAAAATGGCAGAAAATGGCGCCAAAAGTCACAAAAACTGCACACAGTCTTTTTCACAAAACAGTCCAATTCTAGGCAACACAGGACTCACATTTAGTAAGCTTGTATCCTGTTCGTGACGCCAAAGAATGAGTCGCACGTAGTACCAGGGTTATGGGGTACTCGGCACCGAGCCCGTTGAAGTCTATGGGGAATGTCACAAGTAGCACAGCTCGGTCCGTTGCCCTGGGCGCTCATACAAAGGGGGATATTTACAGGGGAAAATAATAATTGTTCGTGACGCCACCTGTGGTTTCTGATCAAGGTGACCAGCGCTGCAGGGTTAATCTTCTGAGGGGTTGTTACTGGCAGCGAGATGTTAAGTCTCCCACAGGAGAGACTGGATCCCTCAAAGTATATATGGCGGTGCAGGGTGCAGGCAATAAGTCAGACACGCACAAATCAGTCTCTTTCCATACCTTTACTGGTGGTATTTGCAGGTATGTCCCGGGAAGCTGCTCAGGGTGGAGGATGCACATCCAGGTAATCACTGAGTAGGTTTAAGGCCTCCTTTCTCTTTAATGTGTGTGAGTTTCCAACCTGCATGAAGCGAAGTTCAACTCTGTATAGAACAGATATGCCCGGCCGACATTGTGGTGGAGCCTTCTTTTGGCAAGAACTAAGTCTTTGTATGCAGCGTCCCGCTAGACTCCTGTTCTCCCTGACCCCGGTTACGTATCAGCACTATAGGGCCCCTCTGCAACTTGAAGTCCAGCAGGGATTCCGGTTTTCACCTACTAGCCGTGAAGGTTCTAGCAAGGCTTCGGACCCGGCGTTCGGTTAAGCAGAGTGGAGACAGCAAATGTTGCTATAACGCCTCGGTCACTCTCTCTTCTCTTGTCACCACTCGCCCGTCGCCCTACTCTCACCCTTAACATAAGCACGGGTAGCAGTAGGTGTAGTCGTCAGCTTCCTTCCTTCCACAGCTCACTGACCGTTTCTCAGTCGACTCGTTGTTGTAATAACTGTAGTCCCCTTCCTTTTTTCCTTCTAGACTCTGTCCAAAGCAGCTTTCAGGACCTTCCGTCAGACTGAATACAAGCCTGCTCCGAGAGTCACTTTCCACATTCATAGGGAACTAACAGTCAGTATGTTCTGAGGTAACAGCTTGCAATCTTTCGTCCTCTGTCTCATCTGACAGGAAATCTCCGTCTGTCTGGCTAGTATGACTCACTCCTGAATCACACCAAGACTAGAATGGCTACTGCTACGTCTCTCACACCCTTAAATAGTCTAAGGTTCCCTCTAGTAGCAATACTGGGAAGTGTGAGTGTGAATGAATATCAGGTTTTGTAATTACCTTTTTGTGCATTCTCCAGGGAACATGTGTACCAAGCGCAGCTGGGCCACACAGATGATGAGGATAAGGAGGAGGCTAACAGCAAACAGACCAACTCAGGAAGCGGATACCCCTGTGTGGTTGTGAAGAAGTGCCTGAGAATACACCTCTCCAAAAAAGAGAATTCAGTTAAGGTTCTATTTTGGTGTTTTCAGTTGGAGGTGTACAGAAGTCTTGGCCAATCCAGCACTTGTTCATTTTGATCAGAGTCAGCATGTCAGCATTGTCAGTTGACAGGCGGATGCACTTATCTGTTATAATTCCCCCAGCAGCACTAAAAACCCGCTCTGACAGAACGCTAGAAGCAGGGCAGGCCAGGACCTCCAAGGCGTAGAGAGCCAGTTCATGCCATGTGTCCAGCTTGGATACCCAATAATTAAAAGGCACAGAGGAATCCCGGAGGATGTTTGTACGATCTGCAAGGTACTCCCTCACCATCTTCCCAAACATTGAACTTCTTGTGACAGCACCCTTGTCTCTGTGGCGGCATGATGGGAGCATCTGAGAAAATTTTCCCAGGACTTTGCCATTGTTCCCCTGCCTGACCTGGATTGTACTTCTGTCTCTCTTGCTTGGACTCCTTGGCTGTACAACAAACTCTGACGTCTGCTGCCAGCGTTCTCACATGGGAATTTTTTCACTAATTGTGATACAAGGGCCCCATGGTAATGCACCATTTTTAGAGCCCTGTCTGACTCTGGAATAAGAGCTTGAAATTTTCCTTGTAGCGTGGGTCTAAAAGTGTCATCAACCAGTAATGAGTGTCACCGAAAATTGTTCTAATGGAGGGTCACGGGAAATGCAACGTGACATAAATTCAGCCATGCGTGCCAGACTACTAACAGGCATGCCTTCCATGTCCTCGCCAACTGTTCGACTGACTATGGTGTCCTCCTCCTCATCCTCATACTTCTCCTCGCTGTCCTCAGGCCATCCCCTGTGAACAGACGGTATGACAGCTGTGCTTGTAGTACCATCTACAGCGCATGAAAGTAGCTCCTGTTCTTCCTCCTCCTCCTCTTTCATTGTCTACCATTCCACCTTGCGATGACATGACACTGGGCTGAGTGTAATCACCCGATATGTTTCCTGGCTCAATGTCCTCGTGCTCTTCCTGCAATGCATTCTCTTTTATTGTGAGCAGAGGGTTTTTCGAATGCTGAGAAGCAGGATGGTGATGCTAATTATGGCGTCATCGCCGATCACCATCTTGGTGCACTCCTCAAAGTTCTGCAGGATGTACATATGTCTGACATCCATGTCCACTCCTGAGGTCTTATATGTGGAGTCTGACCTGAATATCGACGGCCTTGTTGAAGCTGGTACTCAACAACTGCCCTCTTCTGCTCACAAATCCTTACCAACATATGCAGTGTAGAGTTCCAATACGTGGGGAAATCACACACCAGTTGGCGAGCCGGAAGCTGGAAACGCTGTTGAAGCACAGCAAGGGCGACTGAAGCTGTCGCTGACTTTCGAAAATGGGCAGACATACGGCGTACTTTCAACAGTAGATCCTGCAGCTCGGGTAGCTTTTGATAAAACGTTGAACCATGAGGTTAAGCACATGGCCAGGCAAGGTACGTGTGTGAGCTGACCTTGCCTCAGGGCCGCCCCCAGTTTCCAGCCATTGTCACACACAACCATGCCTGGCTGTAGGTTCAGCGGAGTCAGCCAAATATCTGACTACTCCTTCAGCACTGTCCACAACTCTTCTGCATTATGCGGTTTGTCACCTATGCAGTAGCTTCAGCACAGCCTGTTGACGCTTGGCTGAGGCAGTGCTGCAGTGCTTCCAGCTTCTGACTGATGTGTTCATTTCAGAGATGGAGGCTGAAGAGGAGGAGAAGGAGAAGGTGCAGGAGCTGTAGACTGTGGGGACAACCCTGATTGATGTAGGGCCCGCAATCCTTGGCGTGGGGAGGAGGTGTTCCATCCCAAGGTCGGACTGGGTCCTGGCTTCCACTATGTTAACCCAGTGTGCCATCAGTGAGATGTACCGTCCCTGCCCACAGGCACTTGTCCATGTGTCTGTGGTTAGGTGGACTTTCCCAGTAACAGCATTGTTGAGGGCACGCGTACTGTTGTGGGACATGTGCTGGTGTAATGCCGGTACGGCACAATGGGAGAAATAGTGTCGACTGGGGACCGAGTAGCTTGGGATGGCCGTCGCCATCAGGTTGCAGAAAGCTTCCGTCTCAATGAGCCGAAAAGGCAACATTTCGAGCGCAAGCAGTCGTGAAATGTGCAAATTAAGTACTGTGGCCTGTGGGGCATTGGCTGGGTATTTCCGCTTGCGTTCCAATGACTGGGGTATAGACAACTGAAGGCTGCGCTGGGACAAGGACGTGGACAGGTTTGATGATGGTGCTGGTTGACTGTGGGCAACAACAGGTGCATGGCCCGAGCCATCTTCACAAGCACACTGAACTGGGGATTGGCTTTTACGCAAAACAGTGGAAGAAGCAGTGTTGTTACCTGCAGACAGTATTCCTGGAGCCTGGGGTTCATCCCACAAAGTGGGCTGCTTTGCTGCCTAATCATGCTGGTGGTGGTCAGGCTGGTAGTTTTGCTACCCCTGCTGATGCGGGCATGGCAAGTGCTGCAAATGGCCTGTTTGGGGTTCTCAGCAGAGTCTTTAAAAAATAACCAGACTCGGGAAGTTCTAACAGGTGGAATGGCAACTTCTGTCCTGTTGGTGTTACGGGGAACGGATGCACGCCTTCTGTCTGAGGCCAACACACTGCTTCTTCTTGCCTGTTGGGGTGATATGCCTCCTTCACTATGTGTGCTGCTGTCCTCGCTCTGCATGTCCTTCTGCCAGTTGGATCAGTCACTATGTCATCCACCACCTCGCCTTCCACATCTGCACCATGCTCCTCCTCCTGACTTTCCGGCAATTGTGTCTCATCATCGTCCACCTCTAGTGACCGTGCTTCTCAAAGATTTGTGCATCGCTACATGGAATATCATATTTCCCCGCTTCAAGTGTAGCGGCCGAGAGGCACGAATCTCCAAATGGAAAACTGAACAGCTCTTCGGAGTATCCGAGTGTGGTATCTGGTGTCTCAGGACGCTCGGCATGATAGGAGGAAGAAGGATCACGGTGAGTAATAGCCGGTCCACACTCACGACTACTCAAACTTGACAGTGTGGAAGATATGGTAGCGGTGGTGGTGGTGGCTAAGTGTCAGGAATCGAACCCAGTGTCTCTTGTCCACCGGCCAGCAGCTCTACCATCTGAGCTATTCTGCTGGCTACAAAGTTCCTTGCTGAACCCAGATACCATTGACTGTTCTTCCTGATCGGCTTCACCCAGTGCTCTCTCGTTTGGCCTCTGATTGCCAATTACACGCCCTATATAAACCTGGCCCTGTGGGTGTGTCATTGCGAGATTATTGTGCTTCCAGCCTTTAGTCAAGCTCTTTCTCCTGCTGTTCCTGCTGCTACAAACACTGCTCTCCTGTGAACTGACCTCGGCCTGCCCTTCTGACTACGCTCTCCGCCTGATCCATTGCTACAAACACTGCTCTCCTGTGAACTGACCTCCGGCTGCCACCTGACTACGTTATCTGCCTGCTCCTCTGCTACCGAACTGCCTTTCCTGTGTACCGACCTCCGGCTGCCACTGACTACGTTATCTGCCTGCTCCTCTGCTACCGAACTGCCTTTCCTGTGTACCGACCTCCGGCTGCCTCCTGACTACATTATCTGCCTGCTCCTCTGCTACAAACACTGCTCTCCTGTGTACCGACCTCCGGCTGCCACCTGACTACGCTACCTGCCTCTGCTTCCCCTAGTGTTTGCAGTAACATCGGCTCCAACCCAGACGGGATCCTGACAGAATAATCTCGCGCCAAAATGGAGTCCGCTGTGAACACCCTGAGGCGGCAAGTTACGGAACTTCAAAGTTTTTGTACTGATTCTCAAGGAAAATATTCCAAGTTACAAACTGATTTCACGGTGATACAACAGGAAGTAATTGAGCTACAAAAACAACTTCTGGACGTGCGCAATTCAGGGTCCGAGTCAAACGCGCGGCTGCCGCTGCCTGCAAAGTTCAGTGGGGATCGCCAGCAGTACCGAGGATTCCTCAATCAATGCCGCATATACTTCCAGATGCAACCTGCTCCCTTTACCAGTGAGAGGAAGAAAGTTTTTTTCATGATAAATCTCCTGACGGATGAAGCTCTTGCTTGGGCTTCACCTTATGTAGAAAAGGACTATGCCCTCCTTAATGACCTGGAAGCTTTCATCGCAGCTATGAATCAAGTTTTTGATGACCCAAACCGCTGTGCCACAGCAGAAACCAAATTACATAATTTGCGCCAAGGACGTCGCTCTGTTGCGGAATATACATCGGAGTTCCGTCGCTGGGTGGCCGACACTACCTGGAATCCAGCGGCCCAGAGAAGTCAATTTCGACGAGGGTTATCAGAACCAGTGAAAGACGAGCTTGCCAGGGTTGAGACCCCTGATCAGTTGGAGGACTTTATTCAACTATGTATCCGGATTGACCAAAGACTTACTGAAAGGAGAAAGGAGAGACTGCGAGCACTTGGGAATAGCCCTGGCTTCTCATTTCCAGCATCAGACCACCAAGAAAAGACGCAAGGCGTGTCTGAACCGATGCAGATCGACGTCATCCGAAGACCACTCTCTGCACAGGAGAAGGAGAGGCGACGTGCAGAACATCTCTGCCTCTATTGTGGGGACCCTGGACACTATGCCATCAACTGTCCTAACAAAAGGACTATAGCCTTTACCAACAACAGGTCTGCCAGCAATATGGACCTTTCTCAGCAGTCGGATTCCATCTTGCAGACTATCTCATCAGTAACGTCAGAAATAGACAAAATACATACTACATCATCTCATTTTGTAATCCCCATTCAGGTTGTAATGGGCACCCAAAAAATACAATGCTCTGCCCTGTTGGATTCGGGAGCAGGAGGAAATTTTATGGACTTAAAATTTACACGTGATAATAATATTTCCAGTAGGACCAAATCCACACCAATTGAAATGGAAACTGTGGATGGATCACCTTTGTCTTCTGGACCTGTCACGCATGAGACAATCAAACTGGAGATTTGAATCGAACCGGATCATCATGAAGCTGTCAGTTTCCACCTTATTTCATCTCCGAAATTTCCGGTTATTCTAGGGATCCCCTGGTTTTCAGTCCATAACCTTCTATCAACTGGGCATCAAGGACTATCACCTTTCCATCTGACTACTGTAAGAATAATTGTCATAAGGAACCCCCTGTTCTCCAACAAGTCCAAATCTCTGAGATTTCGCATGAGAAGGAAGAGAAACTACCACCTCAATATCAGCAGTTCTCTGATGTCTGCAGTAAGAAGAAAGCAGATCAATTACCTCCTCACCGTCCTTACGACTGTCCCATTGAATTGCTGCCAGGAGCAACCATTCCATTTGGACGGATTTACAATCTTTCCGAACCTGAATTGAAGGTATTAAGAAAGTTCCTGGATGAAAATTTAGAGAAAGGCTTTATTCGACCTTCCACATCTCCAGCTGGGGCACCCCTGTTCTTTGTTGAAAAGAAAGACTCCACTCTGCGGCCATGTATTGACTACAGAGAGATGAATAATATCACTGTCAAGAATCGCTACCCGCTACCCTTGATTCCTGAACTATTTGAGAGACTCCGTTCTGCGAAAATCTTTACGAAGCTGGATCTTAGAGGGGCTTACAACCTCATACGAATTCGCCCAGGAGATGAGTGGAAGACCGCCTTCAGAACGAGATATGGACATTTTGAATCTCTGGTTATGACCTTTGGCCTTAGCAATGCTCCAGCCACCTTTCAACATTTTATTAATGATGTATTTCGAGATTTCTTGGACCAATTCGTTGTGGCTTATCTCGATGACATTCTTATATTTTCAGACACCTTGGAAGAGCATCGCAGGCACGTCCAGTTAGTCTTGGAACTACTACAGGAGAACCATCTTTACATTAAACTTGAAAAATGTGAGTTTGAACAGACCAGTATCCAATTTCTGGGATATATCATCTCCCCAGAAGGTCTGAGCATGGATCCCGGCAAAATCAATGCTGTAGTGGACTGGCCTGTTCCAAGAAATTTAAAAGACGTCCAGCGTTTCATAGGGATTTGCAAATTTTTACCGAAAATTTATAAAGAACTTTTCACGGATCATACTACCAATTACTACACTAACAAAAAAGACCAAAGCATTTTTCTGGTCTCCGGAGGCACAGGAGGCTTTTGACAAGTTGAAAACTATTTTTACGTCTGCTCCATTGTTAGTACACCCAAATCCTGAATTGCCATTTACTGTCGAAGTGGACGCCTCGGACTCTGCAGTGGGAGCCATTCTGTCTCAGCGAGTTGGGGACAAGATGCAACTTCACCCATGTGCGTTTCTTTCCCACACCATGTCATCTGCAGAAAAGAACTACGACATCGGTAATAAAGAACTGTTAGCCATTAAAGTTGCCTTCTCCGAGTGGAGACATCTTCTGGAAGGTGCCAATCACCCTGTGACTGTCCTCACGGACCACAAGAATCTTGAATTCCTCCGTACAGCAAAAAGATTGTCTGCAAGACAAGCACGATGGGCCTTATTTTTCTCAAGATTCAATTTTATAATTTCTTACCGGCCTGGTTCAAGAAATGGCAAGGCTGACGCCCTGTCCAGGATGTGTTAGGAACCTCAGGAGAGGTCTAGTAATGACGATACAATTCTAGGCCCTAAAAAATTTTTGGGAATATTGCACTCTAGAGGACTATGTAATAGAATTAAAGATGGATATCAAGAGGACTCTTTCCTTAACCATCCTTCGGAAGACGTCGATCTTTCATTCAAAGAGGGGTTTTGGATGCAGAAACACAAAATATATGTACCTGAATCTTCTCGTCTTGAAGTCCTCAAAAGTGTCCATGATTCTAAACTGGCAGGACATCCTGGAGTTGCAAAAACACAAGACTTACTACTTCGTTTCTTTTGGTGGCCTAATTGTAGGAAGGACGTGAGGAAATATGTTTCAACCTGTTTAACATGCGCACGAAACAAGACCCCACGATCGTCTCCTCTAGGACTCTTGCAACCACTTCCAGTTCCATCCAGGCCTTGGGGATCTATTTCCATGGATTTTATTGTGGAACTACCCCCTTCCAAACAGATGACCGTCATCCTTGTCATAGTGGACCGACTCACAAAAATGGCCCACTTTATCCCAACTGAAGGAATTCCTACTGCTGAAAAAACTGCAGAACTGATGATCAAAGAGGTATTCAGGTTACATGGAATTCCTGACAACGTGGTGTCTGACAGAGGGGTTCAGTTTACGTCAAAATTTTGGAAGAGTTTCTGTACAGCCTTGGGAGTCACGGTGAATCTTTCTACCGCCTTCCATCCTCAGTCCAATGGCCAGACGGAGAGAACGAACCAGACTTTGGAGCAATACCTCCGTTGCTTCATTTCCTATCTTCAGGATGACTGGGTAGACTATTTACCAACAGCAGAGTTTGCCTACAACAACTCCATACATAGCGCTACATATCAAACCCCATTTTTTGCTAATTATGGAGTACATCCAGTATTTATCCCTAATCTGCCAGTGAACACTCCCATTCCTGCTGTTAATGACAGGCTTGCAAAATTACAGGAATCCCAGAAGGAATTATCAGAGATATTACTCAAGACCCAGGAAGTATATAAGGAAGCAGCAGATAAACATCGGAGAGTGCCCCCTGCTCTTCAGGTTGGAGACAAAGTTTGGCTGTCCACTAAAAACCTTAAGACACATGTGCCATCCTCCAAATTGGGTCAGAAATTCATTGGACCTTTTCAAATTTCTGCAAAAATTAACCAGGTTGCTTTTCGTTTAAAACTTCCCAACAATCTAAAGATTCATCCAGTATTTCACATATCCTTGCTCAAACCCTTCTGTGAAAACCCGTTTCCAGGAAGAATTCAGCCACCTCCTCCACCAGAAAGGATCCGTGGTGAAGAAGAATACATTGTGAATAAAATTCTGGACTCCCGAAAATTCAGAGGTAAACTGCAGTATCTGGTGCAGTGGGAAGGTTACGGACCAGAGGAAAATTCATGGGAACCAAAGGACAACGTCCATGCTCCTGGACTTACAAAAGCCTTTCATCAGAGGTACCCAGATAGGCCAGCTCCTGAGATGTCCAGAGGACATCCTGGAAGGAGGGGAGTACTGTCAGGAATCTAACCCAGTGTCTCTTGTCCACCGGCCAGCAGCTCTACCATCTGAGCTATTCTGCTGGCTACAAAGTTCCTTGCTGAACCCAGATACCATTGACTGTTCTTCCTGATCGGCTTCACCCAGTGCTCTCTCGTTTGGCCTCTGATTGCCAATTACATGCCCTATATAAACCTGGCCCTGTGGGTGTGTCATTGCGAGATTATTGTGCTTCCAGCCTTTAGTCAAGCTCTTTCTCCTGCTGTTCCTGCTGCTACAAACACTGCTCTCCTGTGAACTGACCTCGGCCTGCCCTTCTGACTACGCTCTCCGCCTGATCCATTGCTACAAACACTGCTCTCCTGTGAACTGACCTCCGGCTGCCACCTGACTACGTTATCTGCCTGCTCCTCTGCTACCGAACTGCCTTTCCTGTGTACCGACCTCCGGCTGCCACCTGACTACGTTATCTGCCTGCTCCTCTGCTACCGAACTGCCTTTCCTGTGTACCGACCTCCGGCTGCCTCCTGACTACGTTATCTGCCTGCTCCTCTGCTACAAACACTGCTCTCCTGTGTACCGACCTCCGGCTGCCACCTGACTACGCTACCTGCCTCTGCTTCCCCTAGTGTTTGCAGTAACATCGGCTCCAACCCAGACGGGATCCTGACACTAAGTGACTTGAAGCATTATCTGGTATCCAACCAACTACCGTTTCACACTGCTCGGGCTTCAATATTGGTGTGCTGCGGTCCCCTAGAAACTGGGACAGGAAGGTTGAACGAGAACATGTGGGTCTTTGCTGCGGCCCACTTTCAGCTTGGCCACGGCCTCGGCCTCTGCATGCACCATCCGCATCACGTCCACTTCCCCGTCCCTTGACCCTTGTCTTGCCCATTTTAAATGGACTACTCAAATATTTTAAAAGCTCAATACAAATGGATTTATTTGGAGAAAACTTATATGTGATCAGTAGAGATGAGCGACTTTGCCTCCGGGAGGGTCGAGTAGGGTTTCGGACCACCCGACTTTCCCAAAAGTCGAGTCGAACGAAATCGGCCGACTAACGGAAAAAGTCGAAGGTCCGACTGAAACTCCAACCGACCCCAATGCAAGTCAATAGGGAAGAAAAGTCGGCAGGGAGTGGAGGACAGTAAACACACCTACAGTGCCCATTTCAATGCCAACGACACCAATTCTTATTACTTAAGCTTGTCAACCTTAATTTACTTTAAAATAATAGTAAAGCTTTGAAAACTGGCGGTTATTTGGCTAAAGTTGTGGGGGAGGGCAGGGCTGGCTCCAGGTTTTCGTGGGCCCCGGGCGAAAGAGTCTCAGTGGGCCCCTTTAACACATAACACAATTCATGATGCTCCGATACAGGTATAGAGAAATATAGGTATAGTAAAATGCCAAATACTTCACTTCTTACATTACTTGAGTGATATCTATTGTAAATTCTACAATAGCTCAAAAACCAGACAGTATAGTACTACATATAATATTATGGCCACGACATAGTGCGCCATACAGAATAATGAGCCCCATATATTGCTCCATACAAAATAATGAGTCCCATATATGATGCTCCATACATAATTGGTCCAATATAATATTCCATACAGTATATGATGAGCTCCACATAATGGTCCAGTATATGAAGGTCCCCATATAATGTGCCATACAGTATAGGATGGTCCCCATAGAGTATAATGAGCCCCACATATTGCTCCATACAGTCTAATGAGTCGCATATAAAGCTCCATACAGTATATGATGGGCCCCATATATTGATCCATACAGAATGGGCTCCATATAATGCTCCATACAGAATAGGCCCCATATGTGCTCCATATGATGCTCCATATATAAAGGGCCCTAAATGATGCCCCATAAATAATGAACCCCATATGATGGTCTAGTATATGATGGGCCTCATATATGATGCTCCAGTGTATAATGAGCCCCATATAATGCTCCAAATACAATGGTCCATATATAATGGGCTCCATGTGATGCTCCATATATAATGTGCCCCATATGATGCGCCATATATAATGGGCCCCATATGATGCTCCAGTATATGATGGGCCCCGTGGATGATGCTCCAGTGTATGATGGCCCTATATAATGCTCCATATACATATATGGGGCTCCCCAATAATGAATTGCTAAACCCAGTATATGATGGGCCCCATGGATGATGCTCCAGTGTATGATGGGCCCTATATAATGCTCCATATATAATGGGCTGTGCCCTATATAATGCTCCAGTGTATGATGGGGCCCATGGAATGATGCTCCAGTGGTAATGAGAATGGGCCTATTATAATGCTCCATATATAATGGGCCCCATATGATGCTCCAGTGTATAATGGGCTCCGTTTATGATGCTACAGTGTATGATGGGCCCCATTTATAATGCTCCAGTGTATGATGTGCCCCATATATAATGATCCAGTGTATAAAGGGCCCTATCTATGATGCTCAAGTGTATGATGGGCTCCATATATAATTCTCCAGTGTATAATGCTCCCCATATATTGCTCCAAACATTAAAAAAATGAAATACCTCTCCTCGCTGGGCACTGCTCTACTCTGGACTCCTCAGAGTCGCCATCTTCCAGTTCTCTGCACTGTGACTGTTCAGGCAGAGGGAACACAGACGTGACGTCATTGAGCTCTCTGACCTGAATGTCACTGTTAGGAAACGCGAAAGACGTCACAGCGGTGGAGCAGGGAGAGGTAAGTATTGCAAGTTCTGGGGCCCTGAGCAAGCAGGGAGGGCCCACTCGAGGGCGCCGGCACTTGCACAGGGCCCCTCATAGTATGCCAGTGTCTTTGATGGCGAGTGGGCCCCCCACCTGTTCAGGGCCCTGGCACTTGCCCGGGTGCGCCCGGTGCTGACGCCGGCCCTGGGGGGGGTACAGCCCAGTTAGGGAGGTGGAAAAACTGGCATATGTTGAGGTGTAGGCTGGATGTTCAGCAGCTGCAAAAGGAGGAATTGGAAGAGTCGGAGGAAGAAGAGGACAAAGCGAGCCATTTTGCTGGCAACCTATGTGTCATCAGGAGAAGGTGGGACAAAATCATTTGAAACCCAAGCATGGTTCATTTTAATGAAGGTGAGATCACCAACATTTTGGGTCGACAGCTGGGTCCTTCTTTCTGTCAGGATTGATCCAGTAGCACTGAAGATAGCACACTACCAGCAGGGCCTGTATGCCTGTAAGGCATATTGTGCCAATTCAGCCCAGGTGTCCAGTTTACAGGCCCAGTAGTCAAAGGGGAATGAACTGTGAGGGAGAACATCGATAGGGAGGAGAGGTAATTTTGAACCATAGTTGACAACTGCTGTCTCCTGTCTGTTGCAATCGATTCATTATTACCAGTCGTGTGAGCGCTACTCGAGAAATCAGTCCACAACATGGTCATGAAACCCCTGTCTACAACGCCACTTCGGCTGTGTGCACCATGAACACCTCTTCCATGTTGTCCAGTAAGGCTAGTGATAGAACATGCACCGCTGCTGTGTACTGGGAATGTCTCTAACAAACGTTTTACCAGAGTTGCTTGTTTGTTCGCCAATATAAGCTCTAGGTTCTCCTGGTTCATGATGTTCTGTAAATTACCTTTATAGCGTGGATCGAAGATGCTGGCCAACAAGTAGTCGTCATCCTTCATAATTTTGGCAATGCGGGGGTCCCTTTTTAGGATCCTGCAAGACATGATCACACATGTGGGCCAGTGTTCCAGGTGTCAATGATGCACTGCCAGTGGTGGGTGGAGGAGCACTTTCTGCCAAATCCACATCCCTCCAGTCACGCACAAATCCTGTACCTGACCTTGGTAAGCCAACATTTTCTCTTGCCCCACTGAGAAGCATCCTCCTCCCCAAAATAATCATCCCCCTCCTCCTCCTCCTCCTCTTCCTCTTCTTTATCCATCTCGTCCAGGACAGTTTCCTGAGCAGACAATGGCTGACTGTCATCAAGGCTTCCCTCCTCCTCCACCTCCTCCTCCGCTGCAGAAGCCTGATCCTTAATGTGCGTCAAAGTTTGCATGAGCAGATGCATAAGTGGGATGCTCATGCTTATGATGGTGTCGTCTGCGCTTACCAGCCATGTGCATTCCTCAAAACACTGAAGGACTTTACAGAGGTCTTTCAGCTTTGACCACTGCACACCCAACAACTCGATGTCTGCCCTCAAACAGCCTGCCCGTGTATCCTCCCACAAATGCATTACAGCCTGCCTCTGTTCGTACAGCCTCTCAACCATGTGCATGGTGGAGTTCCACCTTGTTGCAACGTCTATAATTAGGCGGTGCTTGGGGAGGTGGAGTGATCGCTGCAGCCTCTGCATACGATTGGATTCTATGGGCGAGCGACAGATGTACAAGCACAGTCTTCGCACCTTATGGAGCAGGGCTGGTAACTCCGGATAATTATTTATGAAGCACTGCACTGCACCACCAGGTTCAAGGTGTAAGCCAGACAAGGTATGTGTCTGAGTTTTGCCAGGGCTATGGCCGCCACAAAATTAAGGCCGTTATCACTTACTACCTTGCCTGGCTCATGATGTAGACTGCCCAGCCATGACTCAGTTTCTTGCTGCAAGTAGTCGGCCAGTACCCCCGCGGTGTGTCTGTTGTCACCAAAAGACATCATCTTTAAAACAGCCTGCTGACGCTTACCACTAGCTATTCAATAGTGGGACACCTCATGTTCAACACTGGCAGCTGCGGATGGAGTGCTCGTGCGACTGCGCTCTGTCGACGAGCTTTTGCTTCTGGAGGAGGAGGGTCGAACGGCTAAAGCCAACTGTTGCCTATACCGTGGGCTAGGCAGCACTGTCCCACTGCTGCTGTCCCCTGTGGACCCTGCATCCACCACATTAACCCAGTGCGCAGTGATGGACATGTAACGGCCCTGGCCATGCCTACTGGCCCATGCATCTGTTGTGAGGTGCACCTTTCCACTCACTGATTGTTTGAGTGCATGGATAATGCAGTCTTTCACACGCAGGTGGAGGGCAGGGATAGCTTTTCTAGAAAATAAGTGCCGACTGGGTAGGCCATAGCGTAGGCAATGAGCTCTCAGAACGCTGCACTTTCAACCAAACGGAAGGGCATCATCTCTATTGAGATCAATTTGGCAATAGTAGTGTAGGAGGTATACCTTTCGTCAAACTCAATCTGACAGGTCGTCACGCCCCCTATCATTTTATCCGTCTCCTTGTGATTTGATCAGGCTGGGAAATCAGGACTGTTGAATCTGGGAAGTTCTATCAAACTGTTTCATGATTTTATTCTCATCTATTTATATTTTATCCATCTCCTTGTGGATTTGATCAGTCTGTGGTCTGGGGGAAAGGTTTATCAAGCTGATTCTTGATTTTATAAGCCTCAAAACTTTTTGTGGGGGATCTTTTAAGTCCAGCAGTAAATGTATGTAAAATATAGCCTTTTTTCTAGCCTGCCATTAAATCCCTATGTGAGTGTCTGCTTCACTTGCTGGAAACTTATTGTACAGCCTAAAAGGATTTTATTGTACAGTATCATTCAGTATAAAAGGCTTGTTTTATATGTATGTAAAAACAGTAAATGTATGTGAAAGACAGCAAGTTTTCCCCATAAAGAATTTAAGAAAAGTTTGGAGATGTATCTTTTAGCAGGACTGCCCCAGGGAAGGCATTTCCGGGCATGTTTAGGTCATCTCAGTTGATAGAAACTTACATCTTAACAGGCTATTTACATAGGGTAATTCTGTTTCAGTTGATAGAATAGACTATTTACACACACCAATAATCACTGGGGTAGTGAATTTTCTGAGTAATTTTAGAACAATTGGTTTCTGTTCAGAATAATTTAAAATGAAGAGTTAGAGCAATTAACACATAGGTGAAAATTACCACGGACCTTCTGTGGAACTTGTTTCTAGCAGGTGTTGTAGTTTCATTAATTGTAACACAAAAATATACAGACAGGTCAAGGGATTCTCTCTAGACAGGCACAATCAAATGTCATTATATGCTGGAGTAAATCTCAATATTATATGATAGTATGCAGCTCATTTTATATTCATGTATGTGAAAGACAAACTTTTCAGCATGCCGATGTATCTACTCTCATCTGCTATTTTAAATAGTTACCATACGAATATTGTAGCGAATCAAGCTGTATTAAATTGATTACTAACACGATTCCAGCAACTTGATGACAAATTCACAGCAAATTCGTTATTTTGGGACATGCCCAGGGCTATTTTTAAAGATGCTAACCTCCTCAGATATAAAAGACAGACAGCTCTTTTTCAAGAAAACATGGGACATGCCCAGTCCTATGCAACGATTTTGACCCGCGTTCAACAAAAATCGGGGTACAAACTTTTCAGCATGCTGGTGTATCTACTCTCAGCTGCTATTTTAAATAGTTACCATATGAATATTGTAGCGAATCAAGCTGTATTAAATTAATTACTAACACGATTCCAGCAACTTGATGACAAATTAAATTGATTACTAACACGATTCCAGCAACTTGATGACAAATTCACAGCAAATTTGTTATTTTGGGACAGGCCCAGGCCTATTTTTAAAGATGCTAACCCCCTCACATATAAAAGACAGAGAGCTCTTTTTCAAGAAAAACTGTCATTGTACTGCCTTTTTCTTGCCTTCATCAGTGCAGCAGCTAGGATACCCGGAGCCCTCCTGCTTATCCCTATGGTGTAGTTTAATGTAGTGAGCAAACAGATCGTCGCTGGTGTTTGGAAAATGCCATATTTCATAGATGGGGGCGATCCGCTACCCTTTATCTATCGCCAGCTCGAGCTCTATAGTGCACCAGGTACCTGTCAGGGAACCGTCTTCATCACCAAGGCTGCACTTCTCTGTTGTGAATGGGTTTGAGATGAGTTCTGAGCAGAGGCTTCCTCTGGTGGTTACAAGCGGTGCTGGTCTGTCCAGTGAAGATTGTGAGGACTGGGAATCAGGTGTTACTGACTGGTCTTATATAAGGGAGTCACCTTCCCATCAGGGTTGCCGGTGATCAATTGTTCTGGTCTGAATCCTTCATTCCTGTTTCCCTTGTAGCCTGCTGTGTCGTGTCTGCATCTCCTGCTAACAGATGAGACATTTTCTTCTTTTTGTTTTTGTGCTATATTTTTGCATTTTTGTCCTGCACTTCTGTGGGGGCCTTCAGGTCCCCTCCGGGGGCTTTTGCCCTCTCAGTTTAGTTCAGCCAATTATGTATGTACTTTTGCTTTTTCCAGTTTTTTCAGTGGCTGCTGTTTTGATTTTGTTACACCAGAGAACTAATTTAGGTGGTAGAGGTCGTGTGATCTCAGGTGTTTTTGAAATTAGTGGTGTTGGTGCTTATCAGGGTTTTCTGGGATTGCAGTAAGTACCCTTCCTATCCTTTTCTATTTAGTTAGTTTGGGCCCCAGCGTTTGCTCATACTATTTTCTTTCTGTGTCAGTATTTCATCTTGTCTAACCGCCATTACATGTTTGGGGGCTTTCTATTGTCTTTGGGGTTCTGCTCCGGGGCAGATAGCTTTCCTATATCTATCTTTAGGTGTAGTTAGCTTCTCAGGCTGTGACGAGGCGTCTAGGACCAACGTAGGAACGCTCCACGGCTGCCTCTAGTTGTGGTGGTTAGTCAGGGTACTGCAATCTCATAGTTTCCAACTGCTCTGGTGTATTGCCTTTTTTTACCTGCACTCCTCAGCTACCAAATCATAACTAGAGTTGAGCGATACTTTCCGATATCCTAAAGTATCGGAATCGGAATGGTATCGCCGATATCACTAAAATATCGGCGATACCCGATACCGATACCGGAAGTCCCATGTAAGTCTATGGGAACAAAATATCGCAACTAAAAAAACCCCATTCTTTCCTTGTAAACACTAAATATACACACATAGAATACATATATATATATATATACATGTCATTGTGACATATATATATACATATATGTATAGTTTATACACTTCTACATAGTAAAATATCCTCTGATTCAATTGCCGGGTAAAGCCGGCTTCAGTGAAAAGACAGAAGCACCCGACATGAAATGACACTTGGTGTACATAGGGTTAACCATGTCTTTTCATGTCGTTTGCTATCTGATTTGCACAAACAATTAAATCAGTCTATGTGTGCAAAATTTCACACCTGTAGGGGTTAATTAAAGGTGTAAATTCGTTGTAAAAAAACGGACTTTTTTGCTACGAATTTACACCTTTAATTAACCCCTACAGGTGTGAAATTTTGCACACATAGTCTGATTTAATTGTTTGTGCAAATTAGATAGCAAAGGACATGAAAAGACATGGTTAACCCTATGTACACCAAGTGTCATTTCATGTCGGGTCATAGGTCATAGGTGTTCGGTCTGGATGCCGAACTTTACTGTTCGGGTTCGCCCATCTCTACTTGCAAAATCACCAATCTATAGCACTAGCTTCTCCAAGAGCAGTTCTCCTAATCACAGCTCTGACTATCCTGAGCTATGTGCTTGTTCAAGTGCCATTATCTCTATATGTACCGTAAATACAGTGATAGCAGTGTACATTATAAAACAAATCACTAATAGCTGAATGTGTTACAGCAGAACTTTATAGTTCTACTAATACTATAACTCAGCCTATCCTATCAGAAACAAAGAAGTAAAGAGCAACATAGCTCTGACCTGCTCCAGAGACAAATTGAGAATATTTCTTTAATTGTAACCACAACAATACCAGCACATTAAAAAGTTGTTGTTGTCCAATGTCCATATAGTACTATATTATGCTAAACAGTGGCCAGAGACCGCCATACCATGCCACAATAGTCCCATAGTTTGTTTTCATAGGACAGTGCGATTCTGTGCCTGCACACAGCCATATACTTTGCATAAAGTACCATATTCTACCTGCAAAGAACCAAATTGTGTGTTTGCAGTCCTACAATGAGCCTATATTGCACCCAATAAACTACACATTAGACCCAAATTAGAGTAATACTTGCCCATGTACATAGATGCCAGAGAGAACCACGTTTGTAAGTTACTGTGTATAACAACGCACATTATTCCATATTGTGCCCTGTTTGATTGATCCGATTCCTAACTGAAGGTGGTTTTCCAATCCTTAAAGAAAACTTCAAACTTGCTCCAAATAGTAAAACATAATCTAATATATTCATGTTTTACCCTTACCCTCCTGTGCTGCTGGCCACAGGACCAACCGTGTGTTGCTTTCCATTGCGCTTGACAGCAGTGATTGGCTGCCTGAGTGACATGGCATTCAATCGACCTCAAAGCATGGTTAACAACTCTGAAGGTTCTCAGCTCCCAAAACTTTCATGAATGGGCTAATCTCTAAATCCCACCCTTGCCCACTCAAATTGTATAAAATATAGACATGCGGACCCTCGATTTTACCTGATCCGTAGACCATATTGTTTTATATCCATTCAGGAGTTAGGAACACTCTGGCACAACAAGATACTTCTCTTTTATATCCTAAATATGCATGCATGCTAATATTCTGTTACTTTTGATGATGCCAAACCCTATATAGATTTGTATAATCATTGGGTCACATGGCAAAAAAAAATAGGGACAAAGTCAAGTTTGACACCAAATCAGACAAATTCACATTTAGGAGAATCAAAGAACAATCAGACTAATGATCTGTTGAGACTGGGTACACCTTTAGAATACATATAGCCAGTGGCACAACATAAATCTTTTACACGTCAATGCAAAGTCAATAACATGGCCCTCTATAATTGAAAATAAAAATAGTTTGCGCACATAAAAACTACAAGACACAAAAGGATCTGTAGAAAAATAGGAATATGCATGTGTCAAATGGAAAACAATACATAAATTCAGACGCACTCTGTAGAACAGTTTGAGATGCAGATGTAATAATACAGTAATAAATAAATATTGCACTAAGACCCGTGAGAAAAGGTGATGAGAAAAGCCTGTAGTCTATTATGTAGTAAACCCCAAACCAAAGGACTAAATAGTCATAATACGCATAAGGTATTTATTCATATGGGTATTAATATGGACAAACCCTGAAAAAGTAAAAGAGGTCCTCTTTTAACGATGGAGCAGAAAAACGCTGCAGAAATCCTAAAAAACCTTTTATGCAGAAAGGTCAGAAGAAATTGACACTGTCCCGGCCGGTGACAGCTCAGATGAATGAGTATTAGTGGTGCACTGTGGAGAAAATAGTCCTGTTTGCACAGGTTTTACCTGACAACCCCGATGGGTCACTTGCAATAGAAAGTCCAATTTCAGCCTCCTCTGGCCGGCTGACAACCCCGATGGGTCACTTGCAGTAGAAAGTCCGACTTCAGCCTCCTATGGCCCGCAGACGAAACTTACATCCGTTGATGAAAGCCGGTGATCTCTGGCCTCCGTGGCCAGATCAGGAACGCCGGCTGATGATGTTGAATCCTCACTAGGAAGAAGGATGTGGGCAGGACCTGTTGGTAAACTAGCCTGCCTCAAGCACAGTAGTACACAAAATCGCAATATCTAACTGTCCCTCAGAGTGAGCAGAGTAGCGTTCTGTCCCTAACTGAGTTCACAGCACAGTGACGCTAAAATGGCTGCGGCGCCTTTTATAGTGCATTCTGACATCATTTCAGCAGCCAATCACAGCCATGCCATTAGTTAAGATGACCGCAGCATTACAGGATGTGCCCACACTTCATAAGATTCATCATTGGCTGACTAACATCACATTGCCTCTCAAAGAATTATGGGAACTTCCGATTCCGGTATACGATATTGAAAAAGTATCGGAATTAAGTATCGGAATTCCGATAACGCGAATATCGGCCGATACCCGATACTTGGGTATCGGAATGCTCAACACTAATCATAACACTTCTCTGCCTGTGAATTTACAGCGCGTGTATAGCAAAGGGGAACATTAATTTTTTTGTCGAGTTTTACCGTGGAGCGGGTAAAAATAAATCTCTCGAGGGATAGACCTGACTTTAGCAAACCCAAAGTATTTTTAATGAAACCAAAATTGTCGTAGATGATGTCGGGGTGCCCTACAGGGTATGTTTTAGTTTTGTTTACAAAGGGTTACAGGCTGTTGAAATCGTAGTAATGTAAAGTCTCATCAGCTTCCACTTGATGATAGAGCTTAATGGCACTAGTTCGACCCCCATAAAGCGCATCGCGGGGGTCTAAGGAAACGGGGAAATCCATTTGATGGAGAAATGCCTGAAGGTTAGAATCATTTTTAAACATTTCACGCCATTCATGCTCCCACAGCACTCTTATGGTGTAGCCGCACCTCTGCAGCTAGTGCTTTTTAGCTAAAAAGGCATGATAATAGGTGGTGTTTGTGACCTTATTTGCATCATTTTCATTATAGTACGACGGACAGCCGTGGAAAAAACAACCCTGAAATTCAAAAACTATGTGCTGTCCGTTAACATAGGCATAGTCATCTAGAAATATTGACCGAGTTGTTTCTCACACCCTCTTAAGGCATGCTGAATGTCAATGTTCTCGGTATGCGCTACATACATGAGCCACTGTATAGCCGCGGATGAGTAGCGTTTTTGTTGCCCAGTCCTATTTTTAAAGATGGTAGGCCCCTCAGATATAAAAGACAGGCATGTTGGGACGTGTCCAGGCCTATTTTGGCACATGCCCACTCCTATGCAACGATTTTGACCAGCATTCAACAAAAATCGGGTACAAACTTTTTAGCATACCTGTGTTTCTGACTCTCATGCCAAGCCAGAAAGGCCTATTTTGGTACATGCCCACACCTATGCAATGATTTTGACCAGCATTCAACAAAAATTGGTTACAAACTTTTTAGCATACCTGTGTTTCTGACTCTCATGCCAAGCCAGAAGCACCTGTGCCATGTACTCTAGCCCATAATATTTCACATCGGGTATGGGACCTACATAGTTTTGTTTTCTCGGGTATTAAAAAAGTGTGGAAAACTGAAAATCCCAAGGCCTGAGGTAATTTAGTGAGCTTCATGGGATAAAATTTAGCGAGTCTATGAACCTTATAGACAAATCGGGTAACGTCACACACAAGACCACGCCACCTTGGGCTATCACATTTACTTGTAGTTTTTCAAAAATCACTTCCTTAACAATAAAGTAAGAATCGTGGAGCCCTGCATTGTGGGCTATAAATGTATACCCTGAAAATTTCCCGCTGGTAAAGAACAGTAAAAAGTCGTGCGTACAACTATCACCTTCAAACTCTCATCGCTATCACAAGCACTATTACCTACAGAGGTGGTCTCATGAGAATTTTTTTGCATGTGTGTATCAAGATGCTCCCTGCTTTGACCGATTGTTTGCTCATGAATGCTGACATTTCCAGGGGCATCATAGTTGTGTAACAACCCCTAGGGGGTTATGCGTGATCATTTTAATTATTTTTTCAATTCATAAGCATACGTTCTTAGGCAGACAGGTTTATTTCACAGAAGTTGACTGTACATTTGCATAATTTTTGTTTAAAATCATACATTTGCATAATTTTGTTTAAAATCGCATAGTTCTGCGATAATGTCGGGTGTTGGACACGCACTTATCAGTCTTTCATATGTGTCGCAGAAAGATTTTAGTCTGTTCTGCGCGAGTTTATTATGCACGTACTGTTTTACACCGTATATAGTGTACGTCGTATTGTCTTGGGCTGTTTGAGTCTGCGCTTTGTATATATAAATGATATATTTCATTCTTTCTTATTTAAGAAGAGTGAGTCCATTCCGGCTACTCCTATGAGAACCGGCTCATTACGCAGAACCTGTTAGAGGATAGCAACTCTGCTAGCGAGCGACGAACATCCAGCTCTCACCAGTCTGTCACAGGCAAGAAACCTATAGCTATATCAGATGTTTTAAACCTATGTATCTAGATGGGGAATTAAATACATTTTCTCATACAGATACAGCTCACCTCCAAGCGGACTGGGTGGTTGGAAACACTGTAGCGGCTATGCCGCTCGAGCATCGCGATTCCGATGTTGAGATCGTGGAGGATCCCCAGGATTCAGATGTCGAGTTCGTAGAACCGGACTATAATCCTCTAACTCGCGCGATACCCTGCGCTCCTAAAAGATGGGGTGATTCGATAAGCACACAGCGCTGGAATAGAAAAGGTAGCGGGTCCTTGAAACGCGCGATATGTGTTTGTATCCTCTGTAGCCTGCGTCCCCCACCGATAACTACTAGATATATTTTATTTTATGCGTGTTACGGTAGCTTTGTGAATTTAGCTTTGTGAATGTGGCCTGTGTAGATATAATTTCTGAGGCGGCAAATAGCTATATTTTATTTACAGCTGTTAAACTAGCGTGCAGGAGGCTGCAGCTTGAAAAAGAAAACAGCCCCATACGACAGCGACCGAGCAACTCCACACCGGTTAATTCACCAGTCTCTGAAGTACACTACACGTCTCATACTTGTAAGCATATATGTCTACGCCACTCTATAGTGTACTTATACATGTAGATAAAATTTCTGCGATAACTAGTAGACATATTTTATTTACGTGTGTCAAGTTAGCTTTGTGAGTGTTTTGTGCATTCATGTATGTTATATTTTATTTACAGCTGGTAAAGTATCGCCCATGAGGTTGCAGTTTGAAGAAGAAAACAGCCCCATACGGCGGTGAACGAACAGCGAGATGTCTGTTAATTCAGCATTCTCTGTAGATCAGTACCCGTGTCATACTTGTAAGTATATATGTCTAGGCCGCTCTATAGTGTACTTATACAAACAATCATGCATCGGTTTCACAGATAATCGGTGCTGGTAGCTTTACAAATATTGAGTTGAATCAGAGTAAAGTGGAGCATGTAGCTTTTCCTATATCTCGCCCGATTAGCGGCTAACTACACCACGTGTCTTTTCTTTAGTTACGGAGGATCTTCATTCGCGAGTTTTGCAACAGCGCAATTATGGATTTGAGAACAGAGCGACTGTGAGAACAGAGCCTCTCTCACTCAGCTATGTCGCGGATCGTGAAGAAAGCGCCGCGACAACCGCACACCGCGGGAATACGGAGAGTAGTAGGCGTAAGAATATACGTCTGTGTCAAGCTACAGAATCTGCAAATAGTAATGCGGCAGAAGCAGCTACCAATTCAGCCGATGCTTACCGCCAAAGAAACGCGCGATATCGCGCGTCGTGTAAGTAAGAAGCAGAAGGATGATGGTCGATCACCTTACACACCAACACCCGTATGGACAGATGAACACGCCAAAATGTTTCTTGACATGTCTGCACAGTACGTGCATAATAAACTCGCGCAGAACAGACTAAAATCTTTCTGCGACACATATGAAAGACTGATAAGTGCGTGTCCAACACCCGACATTATCGCAGAACTATGCGATTTTAAACAAAATTATGCAAATGTATGATTTTAAACAAAAATTATGCAATGTACAGTCAACTTCTGTGAAATAAACCTGTCTGCCTAAGAACGTATGCTTATGAATTGAAAAAATAATTAAATGATCACGCATTACCCCTGTTACACGCATTACCCCTTGTTACACGATCTCACAGCCCATTTACACAACTATGATGCCCTGGAGATGTCAGCATTCATGAGCAAACAATCGGTCAAAGCAGGAGCATCTGATACACACATACAAAAAATTCTCATGAGACTGCCTCTGTAGTAATAGTGCTTGTGATAGCGATGGGAGTTTGAAGGTGATAGTTGTACGCACGACTTTTTACTGTTCTTTACCAGCTGGAAATTTTCAGGGTATACATTTATAGCCCACAATGCAGGTCGCCAACGGTTCTTACTTTATTGTTAAGGAAGTGATTTTTGAAAAACTACAAGTAAATGTGATAGCCCAAGGTGGCGTGGTCTTGTGTGTGACGTTACCCGATTTGTCTATAAGGTTCATAGAACTCGTTAAATTTTATCCCTATGAAGCTCACTAAATTACCTCAGGCCTTGGGATTTTCAGTTTTCCACACTTTTTTAATACCCGAGAAAACAAAACTATGTAGGTCCCATACCCGATGTGAAATATTATGGGCTAGAGTACATGGCACAGGGTGCTTCTGGCTTGGCATGAGAGTCAGAAACACAGGTATGCTAAAAAGTTTGTACCCAATTTTTGTTGAATGCTGGTCAAAATCGTTGCATAGGAGTGGGCATGTACCAAAATAGGCCTTTCTGGCTTGGCATGAGAGTCAGAAACACAGGTATGCTAAAAAGTTTGTACCCAATTTTTGTTGAATGCTGGTTAAAAATCGTTGCATAGGAGTGGGCATGTACCAAAATAGGCCTTTCTGGCTTGGCATGAGAGTCAGAAACACAGGTATGCTAAAAAGTTTGTACCCGATTTTTTGTTGAATGCTGGTCAAAATCGTTGCATAGGAGTGGGCATGTACCAAAATAGGCCTTTCTGGCTTGGCATGAGAGTCAGAAACACAGGTATGCTAAAAAGTTTGTACCCGATATTTTTTTTAATGCTGGTCAAAATCGTTGCATAGGAGTGGGCATGTGCCAAAATAGGCCTGGACAACGTCCCAACATGCCTGTCTTTTATATCTGAGGGGCCTAGCATCTTTAAAAATAGGACTGGGCAACAAAATGCTACTCATCCGCGGCTATACAGTGGCTCATGTATGTAGCGCATACCGAGAACATTGACATTCAGCATGCCTTAGAGGGTGTGAGAAACAACTCGGTCAATATTTTCTAGATGACTATGCCTATGCTAACGGACAGCACATAGTTTTTGAATTTCAGGTTGTTTTTTCCACGGCTGTCCGTCGTGCTATAATGAAAATGATGCAAATAAGGTCACAAACACCACCTACGGGCAATTATATCATGCCTTTTTAGCTAAAAAGCACTAGCTGCAGAGGTGGCGGGTACACCATAAGAGTGCTGTGGGAGCATGAGTGGCGTGAAATATTTAAAAATTATTCTAACCTTCAGGCATTTCTCCATCAAATGGATTTCCCCGCTCCCTTAGACCCCGCGATGCGCTTTATGGGGGTCGAACTAGTGCCATTAAGCTCTATTCATCAAGTGGAAGCTGATGAGACTTTACATTTACTACGTTTTCAACAGCCTGTAACCCTTTGTAAACAAAACTAAAACATACCCTGTAGGGCACCCCCGACATCATCTACGACAATTTTGGCTTCATTAAAAATACTTTGGGTTTGCTAAAGTCAGGGTCTATCCCCCGAGAGATTTATTTTTACCCGCTCCACCGGTTAAAACTCGACAAAAAAATTAATGTTCCCCTTTGCTATACAAGCCTGTAAATTCACAGGCAGAGAAGTGCAGCCTTGGTGATGAAGACGGTTCCCTGACAGGTAACTGGTGCACTATAGAGCTCGAGCTGGCGATAGATAAAGGGTAGCTGATCGCCCCCATCTATGAAATATGGCATTTTCCAAAGACCAGCGACGATCTGTTTGCTCGCTACATTAAACTACACCATAGGGATAAGCAGGAGGGCTCCGGGTAATCCTAGCTGCTGCACTGATGAAGGCAAGAAAAAGGCAGTACAATGACAGTTTTTCTTGAAAAAGAGCTGTCTGTCTTTTATATCTGAGGGGGTTGCATCTTTAAAAATAGGCCTGGGCCTGTCCCAAAATAACGAATTTGCTGTGAATTTGTCATCAAGTTGCTGGAATCGTGTTAGTAATCAATTTAATTTGTCATCAAGTTGCTGGAAATCGTGTTAGTAATCAATTTAATACAGCTTGATTCGCTACAATTTTCGTATGGTAACTATTTAAAATAGCAGCTGAGAGTAGATACACGGCATGCTGAAAAGTTTGTACCTGATTTTTGTTGAATGCTGGTCAAAATCGTTGCATAGAACTGGGCATGTCCCATGTTTTCTTGAAAAAGAGCTGTCTGTCTTTTATATCTGAGGGGGTTAGCATCTTTAAAAATAGGCCTGGGCATGTCCAAAATAACGAATTTGCTGTGAATTTGTCATCAAGTTGCGGAATCGTGTTTGTATTAGTAATCAATTTAATACAGCTTGATTCGCTACAATATTCGTATGGTAACTATTTAAAATAGCAGCTGAGAGTAGATACACCGGCATGCTGAAAAGTTTGTACCTGATTTTTGTTGAATGCTGGTCAAAATCGTTGCATAGGACTGGGCATGTCCCATGTTTTCTTGAAAAAGAGCTGTCTGTCTTTTATATCTGAGGGGGTTAGCATCTTTAAAATAGCCCTGGGCATGTCCCAAAATAACGAATTTGCTGTGAATTTGTCATCAAGTTGCTGGAATCGTGTTAGTAATCAATTTAATACAGCTTGATTCGCTACAATATTCGTATGGTAACTATTTAAAAATAGCAGCTGAGAGTAATACACCGGCATGCTGAAAAGTTTGTACCTGATTTTTGTTGAATTGCGGTCAAAATCGTTGCATAGGACTAGGCATGTCCCTTGTTTTCTTGAAAAAGAGCTGTCTGTCTTTTATATCTGAGGGGGTTAGCATCTTTAAAAATAGGCCTGGGCATGTCCCAAAATAACGATTTGCTGTGAATTTGTCATCAAGTTGCTGGAATCGTGTTAGTTATTAGTAATCAATTTAATACAGCTTGATTCGCTACAATATTCGTATGGTAAATATTTAAAATAGCAGATGAGAGTAGATACTCGACATGCTGAAAAGTTTGTCTTTCACATACATGAATATAAAATGAGCTGCATACTATCATATAATATTGAGATTTACTCCAGCATATAATGACATTGATTGTGCCTGTCTAGAGAGAATCCCTTGACCTGTCTGTATATTTTTGTGTTACAATGAAACTACAACACCTGCTAGAAACAAGTTCCACAGAAAGTCCATGGTAATTTTCACCTATGTGTTAATTGCTCTAACTCGTCATTTTAAATTATTTGACAGAAACCAATTGTTCTAAAATTACTCAGAAAGTTCACTACCCCAAGTGATAATTGGTGTGTGTAAATAGTCTATTCTATTCAACTGAAACAGAATTACCCTATGTAAATAGCCTGTTAAGATGTAAGTTTCTATCAACTGAGATGACCTTAAACATGCCCGGACATGCCTACCCTGGGGCAGTCCTGCTAAAAGATACATCTCCAAACTTTTTTTAATTCTTTATGGGGAAAACTTGCTGTCTTTCACATACATTTACTGTTTTTTACATACATATAAAACAAGTTTTATACTGAATGATATTGTACAATAAAATCCTTTTAGGCTGTACAATAAGTTTCCAGCAAGTGAAGCAGACACTCACATAGGGATTTAATGGCAGGCTAGAAAAAAGGCTATCTTTTACATAATTTACTGCTGGATTTAAAAGATCCCCCACAAAAAGTTTGAGGCTTATAAAATCAAGAATCAGCTTGATAGACCTTTCCCCCAGACCACAGACTGATCAAATCCACAAGGAGATGGATAAAATATAAATAGAGGAGAATAAAATCATGAAACAGTTTGATAGAACTTCCCAGATTCAACAGTCCTGATTTCCCAGCCAGATCAAATCACAAGGAGACGGATAAAATGAAGGGGGCGTGACGACCTGTCAGATTGAGTTTGACGAAAGGTATACCTCCTACACTACTGGCAATGTAGGCATTCAAAGTGAGTGTACGCGGATGAGGGATGAGTACTTTCTTGTCCTACTCAGAGTGTCTAGTAGGGTGAGCTGGACTTGAGAGCTGCATATGGGGGAAATAGTGGTGGACATGGCGGCTGAGAGGGGGTTGGTGATGGTGAGGTGGTGGTGGTGGTGGTGATGGCCTAGATTCAGACTTTCGTTGGAAAAACATTGTGATTCCCTGACTGCTTTGACCTTGCGACGACAACCTCAACATTTCTTGCTTGTGGTGTGCTAACCAGTGGGCTTACAGTGGGGAAGCGATGAATCGTTGCTGACTACCTTCAGTTTGGAGCAGGTGCACATGTGGTACCTGAGGTCTTGTAGTCCGTCCACCCTTGCAATGCATGGTGTTTAAATGTCTAAAACATGCAACTGGTATTCAAATTTTGGAGATTTTTTTCCCTTGGCTAAAGGTCCTTCCGCACTTCTTACAGATAACCTTTGCCTCATCAATAGGATTTTGGTAAAAAAAAGTGCCACACTGCACTCTTCCTACTATGGGATAAATTTTCAAAGGGGTTGCACGCTGTACTAATTTGACCGTCTGCCCAAGCTGGCTGCAACTCTTTTTGTATTTTTAACAAGTTTTTGAACTTCTATGGGCATGCCAGATAACCGCAGCTGTGATGTCGATGCCTGCTGCGATCCTCCTCCTCTTCTGAGCTATTGCCAAGCAGCACCCTCTTCCCCCAATGAAATGCCAGTCCGGGTCAAACTGGGTCATCCTCACCTCCTCTTCAATTTCATCTGCACCTTCCTCTGTGTCACCGTGTAAGATGGTAGAGTATGCGGGAAGAGGCACCTGAGTTTCATCAGGGTCAGAATCTGGCTCAGTAGACTGCAAGGCAATGCAGTGCTTTGGGTGAATGTGACGGGGTCGTTTCGTCAATCACTCGTCTCCCAGTCACTCGGATTCAAGCTATGAGCATGGTCAACCATTCAAAGATGAGTCAGAAAGATTTCTGTTCAGACTTAGATCATGCTCAGAAGGGTACTATCAGGCACGGTCTCAACACTGATCTGCTTTATTTCCGCATACACGAGATTATATGCACAAAACACGTTCATATGTAGCAAACAGGATAACAGGGTGGGCTAAAGGGTAAAACAGTATAATTGCTAGCACCTGCAAGCGTGGGCAAGTGATATAGTTCTAGCATCTTCCATCTCTATTGGTTAGGTATTATTCAAGCAGGTTATTTAAAATGTAACGACAGGAATGTAGCCGCGTGGGCTCATTTCTATGTCTATGATATTCGCAGATATAAAGTTCATGTAAAGTTCAACCCTTACATTTCCTTGTTGTGGTCTTGTCCAGACGTCGTGACATTTCCTCAGAGGAAACAAGTGTGGGTGTAGGTCGATGCTGGTGCAATCTTAACTCAAGCTTGTTTTGATATATCTGGTTTCACTCGACAAGGAAAATTTATGTTTCAAATGGATGCAGAACACAAAATGGTGGCAAAGCACATGTAGCATATATATGGTGTATAAGTAGAAAATATATTTTACCTTGACAATCCCCCCTAAACACTAAATTTTCCTTTGGAGCGGCACTTCCCTTTGAGACTGTCCATGTGTGGGGAGAGGGGAGGTGGATTTCTTCACCAGATCATCTTAGAAACTGTTCCCTTATAGAACGCCCCCAGACGATCAGGTCCCTATCCGGGTTAACACATGGAGTTCCCCTAGATCCCTAAACTAACTCTCTCATTTGTATTTTGTCATAATGGGTTTATGCCAAGGATATTCGGCGGGGTATATGTGTCCATATCCCTTCGTTCATATACTCAACTTCCTGAAAAATGAAGGTACCTGAGGGGTCGGCTGCCTTGGTTTATAATTTTCCTGTATATGGGTACCACACAACATAGGATTATCAATCCTATGACCAAAGCCCTGCTACCCCAAACAGGCTTGTTGGAGAAATCCTTTGAGGCCTCCAACATCCTGAGAAGAAAGGGTATCCACTCCAGATTCTCTTTCACCTCCCGGGCCAGGTTTTTAATTTTTGTAAGGGCCACCATAGTTTTTTCCATTATCTTCAGAGTTTTGGGGGATATAGGTACAGCATTCTTCTCCTATCATCCCACGACCCCACCTTTCTCAGCTAGGATCATATCAATGGCCAGTCTATTTTGGAGAGTCATCCTTGGTGTTGGGGCCCAGTTCCTCAACTATGCCTGGAAAACATCTTGACTAAAATTGATAAATCTTTTGCTCGGTGAGTATATATAATTTATCCATCTACATTGTAATTGATTTGTACCTGAGGATAATAAGCGGAAACCTGCATAAATCTGTTTTTGGGGCTTTGTATTCGTCTGGGACCCCCTTGGGGAACTCCTATGGAGTCTATATAAACTTTTGGGATCCTCAGTATAACCGAGGTGTAGTTGATCTAGGCCCCTTCTGCTTCTGGATGTTAATGAAGTGGACATTTCAGGGTTGTGGCTACTGGTCATCCCAGGGCATGATTCTAAATTGCATTGCCAATTTTACCAGGGTGCATTGTCCAGTCCAAATCATGGAGAGCCTGGACCTAAGTCGCCCATCCCCATAGAGCCAGTGTATGTCATCATTATCTGGAATGATTGGTCAGTAAGTCTGCTTCTATAGTCTCGTTGTTCCTACAAAACCCATCCTGAAAGATACCCAGAGATGGGCCTTTGGAATTGTTAGGGGAGTAGCAGGTATAATTTTCAGGAGTAACAATAACATTACTCGGGATCCTAATTTTACCTTTTCTTTGACAAGAGGAATATAAGCAGGGCAGGCAGCATCATTGGATCCCTTCAAGAGTCTAAGCAGACAGAGGGTTGTGGTGTGGTCAGCTGGGAAAGCGTGAGTAACAGGTGAGCATTTGGAGCAGCACAGGAACACATCCTACTGATATGTTTTGAACTTTAACATTATCTAACCCATTCAATCCAGAGATTTTTTACGGGGACTGATTTGGGAAAAGACATCTTCCCCTTCCGAGCCCTGGGATTGGGATTTCTTCATCGATCAACTGTTGTATCTTGTCAGGGGCTGGAGTGGGTTTGGTTTTTTTATATCCTTCAAACATAAATGCCCATATCTATATTCTTCATCAGAAGGATATACGCTTAGAACATATTTTCCCAAATCTGTAGGCTGAGGGTTCTCCAATTTTAACACCAATTTCCCATTACAGGCCAACCCCCCCATGTGAATTGATTAGCTCTACCTTACCTACATCGGTAAGTGTTAGTCTGGTTTTTAAAGGCTTGCCATTCTTATCTTTGCTATCCATAGCCTCTTTAGGCTTTTAACCCCAGTCTGTCCCGTGTTCCATCCCGCATCTGACCAGGAATAAACAGTTGTCATTCCCTGGCCTAGTTGGACATATGTAATGATTGTCTGGACAGGAACGGTCAGCTCCTCTTACAACTTGGTATTTTTGAAAGCCCAAGTGTTGACTGTTTGTCCATATCTACCCCAGAAAAAGTAGCACCACCCATGAACAGTAGGAGCAAACAAAAAATGCAGAAAAGGATATATATCAACAGCTTCATGGTTGTTGACCCGTTTGTCTCTTTTGCAGTGAGAGGCGTGAATCCAGGTGCTCTTGCCCCCAAGCTTCAGAGCGGTTGGCGTGGTCAGGATCACGGTGTAGGGACCTTCAAATCTGGGTTGGAGGCAGTCTTTTCCTCACAAACTTTTTCACATACACCAGGTCACCAGGCGAGAAGTCGTGCACTGTATCACCTGTGGATTCTGGGAGAGAAGCAGACACTGAAGAGTGGGTGTTAGTCAACTCTTTAAGCTCTAGCATTAGCAGGGTTGGAGTGAGAATTAGAAGGGTCTACTAGATCCCTATCAGCTCCCCCTTTTAGAATAGATATGATTTCTACCCTAGAAAGTGTATGTGAGGGAGATCATATCCTTTTTCTCATTATACCATTTGTTCATAATAGCTATTATTATTATTTGGAGGTCTCAGTCCAATATACATAGTCTTCGTAATGGAGGCATCTATCAGTCTCTGGAGTAGTCCTCTGATGCATGGATACAACAGCAACTGCAGACGACGATATGGCTGCCACCCTGCCCAGTGAGATGAGAAGCTGGATACAAGATGCTTCCATCGTCCGAACCAGGAATCCAGCCAGTCAGTAAATGGGTTGTTCGATACCAAATTTTCTGCCAGTTCATCAGATAGTGATGTAAGACCCTCCAAAGCCTTGGTGTTGCTTCCATCTGGGCGGTATTATTTGGATTAAATGTACAACAATTATAACAGGGGTTACAGGATGATCCCCAAACACAGATTTTTATCACAAGTCCACCGTGGACGTGCCAAAGCAAACTGTCATTCTTTTCCAAAAGGGGCCTTCCGAAGCACTAAATCTAGTCATGGCTTCCTGTGGCCTATGTTTCCATGAAAGCCCCCCGTATTCCATGCTGCCTCCTCTCATGAGTTACAATCCTCATTCCCATGTCTAGTTATACATATAATACTGCTGCTTCATCTATTTCTGTAAGAAATTTGTACACGGATCACTGCTTTTCCTACCAAACTTATCATATTGACATTTTACTATGTGACATAAATCAATCTAAAAGTAGCAGAGTCTTTGATGTATCAAACCACATCGTTATTTCTGGTCCAATTGTGGGTGATCTCAGCCGTTTTGTCCTGGCGATCCTGTCATACCATCAGAAGCAGGAAAGTCATTCTACCGCTCCAGGACATTGTAGTAGTTTGCATGGCTCCAGATAGGCTTTCCCAAACCTTCACTGAGTAACTGTAGAAAGTCAGTTCCCTCTCCAGCAGGAAAGGGCAAAAAGGATTTTTCAGCTGTAGTGGCTCTTAGCATCCGGAAGGCTTCTGACCACCTGTAAAGAGTCAACACACACGAACACATACCTTCCTACCTGTGTGGTAGGTGTATGACATCAGTCTGCAGTCATTGGAACGAATAGAGGGCTTAGACGTTGTGTGTGTGTGTATGCGGTGTTCCCTATTCTACCTGTGTTGTGCACAGGTGGGACAGACTTGTGTAAACATTTATGAAACCAGGAGCGAACCAGTCATGCCATCCTTAGGCAAGTGCATTTGACCATGAGCTTATTGTCCCGCTATGCGGCACGAGAACCTCAGCAAGCATTTTCGCTGCCTTACCATCCACATCTCCATGGTCCCCGTGCTCCAGCTTGCGACCAGATCTCTCGTCTCTCTTCCCCGGTGATTGGCCGAGTCAGAGCCTGCAAGAGACTGAAATCTAGCTGATTTGCATTCAGTTCTTACCATGATCAGTGGAGGTGTCTCAGAGGCCTCAGTTTGTCCTTCCTCCTTTGCTCCTTCCTCAGCTACATGGTCTGCTCTCCATTGCTCTGAATCCGCTGGATCTGGAATCTGTATGTATCCTTACCTGTGCTATTGGAGACCTTCCTTGGAAGTGGCAAGGCTTCCATGAATTGTTTAATGAGATGTTCATGCTTGACAGGTGTGTCTGGTGGTGTGTAGCCCTTTAAGCGCTTCAATGAGTGCCATCAACTCCACCTCTTTTGTGGGCACATAAAGAGGGAGTGGTACTGAGTTGTCTACATCATGCTGCGTACTAGTTATATACAGTGTGGAATCATCTGTCCTGTCCCGGGTGCTGCTTGAGCCAACTACGGAAAAAAAAACTCAAGAAACATTTCAAAAACATGTAATAAACTTATTTCATAAGCCATAAGGGCTATACAAATTGTTTTGAATTATTTGAAATTACTAATTCACATTTAAAATTTATTAATTCACTCTTAGCAAAAGCTGAAATTCCTTGCTATTTTCCTATTTCCTCATCTCCTCCCACCTCACGAATCCTAGGTTTCATTAATCATTAAGCCCTGGATTCAAAAACTTGCTGCAGGTACAAGATACACATCTGATAAGGATTACTTCCGTGAACAGACTAGCGTGGACAGATTTCAGAACTAAATAAATACAGACATTATTAAAAAGATATCGTACAATTATGAACTTAAATTTATATTCTCATAATCAGTTTTACATTGTGCCAAACTTAATTGTCTTGTGTGTTGCTCAACTTCTATGATATATGTATACAGAGTTAAAAACATTCTACTTCCTTGTTTCTATCGTCACTTGCAACTGCCTTCACAAAAATCATTTCAATGCAGGTTATGCCTGCCTCTCTATAACAACTTGGGTATACATTCTATACACTCAATTTCCATTTTGCTTTCCTTTTCACACATATATCATAATGAACATTGGCACATTACAGGGTAAACCCATGTATCAAAGCAGACATTTTGCAAGGTGTTTCTGATCCTAACTGTAAAAAGTGATTTTAAAACTACCACTTATCACACAGATCAAACAAGTCTACTGGCGTACACACCTTAATAACCTCTATTTCTACTACTCATACGTTTTATGTGCAAGACCTGTCCGTCTGGACTTTGAGTTATATATTCACGTTTATTCTGGATAAGACTTAATGTACCACCTAAATAGGACTCATCTATATGAACATGTGTGTTTACATGAAAGATAGCCCAGTGAACACCCCTTCGTCTTGCACCTTTTATCTTTTGCTTTTGGGGTTCTGGAAATAATCTGATTAGAATCCAATCTCCAACAGGCACCCACCTCTCATTCGTTCTTCTTTTGAAACATGTACTTCCTACACAGAATCTGCAGTCCATGCAGGACAAATGTCCTCATTCACTCTTGTGACTATGTGTTTCACACTCAATTAGTGTACCTCTACTATATCTTTGGTACCTCTTGTCCAAAGATCATACAAATACCTAATGGACTCCCTTACACATTCAGGATTTTTATTTTGTATTAAATCCTTATAACTTGCACACGCTCATTCAATGCATTCAAGGAGCCTCATATATCAGTCTTTCTCTGTCACACTCTACCACAGTTGTTTCACACTACTTGTAATGTAAGGAGTACAGTTCATATAGTGTCTTGTGCTTGGGTGCGATGAAAACACAGGAGTCACAGGTTTGATATAGAAGGTCTTGTATTACTTCATACAAGTGGCAATAATAGTCACACAGTTTGCAGATACAAAAGCAGGAGACACAGCAGGCCAGAGTAACTTAAGCTCAGCAATCACTCTCACAACAGGTTCAGGATCTCTTCTCTGTTACCATAAGTCCATGCAAACGTGGATTTATCAAATAGCAAGGTTCCAAAGTCCACGAGTGTTCCAAAGTTCCACAATAGGAAATAACTGGAGTACAAGGTCCAAGGCTTCCAGGAGTCAGGTCACAGGTTCACTGCAGGCTTGATTCTGAAGCACTGATTGCTCAGCTGTGGCTGCTTAAGAAGCAAGAGGGAGAGAATCAGGGCGGGAACATGCAAGCTGGAAACTCCATATTGACTGAGGGCAAGACAGCTGCAGCAAGACAGAAAGTAAAATGGCTGACGGAAAAACTGAGTTTCAGGAACATGTACACAGAACCTTACATTACTCCCCAGTTAGGGACAACCTCCGGATGACCTCAGACCAGGCTTGTGTGGGTACCTCTGATGAAACTGACGGAGCAAGCGAGGAGCATTAACGTTATTGACTGGTTCCCATGAATTGTCCTCCACTGGGTAGCCCTGCCATTTAATCAAATATTGTAACTGATTTCTATACAACCTGGAATCTAGAATCCTTTCCACCACAAATTCTTCCTGACCATCGACTAGCACTGGGTCAGGGCAAGGAGAAGAACGTCCAGGAAATGTATTGGGTGTCGCAGCCTTTAGTAGAGATACATGAAAGACAGGGTGGATTCTCATAGTTCTGGGCAGTTGAAGACGACAAGCGACAGCACTTATAATTTTACTGATTTTATAAGGTCCAATGTATTTATGTCCCAACTTAGATGATGGAATTCTTAACTTAAGATTTCTGGTTGACAGCCAGACCAGGTCTCCTACCTTGAAAGCTGGTGCAGGTTTACGAAATTTATCTGCGGCTTTCTTGTACCTTTCCTGAGCCAATTCCAGATTTCCCTTTAGAAGATCCATATTCTTTTGTAAAGACGTGATTCTTTCAGCCACTGCTGGCAAAGGCGTTTCTATGGGAAATCGAGGAAGAATATTAGGATGATAACCTAAATTGGAGAAAAAGGAGACTGCTTAGTGAAGGCGCTCTGAGAGTTGTTATAAGAGAACTCAGCCAGTGGAAGTAGATTCACCCAATCATCCTGTAGGTGGCAGATAAAGCAGCGAAGATACTGCTCCAGGGTCTGATTGGTTCGTTCCGTCTGTCCATTAGTCTGAGGATGAAAAGCAGAAGAAAGGTTCACTTTAATGTCCAATGCTGCACAGAAATTTTGCCAAAACCTTGAAGTGAATTGCACCCCTCGATCCGAAATAACCTCATCTGGTACTCCATGTAAACGAAACACATTTTTAACCATCAAATCTGATGTCTGTCTTGCAGTGGGTAAGCCGACACAGGGATAAAATGAGCTGCTTTTGTTAAACGATCAACCACCACTAGAATGGTGTTCTTCCCTTGAGAGGTTGGTAACTCCACAATGAAGTCCATAGAAATGGATCCCCACGGGCGGGACGGGGTGGGAAGAGGTTGCAACAGACCAGTTGGTGAGGAGCGAGGTGTTTTGCATCTTGCACAGACTTCACATGAAGTGACATAGTTTAAAACATCCTTCCTGCAAGTGGGCCACCAAAAGAAACGAGAAAGAAATTCTGTGTCTTTAGAATTCCTCTATGCCCAGCTATCTTGGAATCGTGAATGAGTTGCAATACTCTTAATCTGACTGTTTCAGGAATATACAGACGTTGTCCCTGAATCCACACACCATTCTTAAAGACAAGACTTACGTCCCTTGGGGGTTGTGCCAAAAAGGAATCCGCATGGTATGCTTCCTTGATGTCCTTAAGTAGGTCTTGATTATGAATCACTCCCAGGAATCTAGAGTCAGGAAGAATAGTCTTAGGAGGAGTAAGTGGACGTGTCTCTGCTGAATAAATCCTAGAGAGTGCATCAGCCTTTCCATTGCGCGATCCTGGTCTATAAGAAATGATAAAATTAAATTGGTTTAAGAAAAGATTCCAGCGAGCCTGGCGAGGAGTCAGGCACTTAGCCGACCTGATAAATTCAAGGTTACGATGGTCTGTCAGGACGACTATTTGCTGTGCAGCTCCCTGAAGAAGGTGTCTCCATTCTTTGAAGGCGGCAATAATGGCCAACAACTCTCTATTGCCCACATCGTAGTTCCTCTCAGCCGAAGACAACTGCTGGGAAAAGAAGGCACAGGGATGCAAGACATTCTTCTCACCTGTTCTCTGAGAGAGTATAGCTCCAACGGCACAGTCTGAAGCATCCACCTCTATTATGAAGGCAAGTTCGGGGTTGGGATGTACTAAGATAGGTGCAGTGGTAAATTTATCTTTTAGACGGGAAAATGCTTCCTGGGCTTGGGGAGTCCAGGAGAACCTAGACTCTTTCCGGGTAAGTTGGGTGATAGGTGACACTACCTCAGAGAAATTCCTAATGAAACGTCTATAGAAGTTGGCAAACCCGATGAAGCGCTGCACCTCCTTCACATTTCTAGGACTTGGCCAATCCTTGATGGCTTGGGTCTTGCTTCCATCCATACTAATTCCTTGTGTAGACAGTACATACCCCAGAAATTGAATTTCGGTCCTATGGAATTCACACTTTTCAAGTTTGATGTAAAGATGATTTTGTCTTAGACGTTCCAAGACCATTCTCACATGTCCATGATGTTCCTCTGTGGAGTTAGAAAAAATTAGAATATCATCCAAATAAATCACCACGAATGTATCTAGGAGATCCCTGAAGATGTCATTCACCAAGTGTTGGAAAGTGGCTGGGGCGGTACTCAGACCAAAAGGCATAACTAGATATTCAAAGTGTCCATAGCGTGACCTGAATGCAGTCTTCCATTCATCCCCAGGTCTAATACGGACTAAGTTATAGGCCCCACGGAGATCTAGTTTAGAGAAAATTTTGGCATGTCGCACTCTCTCCAATAACTCAGGGATTAAAGGCAATGGATAACGGTTTCTAATAGTAACCTTATTGAGTTCCCTATAGTTTACGCAGGGTCTCAGAGATCCATCTTTCTTCTTTACAAAGAAGATGGGTGCACCTGCAGGAGATGAAGAGGGGCGTATGAAGCCCTTGGCTAGATTTTCGTCTATGTAATCCTTTAAAGCCTTTAGCTCGGGCCCCGCCAGGGGGTAGATCTTACCAAAAGGTATCTCTGCTCAGGCAATAATTCAATTGGACAATCATATGGACGGTGAGGGGGAAGCTGGTCAGCGTTCTTCTTGTCACATAAATCCACATAGTCCTGGTATACAGCTGGTAGTTCAGGGACTGACATGGTTCCTTTAGGAACAGAGCAAGCTGAAACTTTTGGACTCATCTGTTTCTCTGGAAAATGTAATTCCTTGGTCTCCCAGTTAATGGTAGGATTCTGAGCCTGCAGCCATGGTAGCCCTAGAATAATGTGAAAGTGGGGAGAAGAGATAAGCATAAAGGACAGTTTCTCTTGATGATCTTTACCCATAAGAACCCTCAAAGGCTCTGTTTCCTGATCCACTGGTCCAGAGGTCAGCAGGGAGCCATCCACAGTTTCCATCTGTACTGGAGTAGCCTTCTTCACTGAACGTATCCCCTGTTTCAGAGCAAAGGAGACATCCATAAAATTTCCACTTGCCCCTGAGTCGATCATAGCAGAGCTAGACACCCAAGCTGAGTCAACCCAGAGTTTGATGGAAAGAAAGCAATGAGAATTGTTTTTCTTACAACTCAGCTGGGACACCGCTGAGGAAACTTGAAAAATTGCAGCGTTTACACAGTCAACGTCCTCAGAAGTAACGGAGTTTAAGTCCGAGAAATCAAGATCTGTTGCTGCAGATCTCTCTGGAGCCTGAGGCTCGGACCTAACAGATCCCCTCTCGCAACACTCACAGTGAATGAGTGCTGCAGTAGTCTTACGAGAACGGCTGGGGCAGTTTATAATGAAGTGCCCTGACTTACCACAATAGAAACATAGATTCTCTTTAAAACGATGTTCCTTGCGTGCATCACTAACCCGTCGTTGTAAAGAGTCTACCTGCATGGGTTCAGGTTCCCGTGTGATCCTACTCAAAGGTTCCTTAGCTGGAGAGGAAGGTAGGAAAAGGTTAGTGCGATTGCTTTCGAACCATCTCTCTTGCCTGCGTTCAGTCAGACGAGCATCAATACGGATGCAGTAGTTAATAAAGTCACCTAACGCAGTGGGAGGGTCGGCACGAGCAAGTTCATCCTTAATCAGTGGAGATAACCCTTTTCGAAAAATAGATTTTTTGGCGGAACTGTCCCAGGTGGTATCAAGGGCCCATCTCCTGAAATCCAAGGCATATTCAGCTACCGAGTGCTTACCTTGGCGCAAAGCTAACATGGCTGCTTCAGCTGTTGCACCTCGATTGGGGTCATCAAACACCTGCCCCATGGCTGAAATGAAAGCATCAAGATGATCCAAACATTCATCCTCAGTCTCAATCAGAGGGTTTGCCCACATCAAAGCCTTGTTGGTAAGCAACATAATTATAGTAAGCACTTTAGATCGTTCAGTGGGAAATTGTGAAGCATGTGCAGAAAAAAAAAGATTGCATTGATTAATAAATCCCCTGAATTTCTCACGTTCACCGCCAAAACGAAAAGGGGGCAACTTAGGAATCCCAGAACTCGGGGCTACGGCAGGAGCCTGGACTCGCTCCTCTAGAACCTCAATCCTGGCTTGCAAATCCTGGGCAGTCTGTCCAAATACTTGCAAATTGTGATTTGTGAGGTCCTGTAGGTTTGTAAAACGGGTTTTTATAGTCTGCAAATCTGCAAGGATGTTATCAGTCACTCCGCAAAGTTCCTTTATGCGGGCCTCCATTTTCCAGATCTTTTAAGACAGGAGTACTGGAAGGAGAGGAGAAGAAAAAAAAACAATAGTGTTTACCTGTGGTAACACTGCAGAGAGAAAAAAAAATTAAGGGAACTGCTCACCTGGAATGGTTGTGAGAAGTCACAACCACTATCATCACAGAAAGTTCAACCGGACATCTGATATCCACAGTTACAGCAGACACAAAAGAGGAAAGAAAAAAAAAAAACAATAGTGTTTACCTGTGGTAACACTGCAGAAAAAAAAAAACTTAAGGGAATTGCTCACCTGGAATGGTTGTGAGAAGTCACAACCACTGTCATCACAGAAAGTACAACCGGACATCTGATATCCACAGTTACAGCAGACACAGCCTTTCCAGACCCAGCAGACACTAACGTTTGGCTTCAGAATCTTGTAATGTAAGGAGTACAGTTCATATAGTGTCTTGTGCTTGGGTGCGATGAAAACACAGGAGTCACAGGTTTGATATAGAAGGTCTTGTATTACTTCATACAAGTGGCAATAATAGTCACACAGTTTGCAGATACAAAAGCAGGAGACACAGCAGGCCAGAGTAACTTAAGCTCAGCAATCACTCTCACAACAGGTTCAGGATCTCTTCTCTGTTACCATAAGTCCATGCAAACGTGGATTTATCAAATAGCAAGGTTCCAAAGTCCACGAGTGTTCCAAAGTTCCACAATAGGAAATAACTGGAGTACAAGGTCCAAGGCTTCCAGGAGTCAGGTCACAGGTTCACTGCAGGCTTGATTCTGAAGCACTGATTGCTCAGCTGTGGCTGCTTAAGAAGCAAGAGGGAGAGAATCAGGGCGGGAACATGCAAGCTGGAAACTCCATATTGACTGAGGGCAAGACAGCTGCAGCAAGACAGAAAGTAAAATGGCTGACGGAAAAACTGAGTTTCAGGAACATGTTAAACAGAACCTTACACTACTCTGTAATCTTCCTGTCTGGAAAACTCCCCCGTCCTTTATACCTTCTTGCCGGCCCGTGACTCGACTAACTCCATCACTCCCAAAGCACCACCCTCTAACTTGTGGGGTTTTTCTGATTTAAATATGCGCATCATGATGAAGACTGGAATAATCACTATTTTTGACCACGCACACAACATGCGGGTTAACAGAGTGCAATGATCTGTCGCGACTCAGACCACCGGCGTCACTTGCAGGTCACCACCCGTCAATGCAGAGTCCCCCTCGATACACTGACAAGACAAAGAGTCCTCCTCTATTTGTCCCTTCCCTAACTGTGGATGGTGACTTTACAGCACAGTTCACCGTGACACTCTACACAGCACAGAGTCCCCCTCGATATGCTGACACCAGGGCTTCTCCTAATGAGGCGTCCCGTGTTAGACAAAGAGTCCTCCTCAATTTGTCACTTTCTCAGACGAAGAGCCCTCCTCAATTCGTCTCCTAAGGAAATTTGGTTATGCGCACCCCTACCACAATTCTCTACAAGATACTAGAAATTTGGACACTTTCAAACTGTCACGGGAGGCAGCTATACCCACATCAACACTATAATCTACAGTCACGGGAGACAGCTATCTAGAACAGAGTACAGTGACCGGAGGAGGAGGAAGTGGTGCACACGAGTACGCGCAGGCACGCGACGTCACTCGGTCTGACAGTGCTGGTTCGGGACGTGGTGCGGGGTCGCCCCCAGTCTCACCACTCGACTGGTCACTCACCCAGACCCAGACAGAAAACACGACAGGACCTACAGTGACTGACACACAGGCAAGTGGGACATATAAATATATGCCCCCAACTTACCGTGCTCGACGGAGGGTGATCAGTCCTCAAATTCAGTCACCGCGGGTACCACCAGGAAATCTATGAGACGGGTCTGGCAAGTAGCGAGCCGCTGGCCACGCCCCACGTTGTGGCGCCAATTGTCGGGGTCGTTTCGTCAATCACTCGTCCTCCAGTCACTCCGGATTCAAGCTATGAGCATGGGTCAACCATTCAAAGAATGAGTCAGACAAGATTTCTGGTTCAGACTTAGATCATGCTCAGAAGGGTACTATCAGGCACCGGTCTCAACACTGATCTGCTTTATTTCCGCATACACGAGATTATATGCACAAAACACGTCATATGTAGCAAACAGGATAACAGGGTGGGCTAAAGGGTAAAACAGTATATTGCTAGCACCTGCAAGCGTGTGCAAGTGATATAGTCTAGCATCTTCCATCTCTAATTGGTTAGGTATTATTCAAGCAGGTTATAAAATGTAACGACAGGAAATGTAGCCGCGTGGGCTCATTTCTATGTCTATGATATTCTGCAGATATAAAGTTCATGTAAAGTTCAACCTTACATTTCCTTGTTGTGGTCTTGTCCAGACGTCGTGACATTTCCTCAGAGGAAACAAGTGTGGGTGTAGGTCGATGCTGGTGCAATCTTAACTCAAGCTTGTTTCTGATATATCTGGTTTCACTCGACAAGGAAAATTTATGTTTCAAAATGGATGCAGAACACAAAATGGTGGCAAAGCACATGTAAGCATATATATGTGTGTATAAAGTAGAAAAGTATATTTTACCTTGAAAAATGTACCAGCAGAATCATACAGCAGTGGCTGTGCATCAGTGCACTCCATGTCATATTCATGTTGGACTGGGGAATTCAGGATTTGAATTGATAACCCAGGCATGGTATGTGAAAAGAGCTCCAGGGAGTAATCTGAAGTGTGGCCTGCCACATCCTTCACTTTTGTTGGGGTGAAGGACACAAGGAAAGGTGTTGTTCATGACCAGGACCCTGCACTGACGACTCAGTGCTTGCAGTTTTTGAAACTTTAGAAGAGGAGGCGATAGAGCTGGAGGCTGTTTCGGCAATATAAGCCAAAATCTGTTCCTGATGCTCCGGCTTTAAAAGCGGTTAACTTACTCTCAGAAAAGGGAGCCTTCCAGGCCTTCTGGAGCCAGATGATGATGCAGGCTCAACACCTCCTGCCTTAGGTGCTATTGTGCTTTTGGCACTACCAGCAGATGCACCACCACCACTATCGGTACCAGCTGGCCCCCCCGCCAACGTCCGCGGCCTCTTCCACGATACTTCCTCATGTTTGGGAAAATGTACCAAAAATACAAGAAGATATATGGTACTGTGTCAGAAGCGTACAGCTGTATACAGTGTAGGGGAAAATGTATATCTCCGTATATATTTCCGGAGTCACACACAGACGCTCACTCAGTATGGATTTGACCAAAATACAAAAAGCAGAAAAATGGTATTGTATCAGAAGCGTACAGCTGTATACAGTGTAGGGGAAAATTTAAATCTCCATATATATTTCCGGAGTCACACACAGACGCTCACTCAGTATGGATTTGACCATAATACAAAAAGCAGAAAAACAGTACTGTATCAAAGCGTACAGCTGTATACAGTGTAGGGGAAAATTTAAATCTCCGTATATATTTCCGTAGTCACACACAGATAGTCAGCCAGTTTTTGTCCGTGATACCAGCCGTTACACGGTAGTGTGTGAGGAACGTACAGCTCTATACGGTGTGGTAAAAAAGGAACGCTCGGTAACTGTGCAGAAAAAAAGAATAAAAGTATTAGTGCTGTATAAAAAGCAGTCTGCACAGCAGTGTACACACAGCAATACAGCTATCAGGCAGCCTAATAACCAGCTCTGCTGCACACAAGAAAATCCTCCCCTGTCACTGGACTCTAACTGTACAGCACAATTGCTATCAGCACAAGCACATAAAAACTTCTCTTTCCAGCCCCTAACTCTCTCCCTACTGATAAACAGCATCAGCAACCTCTCCCTACTGTTAAGATCGGCAGAAGTAAAATAGAGGTCGGCGGTCAGGGCTTTTACAGACACTATGACTCCCCACAAAGCAAGCCAATCACTGCAATGCCCTTCTCTAAGATGGTGGTGGATGCTGCCCATGTCATCTCGTTGCCCACAGTGTACGTCCTTGCTCATTGGCTGAAAAAAGGCGCCTGCAAGCATTATGGGAAAACCGACTATGGCGCTCGTTTTGCCGAATGCATGGCTGACTTCACGCTATGGTTGAAAGTCGGCGACTTATGAATCTGACCGACCTGTTTCGCTCAACTCTACTTTTCAGTTATAATTCCACCAGTGGCACTAAAAACCCGCTCTGACAAAATGCTAGCAGCAGGGCAGGCCAGGACCTCCAAGGCGTAGAGAGACATGTTGTGAACATTTTGGAGACGACTTCGGAGCTGAAGCTCCCTCTGGTGGTTGCTGAGGGTATTGAGAGTGGTTGTCAGGTGGTACTGACTGGCTTGATATAAGTGAACTGGCCTTCCATGTTCCTCGCCGGTGATCAATTGTTCTTCCTGGTCTAGGTTGGAATTCAGCTTGCTTTCCTGCTGTCTCCTGCTTGCTTTCAGATAAGTCTCTTTCAGTTTTTTTTTTACTGTCATTTGAATTCCTTGCTTTTTGCTGCATTGCTTTTTGTCTTCTGCCAGGTCCCCTTTGGGGAGCTTTGGCTGGCCTCCGTTCGTTTTTTGTATTTGTTCATTTGCTCAGTTCCTGTGATGTTTTACTGCTGGGTTGCTACGTGTCCACACCAGAGATCTGATATAGGTGGTCGAGACCGTGTGGTCTCAGTTTTTTGGATTCAGAAGTGTTGGAGTTTTTCCTAGGGTTTTTTGGGTTGCAGACAGTATTCTCTCCTTTGCTGTCCTATCTAGACAGCTTTGGGCCCCAGCGTTTGCTCAATCTATTTTCTGTCTGTGTTCGTATTTTCATCTTGTCTAACCGCCATTATATGTCTGGGGGCTCTGGTGTTCGGCTGCCTATGCGGTTTTTTGCTCCTGCCTCCTCAGCTACCTAAAGATAACAGAGACATTTCATGCCACGTGTCCAGCTTGGATACCCAATAATTAAAAGACACAGAGCAATCACCGATGACGTTGGTGCGGTCAGAAAGGTACTCCCTCAGCATCTTCACAAACTTTGCACTCCTGGTTAGAGTACCCCACGCCTCTGGGCCAGGGTGATGGGAGGGTCTGAGATAACTGTCGCAGAACTTTGCCAGTGCTACCCTGCCTCTGCTGGATTGAAGTTGTGTCTCTCTCACCTCTACTCCTTCCAGATGGGATTTTTTTTAAAATTCTGCAACAATGGCCCTCTGTTACTGCAACATTTTAGTCCACCTATCTGCCTGTCGAAGAAGAGATTGAAAGTTCTCCTTGTAGCATGGGTCTAGAAGTGTCACCAATCAGTAATGAGTGTCAGCGCAAATTTTGATAATGCGAGGGACACGGGAAAGGCAGCGCAACATAAAGTCGGTCATGCGTGCCAGACTGCTAAAAGGCAAGACTTCCGTGTTCTCACCAACAAGAGGACTGACCATGCTGTACTCCTCTTCCTCCTCCACCCTGTCCTCAGGCCATCCACGCTGAACAAACGGTATGACGGTTGTGCTTGTAGTACCGTCTATAGTGCAGGAAAGTAGCTCCTGTTCTTCCTCTTCCTCATTGTCAACCAATCCACATTGGGATGACATTTGGCTGGGCTGTGTGTAATCACCCTGTATAGTTCCTTGCTCCATCTCATCATGCTCCGCCTGCAGCGCATCCTATTTCTTTGTGAGCAGGGAGCTTTTCAGAATACAGAGAATCAGGATGGTGATGCTAATTATGGTGTCATCGCCGCTCACCATTTTGGGCGGACTCCTCAAAGTTTTGTAGGATGATACATATGTCGGACATCCATGTCCACTCCTGAGGTCTTATGTATGGAGTCTGAACTGAATACCGATTGCCTTGTTGATGCTGGTAGTCAACAACTGCCCTCTTCTGCTCACAAATCCTTTCCAACATATGCAGTGTAGATTTCCAATGCGTGGGGACATCACACACTAGTCGGTGAGACGGAAGCTGCAAACACTGCTGAAGCATGGCAAGGGCAGCTGAAGCTATAACTGACTTTCTAAAATGGTCATACAGGCGGCATACTTTGATAAGCAGGTCCAGCAGCTCCGGGTAGATTTTGTGAGACCGCTGAACCACGAGGTTAAGCACGTTGGCCAGAAGACAAAAAAACCTGACTGGCACATCCAGACTAATGTGAATAGGTGCAAACCAAGAGGAGCTACCCCCATATACAACATTGGAAAAAAAGTTGCACTCTATCATACTAAAGCATGTCAATATCGAATATGTGAAATTTTGAATAGCAATACTGCTTTGGAGTATTAGGAAAAATTTGAGACGCTTAGTATAAAATTTGCCCAAATATTATCTGCCCACCAACCATCGTCAAGGTGGTCTCAAGTCTGATGGGTCCCTAACCTGTGTGAATACCTCTCTAGACTGATATCTGAATTCCTGGGTGAATGTGGACACCTCTGTCAGAAATGCCTGCATTTATGGGTTAGTAGGTACCTGCTGTAATTAAAAACACCACCTGGTAAGGGTATTTTATACTAAGCGTCTCAAATTTTTCCTAATACTCCAAAGCCGTATTGCTATTCAAAATTTCACATATTCTATATTGACATGCTTTAGTATGATAGAGTGCAACCTTTTTTCGTAAGCACGTGGGCCAGGCATGGTACGTGTGTGAGCTCACCTTAGTGCTGCCACCAGGTTCCGGCCATTGACACACACGACCATGCCTGGCTATAGGTTCACTGATGTCGCCACAGATCTGTCTGTTCTTTCAGTGCTGTCCACAACTCTTCAGCATTGTGCAGTTTGTCACCTAAGCATAGTAGCTTCAGCACAGCCTGTTGCTGCTTGGTTGAGGCACTGCTGCAGTGCTTCCTACTTGTGACTGATGTGGTCATTTGAAGATGGAGGCTGAAGAGGAGGAAGAGGATTTAGAGGTTGAGGTGCAGGAGCTGTAGACTGTGGGGCCAACCCTGATTGACCTAGGGCCTGCAATCCTCGGTGTCGGGAGGACGTGTTCCATCCCAAGGTCCGACTGGGTCCGGGCTTCCACTATGTTAACCCAGTGTGTCATCAGCGAGATGTATTGTCCCTGCCCACAAGCACTTGTCCACATGTCAGTGGCTTGGTGGACTTTCCTTGTGACTGCATTGTTGAGGGCACGGGTAATGTTGTGGGACACGTTCTTGTGTAATGCCAGGATGTCCTCGATCTGCATGTCCTCCTGCCAGGTTGGGTAAGTTACTATACAATCCACCACCTCCTCTTCCACTTCTGCACCCTAGTACTCCCAATGACTTTCGAGCAATTGTGTCTCATCATCGTCCACCTGTTGTGACACTTCCCAACGTCGCCTTCATGTGAACGTGGCTGCTCAAATATTTGGGCATCGCTACATGCAATCTCATTTTGCCCCGCTTCAAGTGGACCGGGGAGAGGCCCGAATCTATAAATGTAAAAGTGAACAGTTCTTCGGAGTGTCCAAGTGTGGGATCAGTTGTCTCAGTGCACTCGGCATGGCGGGAGGAAGCAGGATCAGGGTGAGGAATATGCGGTCCTGACTCATGGCTACTCAGACTTGACCATGTGGAAGACAGGGTGCAAAGTGCCTGAAAACATTATCCGCTATCTAACTAACAACCTTTTGACACTTTGACACTGCTCTGGTTTCAATAGTGCTGTTCTGGGGTCCCCTAGGAATTCAGACAGGAAGCTCATGCGAGAAGATGCGGGTGTTTGTTGTGCCACAATTTCAGCCTCGGCCTCTGCATGCACAATCTCCATCACGTCCACTTCCTCGTCCTTTGCCACGTGCCTTGCCCATTTTAAATGGAGTAAAATATTTTCCACGTTCACTACAAATGGCTGAATTGTGAGCGAAAATTAGATGTGATCCGTGTGAGGGAAAACCACACTTTAAAATATCTGGACTGTACTTATTTTTTCTTTTTTAGCAAACTGATGTCAATAACTGGGGTAAGACACAGCAAAAACAGTAGAATGGAGGCCTGAAATGCTACAATTTGTAGCCCACAGATACATGAGGTGTCTGACGGAGATACCACACTCTTCAATATGTGGCCACCATTTTTGTTAAGTTTTACCCCAAAATAGTGTATTGAACTAGAGTCACAGACAGCAAATACAGTGGAATGAAGGCCTGAAATTACACAATTTGTAGGGCACAGATAGATGAGGCATCTGACAGAGATACCACACTCTTCAATATGTGGCCTGCATGTTTTACATTTGTACCCCAAAATAGTGTATTGAACTAGAGTAATAGACAGCAAAAACTGTGGAATGGAGGCCTGAAATGCTACAATTTGTAGCCCACAGATAGATGAGGCGTCTGACAGGGATATCACACTCTTTAATATGTTGCCAGTATTTTTTAAATTTTCATCCCTAAATAGTGTATTGAACTAGGGTAACAGACAGCAAAAACAGTGGAATGGAGGCCTGAAATGCTGCAATTTGTAGCCCACAGATAGGTGAGGCGTCTGACGGAGATACCAGACTGTTCAATATGTGGCCAGTATTTTTTACATTTTTATCCGAAAATAGTGTATTGAACTAGGGTAACAGACAGCAAAAACAGTGGAATGGAGGCCTGAATTGCTACAATTTGTAGCAAAATATGTGGCCTGTATTTTTATTTTTTTTACAGGAAAATAGTTTATAAAACCAGGGTAAGACGCAGCCAAAATCAGTTGAATGTAGGCCCCAAATGCCACAAATTGTAGCCCACAAATAGGTGAGGCATATGACGGAGATACTACACTCTTCAATATGTGGCCACTATTTTTTTAATTTTTACCCCAAAACAGTGTATTGAACTAGAGTAATAGACAGCAAAAACAGTGGCATGGAGGCCTGAAATGTTACAATTTGCAGCCCACAGATAGGTGAGTCATCTGACGGAGCTATCACATTCTTCAATATGTGGCCAGTATTTTTTACATTTTCATCCCAAAATAGTGTATTGAACTAGGGTCACAGACAGCAAAAACAGTGGAATGCAGGCCTGAAATGCCATATTTTGTAGCCCACAGATAGATGAGGCGTCTGACAGAGATAGCCCACTTTAAAATATCTGGAATCTATTTTTTTCCCTGCACAATAGTGTATAGAACCAGTGTAAAACACAGCAAAAACAGTTTGATGGAGGCCTGAAATGCCACAATTTGTAGCCCACAGATAGATTAGATATATGTGATGGAGATAGCCCACTTTCAAATATCTGGCCTGCATTTTTTTTTGCACAGCTAAATTTTGTCAACAAGTAGGCTATGACACAAAAAAAAAAATTCTATGAAGGCCTGAAATGGCACAATTTTGAGGGCAATGTTATGCTATCCGTGTGGCGGGGAAAACCCGGTGTTAATTATCTGCCCTGTAGCTAAATATTTTTTTTGCAGCTAAATATTTTTTGGGCAGCAAAATGGTGTCAAGAAATTATATAAGACACTCCAAAAAAATTTAACAGTACCACACAATATATCAGAAATTTCTGCGCACTTAGATGTGATGGCTGGGACGGGCAAAACCATTTAAAATGCCTGGATTTTCACACTGTACTATAAAAAGGATCTGCCTGTATTCTGCAGTGTCAACAAGCAAATGGAGAAAAAAAGGGGGTTTTGGATTGCTTTGGAATAAAATAATCAAGATTAAGATGCAAAAAAAAATTTCCTATCCACTGAAACCTAGGGCTATGTAGATACGATCAATATATGTAATAAGCAGCAGCAGACAGTAATGGAATGGACCCTCTTGATGTATGCAATGAAGTATGCCACATACAATGCCTGCTTGCTACTGATATCTATATACCCACATACAGTGCCTGCATGCCTTGTACTGATATGCATATACGCACATACACTCCCTGCCTACCTACCACTGCAATCTATATACCCCGTAATTAGTCCTTAGAAGGACTGCTGATTTAGCTGGATTTGCGTATTCTTTTATGGTACACCCACACTACCTTAAAAACCCCCAAATCTGACCCTATCTCGGCAGCAGCTCTCCCTACACAAGCTAATTCCGGAGCAGATTGTGACGAGCATGGCGGCACCAAGATGGCTGTGGCATTAATGTGTGTGGCACACAATCCCTGCATGTCGATTGGCGCCAAAAATGCAAGGTGAGGTGGTGTGTGTGCCCCCTGAGGAAGGATCGTACCGAAACGTGCGTTGGGGTGCGCACACACACCCCCTCTTACCCTCATTGTTTGTGGCGCCGATCTCTTTCACTGTCAGGTAAATGTTCCATACATTATTGTAGCCATGCATCCTCTTTCCTTATTAGGCAGGGTGCATGTCCCTCCATGTGTGGCTATTTTTAGCACACATTATGTTTAGCAGTAGGTCTGAGGCCATTGCATAGATTACTACATTGATTAATAGCGCTCTATCAGCGATTTATTCTATTCTTAGTGTTCCTAGTAACATATGTAGTAGTTGATGGAGTACAGCAATTGCTGGCCACATATCTTTAATCTCAATTTTTTTTGCTATGTGAACACCTGTATAATATGCACTGCTGATTTTGTGTTCAATATGTTACGGTGCTAATGATTATTTCATTATAGTATTATATATATGGTATTGCATTTAAATTGCATGTAATTTCATCAATTGAGGGTTTTAGGGGGTGTTGTGCCCCTTTTCGTATTTTTAATCTTTATATGTGTTGTGTAGACATCCATTTTGGTGTTGCATTACCTTTCCTGCATTAACTTGTTGTCGAATTGTTAGTTAATAAAATTTGGTATGTTTATTATGGACGAGTACATCTTTTTTCACGTTGTGATGTTGTTAGTGAAACCTAGGGCTATGTAGATACGATCAATATATGTAATAAGCAGCAGCAGACAGTAATGGAATGGACCCTCTTGATGTATGCAATGAAGTATGCCACATACAATGCCTGCTTGCTACTGATATCTATATACCCACATACAGTGCCTGCATGCCTTGTACTGATATGCATATACGCACATACACTCCCTGCCTACCTACCACTGCAATCTATATACCCCGTAATTAGTCCTTAGAAGGACTGCTGATTTAGCTGGATTTGCGTATTCTTTTATGGTACACCCACACTACCTTAAAAACCCCCAAATCTGACCCTATCTCGGCAGCAGCTCTCCCTACACAAGCTAATTCCGGAGCAGATTGTGACGAGCATGGCGGCACCAAGATGGCTGTGGCATTAATGTGTGTGGCACACAATCCCTGCATGTCGATTGGCGCCAAAAATGCAAGGTGAGGACCAGAGCACCAGGCAAATAATCACGTAAATGCTCGGCGCTCGCCGAGTACCGCAAGTACAGCGATCCTCGGGCGAGTAACGAGTATTACCGAGCACGTTCGCTTATCACTAATAAGGAACTTATCGTGTTACCGGGTACCATCTGGTTACCCATACTGTAGCTATATGTAGAATGTAAGGCTGTAAGGGTAGGGTCATCTTCCCTCTATACCTGTCTGTCACTATCAGTTTGTTCCTTTTAATTTCTATTTGTGTTTTGTATGTAACCCCTCCTCATGTACAGTGCCATGGAATCAATGGTGCTCTAAAAAGAAATAATAATAATAATTATAATAAATATATGTTGAGGTTACTTTGACAATATTAAGACTGTGTTCTTTATGTTAAAGAGTTAACAGTTCTTGGATGTAGTACTTGGAAACCTCAGAGTGTTATACAGGTCTTTTTAAGGCATTTGGAGGCTGTGGGGGACTTTTTATTCATGACGATTTAATTTGTTGCAAAATGAACTTCATCAGAAAATTCACACTAGGCCAGTGCTTCCAGAAGGGTTCTGCGCATGCACTCACAAGCATCATGATGACATCAGATGCAACAAGTACTGGACAGGTGGCAGTGAGGAGAGGAGTGGACGGAGAAGTAAGCTGTGAGATGAGTTTAAAGGGTTTTTTTTCTAAACATTTTAATTACCTTTTACAGTTGAGAAAAATGGTGGCCAGCATTCATCATTGTGCTAAATCTGCGTGGAAGTGAATTGTAAAACAAATCAGCATTTTGGTGAATTTAATACCACTCTTATTTATTTAGAAACAGAAACACATGAGCCATGCACACAATGAACAAGCCTGTATCGACATTGTTCATGTAAGGAGGTGAAGGGTATTAACCCTTCGAAGGTTTCATCCCCTTTAATTGTACTTACTTGTGTATATGTATGCCTTGTATTATGTTATGTATATATATATATATATATATATATATATATATATGTGGGGTCGTGTTATAGGTAGATAGTGCATCCTAGGGGTCACTAGAGGAGGGCACTAGAAGGGTCGAGTATATATTTGGGTTAGATATAGTTTTGCGAGGGATCACTAATGGGGGCTCGTTAAAGATCCAGTTAGCACATTATTAAAATAAGTCAAAGCAGTAATTGGGTTTGGTCACTAGAAGAGGAGGGCATTGAGCACATCCATTCTGATAGGTACAATAGTTAGGGACTTGTTGCTAGGAAAGATTGCCTCCAAGCGGGAATCTGTCAGGAAGATTTCCTTTTAGCGGAAGTCAGTCGGGGGTGGACCTTGCTAGTGTGAAGACGTCCACGTTCCTGGGCCCTGAGCATAGGGTTGGAGAAAACAGGGACCAGTAACCCCTAAAGAAGCTGGTGAAGGATTCACCGTGGTAGCGTGAGCCCAAAGAGAGTGGGTTTACATAGCAGTAGTGCAGTGGAAGAACCACTGTGGGAACGCTCAGCAGAAGAGGTCGTGCATGAGCGTAGAAGCGAGTGGGCCATCAGAAGTATCCTGGCAGGATAACCAGAGAGGGGTGGATGACCTAGTAGATGTGTCTTTCTTAATCTGGATTGAAGTGTCTCCAGGGGAAGAGATCAAAGTGCCGTTTTCACCGGGCTCCACGTCCCGTCAGTACTTAGTGGTCCATTCTGGTGTAGCAGAGAAGAAGAGGCAGAATTGTGAAGAATATATTGCTGGTATCAATTAAGATGTGCTTATGGTGTCTTGGATGTGCTGTGTCCAGAGGAAAATAAAGCAGAAACTGTTTGACGTGATTTGGGACTCTGACTCTAATTGCTCTGTACGCTCCCTCACGGAAGGAGAACACCCCAGGCGAATGGAGACTACAAAGGTAAAATACGTAGCAGCTTCCAGTTCATCGGCCCCGCAGCCGTCCCTTTACATTCACACCACCAGAAGACTGAAAACACAGAAAAGCATAGTAAAACCAACGTATAAAAATACTCTGTTGTAAAAAAATAACAGTAAACAGCAAGTGCTAATAAAAAGATGAAAAAACACAGGCTATTTGGTTAATATGTTTTTTACAAAAAATGTATATTAAGACGCTCTACCAAACGTCAAGATATACGTCAAGGTATACCTTGACATTTGGTAGAGCGGCTTAATATACATTTTTTGCAAAAAACGTATTAAACCAAATACCCTGTGTTTTTTTCATCAGAGTATTTTGATCCGTTGTTTTTACTATGCTTTTCTGTGTTTTCATTCTTATTTATTTGTTCATCTCTAGCATTGACACTTTCACCTTAACCTGTCAGGGCTTCATAGAATCAGCAAATACAGGTGTCCTAAACTCGTAGCATTGTTCCCAAGAATAATTTAGGGTATAATTGCAGGTTAAAGAGTGCCAACAATGCACTAGACTCAGTATACTTTGTTGCTATAGGATAACCTAACGATAACTCAGTCCTATATATTCAGTAGCAGCCTAAGGGGGGCACGTGTGTGGGGTCAGGCATGCATATTCCTGCAGCATAAGTATCACTGCAGCAAAAGTATCAAGAAGCTGCAATTATTTCAACGGCAGTTAGTCTTATTGTACCTGGCTTTTCTATTTACCCATCTTACTCCTTCACCATTTTACACATGCCCTCACAGTGTTTGCTCCATTAATCCTCACTCTCCTGCGCTATCCCCAAACCCCTACACCCTCTAACCATATATTCATCTCCCCTTCCCTCTTACCTCCCCACCTGACCTCCTTTGCTGACCTGCTCCTCAACCTCAAATCTGTCCTAATAAAGCATAAAACAAGCCGCCCACTCCTTCTTCCACCTGCTCTCCCTTTCTCTGCTTCTTCTCACTGCTAGTGACATATCTCCCAATCATACCCACTATTACTACCCATTCCTACCGCTCCTTATCTAATAAGAACTACCGCAATGTTTCCAGCTTAAAACCCGTGCCATTGATACCCACCCCCCGCTCCCTCTCTCTGGAGCACTCTGGAATTCCCGCTCCATCTGCAATAAGCTTCATGTGATTCATGACCTCTTTCTCTCTCGCAATCTTGCCTTACTTGTCCTCACAGAAACATGGCTGACACCCTCCGACACTGCCGCCCCTGCTGCGCTGTGTTATGGCGGCCTCCACTTCACCCACACTCCTCGCCCTGGCAACAGACACGGTGGAGGAGTGTGTATTTTCCTTTCCTCTAACTGCACCTTTAACCCAATCCCACCTCTCTCCTCCCTAATCCTCCCCTCTTTTGAAGTCCACTCTGTTCGCATCTACTCTCCCTCCAACCTCCAAGTGGCCATCATATACCGACCTCCAGGCCAGACCACTGCCTTCATTGACCAATTCTTTACCTGGCTTCTTCACTTTCTTTCCACTGACATCTTCACTATCATCATGGGTGACTTCAACATCCCCACTGAAACCCTTAAGTCAGCAGCCTCCGAACTCCTGTCCCTTACTTCATCCTTTGGACTTACTCAGTGGTCCTCCTCAGCCACCCACACAGACGGACATATATTAGATCTGGTCTTCACCAGCCTCTGCTCTCTGTCTAACTTCACAACCTCCCCTCTCCCTCTATCTGACCACAATCTACTCACTTTCTCATCCCTGTCCTCCTCTCCTGTCACCCATGTCCAGCAACATGCGCACCCCCGCAGACACCTCGCACATCTAGACACCCACACACTCTCTGACTCTATTCTACCACTGGCATCCATATCCTTACTCCATGACACAGACAGTGCCACTGCTTTCTACAATGCCACTCTCGCATCGGCTAATGACACGGTCGCCCCTCTCGTTCATGGCAGAGTGTGACGTACCAACAGACAACCCTGGCACAATAACACCACTAAAAAGCTCCGGCAAGTGTCCAGGATCGCAGAGCGGCGTTGGAAGAAAACAAATTCGCAAGACGACTTCACTGCATTCAAACAAGCAACACTCGCTTTCAAATCTGCCCTCACTTCTGCTAAACAGGCCAACTTCACAACCATCGTATCTTCCCTATCCTACAACCCCAAACAGTTATTCAAAACTTTTTACTCCCTCCTCCACCCACCACTGCCCCCTCCTACCTCCCTTATCTTTGCTGAGGACTTTGCCACACACTTCAAAAATAAGATCAACCAAACAAGGCAAGTCTTCAACCACCAGTTGAATACCAGACCAATGCCCAAACCCCATAACCTCCAACATCATTGAAGGGGAGCTTAATTGTCTCCTCTCCAAATCGCACCTCACAACCTGTGCACTTGACCCCATCCCATCCCACCTCCTCCCCAACCTCACCAGCACTATTATCCCATCCCTAACCCACCTCTTAAACCTAGCACTAACTTCTGATACCTTCCCTTCTGCTTTCAAACATGCCACAATCACGCCTATCCTTAAAAGGCCAACCCTCGCCCCAACCGCTATGTCCAGCTATCGCCCAATATCGCTGCTCCCATTCGCTTCCAAACTCCTGGAGCTGCATGTCCACGCTGAACTTTCCTACCACCTCTCATCTAACTTGCTCTTTAACAATCTACAATCTGGTTTCCGCCCCATCACTCCACTGAGACAGCCCTGAAGAAAAATACTAACAACCTACTTACAGCCAAAGCAAACGGACAATACTCTATACTCTTGCTTCTAGACCCGTCCTCAGCTTTTGACACAGTTGACCACTGCCTTGTACTACAGATTCTCTCCTCCTTTAGCAACAAGGACCTCACCCTATCTTCGATCTCCTCATACCTTTCCAACTGCACATTCAGCGTCTCCCACTCCCACACTACCTCCTCTACCCACCCTCTCTCTGTTGGAGTCCCCCAAGGCTCTGTTCTAGGACCCTTACTCTTCTCAATCTATACACTTGGCCTGGGGCAACTCATAAAGTCCCATGGATTCCAGTACCACCTTTATGCTGATGACACTCACATCTACCTCTCTGGCCCAGACGTCACCTCTCTGCTGTCCAGAATCCCGGAGTGTCTATCAGCCGTATCCTCCTTCTTCTCCTCCCGCTTCCTAAAACTCAATGTGGACAAATCTGAACTCATCATCTTTCCCCCATCTCACAGATCTTCCTTACCTGACCTATCTATCACAATTAACGACATCATGCTTTCCCCTGTACCGGAAGTCCGCTGCCTCGGAGTAACCATTGACTCTGCCCTGTCCTTCAAACTGCACATCCAAGCTCTTTCTACCTCCTGTCGACAGCTCAAAAATATTTCCAGAATCCGTCCTTTCCTCAACCCTCAATCTACTAAAAAGATTGTGCATGCCCTCATCATCTCCCGCCTCGACTATTGCAGCATCCTTTTCTGTGGCCTACCTGCTAACACCCTCGCACCTCTCCAGCCCATCTTTAACTCTGCTGCCTGACTAATTCATCTCTCTCCTCGCTACTCCTTCACTTCTCCCCTCTGCAAATCTCTTCACTTGCTCCCATTCCCTCAGCGTATCCAGGTCAAATTACTAATACTGACCTACAAGGCCATCTATAACCTGTCTCCCCATATGTTTCTGAACTAATCTCCTGATACCTTCCCTCAAGTAATCTCCAATCCTCCCAAGACCTCCTTCTCTCCTCCACACTTATTCGCTCCTCACCCAACCGCCTCCAAGACTTCTCCCAGATATCCCCCATCCTCTGGAATTCTTTGCCCCAACAACGTCCGACTGTCAACCACATTCGGATCCTTCAGATGGAACCTGAAAACCCACTCCTTCAGGAAAGCTTACAGCCTGCAATGACCCAGCTACCTCCTCACCACTACCGGAGATATCGCCTCAACCAACACTGGAACTGCTGCAAGCCACCAACCAGCTGTCTCCTTCCCCACCATCCTGTAGAATGTAAGCCCGAAAGGGCAGGGTCCTCTCCCCTCTATATCAGTCTGTCTTTGTTAGTTTGTTTACTGTAAGTGATATCTGTAATTTGTATGTAACTTCTTCTCATGTACAGCACCATGGAATCAATGGTGCTATATAAATAAATAATAATAATAAAAAGTGAACAGACCTAAATTCTTTCTAAATGCACGGTACAATAATATCTTATGCAACGTGACACAACAACATATAACATTTCGGCGGCTCAGATTTTGCAGCAGAAAATCTCAATAAAACAGTATGTTGGATGTATTTTGCTGGCAATCTCAGGGCAAGTTTTAATTAAAAAGAGAGCACAGGGAAATGCTTCTAGATCTGTTGCTATGGAAAAACGCGTTCATTCCAGAATGTAACAGAAATTTATACTCTGCTTTGAGAATAAATACAGGATACACTACAATAGTTGCCAAACCCTTAGTTCACAAGCTAGGTGTGAAATAACTCTAAATAGTAATATGTCAGCCAAAATAGAAGGAATAAATAAATCTTAGTGTTCTCTATGAGATTATTATGGCATTGTAAAAAAAAATCCTGCAGACTGAGCATTTGAGCATCAATGTTGGGAAATGTATTAGCTTAAGATTATTTTAGTTTATTTTGCTATCATTCAAGGTGCACAAATGTTTAATTTATTGACAATATGTGATCCCGAGGGCACACTGTTGCCATACACCGTGGAGGCAGGGAATATATATAAGAGAAATATATATATATTGTGAGGGGTTGACTCACTCAGCTACTTCCCAAGAAGGTGTATACAGTAACGCTTCTTGTGGTAAATCACCTGCTGGTTTATTGTGGAACAGCATAAGCCATAGCAGTGTTCAGCAAAGTTAACAGAGCCTTTCTAGCACCCGCTCAGACCATCAGCTCCACCTGGAGCCACCGTTTGGAGTCTTTCCTCTCCAAAACACAACACACAGACTGCCTCTCAAGTCCAGCTATTTAAACCCAGACCATGTGACTGTTAACATGACTGTGGCATCACAGAGGTCTTGTCAGCACACAGCTGTGCCAACTTTGCAGGTGGAGATAAGGTGGACTTCATTCCACCCACTCTATAGATGTCCACATAAAACCAGCCCATGTACACAACTTTAATTTAAGCCTAATAACACATAGTGTGCTGGAGGAAAATACTCTGGTTTCACATCACTGACGCGATTATGTGCAGTGACACATATCTCTCCTCATATACCGTGCCAGTGACCCTGTCACAATATGTATATATATAGCCTGTCTGAAAGTCTTGGCTCCTTTTAAGTTGTTCTAGAAAGTTATGTATTTCTCCCAGAGAACCATTGCAATTACAGATGCTGTTATATACATGTTTATTTCCCTTGTGTGTTGGAACAACAAAAAAATGAGGAAAAAAAAGCAAATTGGACATAATTTCATATAAAACCCCAAAAATAAGCTGGACAAAGCTGTTGGCAGCTTTTGAAAATTATCAGTAAACAACTTTGTGTTAAGCATGTGATGCTTGTTCAAACACACCTGTGACAAGTAACAGATGTGGACAATATGAAAATCACACCTGAAACCAGATAAAAGGTGGAGAAGTTACCTCAATCTTTGCATGATGTGCCTGTATGTGCCACATTTAGCATGGAGAACAGAAAGACAAGACAACTTTCTGAGGACTTGAGAACCAAAATTGTTAAACAATATCAACAATCTCAAGTAGTGTTGAGCGATACGATACTGCAAATATCGGATATCGGCCGATATTAGCTCTATCGGCCTTTCGATAATTCGTTTCGATATTTTCGTCTTATCGAATACCGGAATCGGATTTGTCACTGTCACTGTCTGTGTCCGTCGGTCGGGTCTGTCACTGTCAGTGTCCGTCGGTCGGGTCTGTCAGGAGTCAGCGGCACTTACCTGGCAGAAGATCTCCGGCGGTCACGGCCTGGACTGCTTCATGGCCGCCATCCTCTTCTCCCCGGCGGTCACATGCAGTTTCTCGCGATAACTGCAGTGACTGCTGGGTAATCCCAGCCGTAAAGCAGTCAGTCCGATGACGTCACCGCCGGGGAAGCAGGTAATCAGCTGTGCTGTGCCGGGATGACAGGCTCTGCCTGTCATTGCGATGTAGCAGAGCTGGATCGTCGTGGGACTGTCGTTACTATGGACTGCGTTGGACAGGTGGTATACTGTTGGTTTTTTTTTTTTCTTTTTTTACAGGAGATCGATGGCGTCGCAGGAATGAGAGTACAATAAAAGAAATGAAAACTGTGTTGTCTCTTTTATTTCATTAAAATACTTTTTTCTTGCTTTGTCTTTTTTTTATGCATTTAATAACTTTGGGATTAATAATGGATCGGTGTCTTATTGACGCCTCTCCATTATTAACCGGGCTTATTGTCACCGTGCAATCAACGGTGACATTAACCCCTTATTACCCTGCTTGCCACCGCTACAGGGCAAGTGGGAAGAGCCGGGTAAAGTGCCACAATTGGCACATCTTTTGATGCGCCAAATGTGGGGCTGCTGTAGCCTGGTATTTATCAGGCTGTTGAGGGCCAAAATCCATGGGCCTTGACAGTCTTTTAATACCAGGCCGCAGCAGTCTGCATTTTACTTGGCTGGTTAACAAAAATAGGGGGACCCCTACGCCGTTTTTTTTTCGAGGGGATCCCCTATTTTTGTTAACCAGCCAAGCTAAGCAGACTGCTGTGGCCTGGTATTATCAGGCTTGCAAGGTCCATGGATATTGGATCCTTACCAGCCTGAAAAACCAGGCCTCAGCGGTCTGCTTCATCTGGCTGGTTAACAAAAATAGGGGGGACCCCACGTCAATTTTTTTCGAGGGGATCCCCTATTTTTGTTAATCAGCCAAGATATGCAGACTGCTGTGGCCTGGTATTATCAGGCTGGCAAGGTCCATGGATCTTGGCTCCTTAACAGCCTGAAAATCCAGGCCTCAGCGGTCTGCTTCATCTGGCTGGTTAACAAAAATAGGGGGGACCCCACGCCAATTTTTTTCGTGGGGATCCCCTATTTTTGTTAACCAGTTCCCTCTGACGTCACTGATTGTGTCCCTGACTGACCTGAAGTGAAAGTGGAAAGCAATCAATTAAGCTTCCACTTCCTCTCCTGTCAGCCAGGAGAGGAACTCATTCATTTGGGGGTTTACTGTGAGGCTGCAGCATTAGCTGCGGTCCCTGCAGTAAACATTAACCCTTTCTGAAGGATTACACCGTGGGACCTGACTGTACATCGGATTGGTAAGAATAATTTTGCTTTATTATTTTATTTTTATTACAGGAAATGGTTTTAGCAGGAAAATAAAATATGGTCAAAAACTGTGTGATTATTTCATTAAACTTCTTTTTTATTAAAGTGTGTGTGTTTGATTTTTCTTTCATACAATAGGATTAATAATTGATAGTTGTCTAATTGACAGCTCTCAATTATTAACCTGGCTTAAAGTGACCTTTCAATTGCAAGGTCATTTTAACCCCTTATTAACCCATTCACCACCGCTACAGGGCAATGGGAATAGACGGGCAAAGTGCCAGAAAGGGCAAATCTAATTAGAGATTTGCCCTTTCTGGGGTGTCTGGGGCAGATGTTAGTAGCCGGGGGGGGCAAAAATAATGGTCCCTCTCTGGGCTATTATTATCTGCCCCCACTCACTGGCTTTGTCTGTCTGGTTGCGAAAATAGGGCGGGAGCCCACACATTTTTTTTCAGCAATTTTACACCTCATATATATATATACATGTCATTAAATTTGTGACACATAATATATATATATTTATATTTATAGTTCATACACTTCTACATAGTATAATAGCCGCTAATTCAATTGCGGCTTTTGTGAAAATGCAGAACCCGACATGAAATGACACTTGGTTTACATAGAGTTAACCATGTCTTTTCATGTACTTTGATATCTGATTTGCACAAACAATTACATGAGTGTAAGTGTGCAAAATTTCACACCTGTAGGGGTTAATTAAAGGTGTAAATTCGTAGCAAAAAAGTCCGTTTTTTTACAACGAATTTACACCTTTAATTAACCCCTACAGGTGTGAAATTTTGCACACATAGACTGATGTAATTGTTTGTGCAAATCAGATTGCAAACGACATGAAAAGACATGGTTAACCCTATGTACACCAAGTGTCATTTCATGTCGGGTGCTTCTGTCTTTTCACAGAAGCCGGCTTTACCCGGCAATTGAATCAGAGGATATTTTACTATGTAGAAGTGTATAAACTATACATATATGTATATATATATGTCACAATGACATGTTAATATATATATATATTGTATTCTATGTGTGTATATTTAGTGTTTTTTCAAGGAAATAAAGGTTTTTTTTAGTTGCGATATTTTGTTCCCATAGACTTACATTGGACTTCCGGTATCGGAATCGGATATCGACGATATTTAGTGATATCGGCGATACCATTTCGATACGATATTTTTAGATATCGAGCAGTATCGCTCAACACTAATCTCAAGTTTACAAGTCCATCGCATAAGATCTTGATGTTCCTTTGTCTACAGTCCACAACATAATCAAGAAGTTTTCCACCCATGGCACTGCTGCTAATTTTCCTTGATGTTGATGGCAATGAAAAATTGATGAAAGGTTGCAATGCAGGATAGTGAATAAGCAGCTCCCATCAATTTGCAAAGAAATTCAAGCTGCCCTGCAGGGTTAGGGTGCATCAGTGTCAGCGTGAACTATCCATCAATATGTGAATGAAATGAAATGTGTAGCATCACTTCCTCCATCCCTGCATAGCTTTCAATCCCCCACCACTCAGGAGCACTGACATACTCACCACCTCAGGCTGTGCAGTGAACTCTTTGTCTTTTGCTTGCTATATGCTGCAAGCTCTGTGTCCTCTTCTAGCTGTGCATGTTTCCTGGGTGCATGCTTAGGGCACACGTGCGGTTACTTCCTGATTTTTGAAAGACAGTACATGTATTCCTAATGTGTCCCCAGCCTATTGCTGAGAGGCACTGGGTACTTAAAGCACCTCCATCTGTTGTGAGGTGCCTGAGAAAAATTCTCTTTCAGTGTGTATGTTGAACTGCTGAATTGCCAGGACCTTTCCTGTTCCTACCACCCTGGTGTCTGAATAGCCAGGCCTGAACCTTTTATCTGTGCCTGTTTCTGATTATTACTGTTCCTGCCTCCCTGGAAGCTGAATACCAAGGCCTGAACCCTGCACCCGTACCTATCTTTGTCCTTTTCTGAATTAGGACCAATCTTTTAACCTGTTGGTATCTAAGTCTGTATCTCTTCCTAAAACCTGCAATGTCTTTACCCTAAAACGTGCAATGTCTGAACCTGTACTTCTCCATAAAACCGGCATTGTCTGAACATGTTCCTATCCCTAAAATCTGCAGTATCTGAACCTTTACCTATCTCTAAAATCTGCAGTATCTGAACATATACCCATCTCTGAAATCTGCATTGTGTGAACTACTGCCTATCTCTAATCTGTTGGTGCTGTGCAACATTACTGTTTAGTGAGTACACTTGCTATACATTGTAAGCTCCCTGCGTGAACTTGTCCCTGTCTATCTTGTCTGTGCCTATCCTTGTATGTGTCCTGTGTGAACCTGACCCTGTCTATTCCTTGGAACAGAGTACTGTTTTGTCTGTGTGCATCTAAAGTTCCCTGTCTGTCCACACTTGTGGTCCAGAACCCTCTTGCCATAGTCCCAGTTTTTCCTGAAGCCATTCCTGTCGATCCGGTCTGAACTGGGTCCTACTCGTTCCTTGATTCCCATCGAACCTGTCAGTGACCCAGATCTTCCTGAAGCTGTTCCTGCCTGTCCAGTCTGAACTGGGCCCTACACCTGCCTTTCTATATAGTAGTCGTGTCTGCCAGCACCTTCATATCTCATTGAGCCTTAGCTGCTATGTGACCGAGGTCAATCCTGGAGTAACATCTGATCATGCCTCCCAATGGTCTGCTCAGATAGCGGCACAGTCAGTTGCAGTACATGCAGGGTCAGTCTTAGGGAAGGAACTTAGTCACGCCACTCCAGGCTCTCCTCAGTTCACAACACAACGGGATCATAATCCACGCTTACACCACTTATTCGAGCCTTAGGGTAGCAAAATGCTATGGCAGGAGGCCCAGGAGGACCCCTCTGCTGACATAGAGGTATAAAAAATCTAGACTACAGTTTGCCAAATTGTATTTGAGTAAGCCAAAATCCTTCTGGGAAAACTTCTTGTCAACAAATGAGACTAACATACAGCTTTTTGGTATAGCACATCATTTTACTATTTACCAAAAATGGAATGAGGCCTACAAAGAAAAGAACACAGTACCTAGTGTCAAATATGGTGGAAGTTGATCGATGTTTTCAGGTTGCTTTGCTACCTCTGGCACTGGGTGCCTTGACTGTATGCAAAACATCATGAAATTTGAAGAGTACCAAAAGATTTTGGGTCGCAACATAGTGCCCAGTGTCAGAAAGTTGGGCTTGTGTCTTAGGTCTTGGGTCTCCCAGCAGGACAATGCCCCCAAATGTTCTTCAAGAAGCAACCAGGAATGGATGGAAACAAAGAACTGAGTCGGGATCTAAATCCTATTGCAGACCTATGGAGAGATCTTAAAAATTGCTGATAAGAGAAGGCACACTTCAAAAAAGAGAGACCTAGAACAATTTGTAAAAGAATAGTGGCCCAAAAGTCCAGTTAAGACGTGTAAGAAGCTTGTTGATGGTTATAGGAAGTGATTGATTGCCGTCATTCATTACAAAGGGTGAGCAACCAAATATTAAGTTGAGAGACTACAATTATGTCCAGCACATTTTTTTTATGAAATTGTATCCAATTTACGTTTTGTCATCTCTTTTTTGTATTGTTCCTATACACACAAAGGAAATAAATGTGTGTATAACAAAACATGTGTAATTACAATTATTTTCTGGGAGAAATACTTCTTTGGAAATACATTTTCTGGAAAAATTTCAAGGGTGCCAATACTTTCAGCCATGACTATATATACAGGTGTTTATCACAACATTAGAATATAATCAAAAAGTTAATTTATTTCATTTCTTCAATACAAAAAGTGAAACTCAAACATTATAGAGAGTCATTACAAACAGAGTGATCTATTTCAAGTGTTTATATATGTTAAAATTGATGATTATGGCTTACAACCAAAGAAAACCCTAAAGTCATTATCTCAGTAAATTAGAATACTTTATAACACCAGCTTGAAAAATGATTTTAAAATCTGAAATGTTGGCCTTCTGAAATGTATGTTCTGTAAATGCACTCAATACTTGGTCGGATTTCCTTTTGCATCAATTTACTGCATCAATGGCATGCAGTGTGGCATGGAGGCGATCAGCCTGTGGCACTGACTAGGTGTTATGGAAACCCAGGTTGCTTTTTATAGCAGCCTTCAGCTTGTCTGCATTGTTGGGTCAGGTATCTCTCATCTTCCTCTTCACAATACCCCATAGGTTCTCCATGGAGTTAAGATCAGGTGAGTTTTCTGGCCAATAAAGCACAGTGATATGAAGTGCTCTAAAATTTTCTGGTAGACTGGTGTGTTGACCTTGGTCTTAATAAAACACAGTGGACCTACATCAGCAGATGACTTGGCTCCCCAAATCATCATCGATTGTGGAAACTTCACACTAGACCTCAAGCAAATGAAATGCAAAATGTATTTTCATCTGCAAACAACACCTTGGACCAGTGAGCAACAGTCCAGTTCTTTCTCTCCTTGGCACAGGTAAGACACTTCTAGTGTTGTCTATTAGTCATGAGTGGCTTGACACAAGAAATGTGTGTGTGTGTGGTTCTTGAAGCAATGACTCCAGCAGCAGTCCACTCCTTGTGAATCTCCCCCAAATTTTTGAATGGCCTTTTCTTAACAATCTTTCCAAGGCTGCGGTTATCCCGCTTGCTTGTGCACCCTTTTCTACCACACTTTTTCCTTCCACTCAACTTTCCATTAATATGCTTGGATACAGCACTCTGTGAACAGCCAACTTCTTTAGCAATGACCTTTTGTGGCTTGCCTTCCTTGGGGAGGGTGTCAGACTGCCTTCTGTACATCAGTTAAGTCAGCAGTTTTCCCATGATTGTGAAGCCTATTGGAACAGACTAAGGGACCTTTTAAAATGCTTAGGAAGCCTCTTGCAGGTGTTACTTGCTAATTATTCTAATTTACTGAAATAATGACTTATGGGTTTTCATTGGCTGTAAGCCATAATCATCAACATTAACAGAAATAAACACTTGAAATAAATCACTCTGTTCGTAATGACTCTATAATTTTTGTATTGAAGAACTGAAATAAATTAACTTTATGATGATATTCTAATTTTATGAGAAGCACCTGTATATAATATACATTTGGAATCAGAATGCAATACATACTGTAAAACGTGATATTCTGTGCATAATGTGCTACTATTTAAAATACCAATACTAATTGCTAATTGACACAATTTAGTCATAATTATATATATATATATATATATATATATATATATAACAGTACAGACCAAAAGTTTGGACACACCTTCTCATTTAAAGATTTTTCTGTATTTTCATGACTATGAAAATTGTACATTCACACAGAAGACATCAAAACTATGAATTAACACATGTGGAATTATATACTTAACAAAAATGTGTGAAACAACTGAAATTATGTCTTATATTCTAGGTTCTTCAAAGTAGCCACCTTTTGCTTTGATGACTGCTTTGCACACTCTTGACTGGGGTCTGGGGGGTAAGGTTTCTCCTTGTGGAGAGTGACATACCAGCTCTGGCGTGTCGAGGTAAGGAGGCTTATTCGCCGGCAATGCTCCTCTGGGAAATTTAACATGCAAATTGCCTCTTCAAAAAAAGAGGTCTTGTACTCTATAGCGCCACCTATTGGAAGTAGCGATCCTACAAATCACAATCAACCCTTTAATGAGTCTTGTAATATGACTTAGGATAAAAGCCAAATCAGTATCTCCATTTGCAGACACGGTGTTTCGGACTATTGGTCATCGTCAGTGCAAAGAAGGAGAGATCTGATTTGGCTGGATGAGAGGCTCTGGACTAGGGTCTAAGGGGTAAGGTTTCTCCTTGTGGAGAGTGACATACCAGCTCTGGCGTGTCGAGGTAAGGAGGCTTATTCGCCGTGCAATGCTCCTCTGGGAAATTTTAATATGCAAATTGCCTCTTCAAATTGCACGGCGAATAAGCCTCCTTACCTCGACACGCCAGAGCTGGTATGTCACTCTCCACAAGGAGAAACCTTACCCCCCAGACCCCAGTCCAGAGCCTCTCAACTAGCCAAATCAGATCTCTCCTACTTTGCACTGACGAGGACCAACAGTCCGAAACACCGTGTCTGCAAATGGAGATTCTGATTTGGCTTTTATCCTAAGTCATATTACAAGACTCGTTAAAGGGTTGATTGTGACTTGTAGGATCGCTACTTCCAATAGATGGCGCTATAGAGTACAAGTCTTCTTTGTTTGAAGAGGCAATTTGCATATTGCACACTCTTGGCATTCTCTTGATGAGCTTCAAGAGGTAGTCACCGGAAATGGTCTTCAAACAATCTTGAAGGAGTTCCCAGAGATGCTTAGCACTTGTTGGCCCTTTTGACTTCACTCTGCGATCCAGCTCACACCAAATCATCTCGATTGGGTTCAGGTCTGGTGACTGTGGAGGCCAGGTCATCTGGCGTAGCACCCCATCACTCTCCTTCTTGGTCAAATAGCCCTTACACAGCCTGGAGGTGTGTTTGGGGTCACTGTCCTGTTGAAAAATAAATGATGGTCCAACTAAACGCAAACCGGATGGAATAGCATGCCGCTGCATATGCTGTTGTAGCCATGCTGGTTCAGTATGCCTTCAATTTTGAATAAATCCCCAACAGTGTCACCAGCAAAGCATCCCCACACCATCACACCTCCTCCTCCATGCTTCACGGTGGGAACCAGGCATGTAGAGTCCATCCGTTCACCTTTTCTGCGTCGCACAAAGACATGGTTTTTGGAACCAAAGATCACAAATTTGGACTCATCAGACCAAAGCACAGGTTTTCACTGGTCTAATGACCATTCCTTGTGTTCTTTAGCCCAAACAAGTCTCTTCTGCTTGTTGCCTGTCCTTAGCAGTGGTTTCCTAGGAGCTATTTTACCATGAAGGCCTGCTGCACAAAGTCTCCTCTTAACAGTTGTTGTATATATGTGTCTGCTGCTAGAACTCTGTGTGGCATTGACCTGGTCTCTAATCTGAGCTGCTGTAAACCTGTGATTTCTGAGGCTGGTGACTCGGATAAACTTATCTTCAGAAGCAGAGGTGACTCTTGGTCTTACTTTCCTGGGGCGGTCCTCTTGTGAGCCAGTTTCTTTGTAGCGCTTGATGGTTTTTGCAACTGCACTTGGGGACACTTTTAAAGTTTTCCCAATTTTTTTGACAGACTGACCTTCATTTCTTAAAGTAATGATGGCCACTCGTTTTTCTTTACTTAGCTGCTTTTTTCTTGCCATAATACAAATTCTAACAGTCTATTCAGTAGGACTATCAGCTGTGTATCCATCAGACTTCTGCACAACACAACTGATGGTCCCAACCCCATTTATAAGGCCAGAAATCCCACTTATTAAACCTGACAGGCCACACCTGTGAAGCGAAAACCATTTCCGATGATTACCTCTTGAAGCTCATCAAGAGAATGCCAAGAGTGTGCAAAACAGTCATCAAAGCAAAAGGTGGCTACTTTGAAGAACCTAGAATATAAGACATATTTTAAGTTGTGTCACACTTTTTTGTTAAGTATATAATTCCATATGTGTTAATTCATAGTTTTGATGCCTTCCGTGTGAATGTACAATTTTCATAGTCATGAAAATACAGAAAAATCTTTAAATGAGAAGGTGTGTCCAAACTTTTGGTCTGTACTGTATATATATATATATATATATATATATATATATATATATAGTGGAGAAAATAAGTATTTGATATTCTGCCGATTTTTGCAAGTTTTCCCACCTACAAAGTATGGAGGAGTCTGTATTTTTTATCATACGCACACTTTAAGGCCTGGGTCAGACATGCGAGAAACTTGCACTAGTCTCGCATGTCAATACCTGCCACTGCTGTCGTTACTTGGACAGGAGCATGCAGCTGCATGTATTTCTATGCAGCCGCACGCTTCGGTCCCGAGTGCCAGCGGCAGTTCTGGGTATTGACATGTGAGACTTGTGCAAGTTTCTCGTATGTCTGACCCCAGCCTAACTGTGAGAGACATAATCTTAAATAAAATTTCACATTGTATGATTTTTACATAAATTATTTGCATTTTATTGTATAAATTAAGTGTTTGATGCAATAGAAAAACAGAACTTTATATGTGGAACAGAAACCTTTGTTTGCAATTACACAGGTCAGACGTTTCCTGTAGTTCTTGACATTGCACACCCTGAACATTCATGACACAGTGTGCACCCCAAACTGCACTGAGACAGTTTGCACCCTGAACAACACTGACACAATTGGCACCCTGGACAGCACTGGCACAGTGTGAACCCTGAGCGGCACTGATACAGTATGCACCATGAAAGGCATTGAGACAGTGTGCGCCCAGAACAGCACTGACACAGTGTGTGCCCTGAACAGCATGGACACAGTATGCGCCCTGAATGGCACTGAGAAAGTGTGTGCCAAGAATGACACTGACACACTGTGCTTCCTGAACGGCACTGAGACAGTGTGCGCCATGAACAGCACTGACACAGTTTGCACCCTGAACAGCATTGACATAGTGTGCGCCCTGAACAACATTGACACAGTGTGCACCCCTAACAGCACTGAGACAGTATGCAACCTGAACAACACTGACACGGTGTGCACCCTGAACAGCACTGACACAATGTGTGCCCTGAACAGCACTGACACAATTTGCACCATGAATGGCACTGAGACTATGTGTGCCTTGAACAGCATTGAAACAGTCTGTACCCTGAGCAACACTGACACAGTGTGCACCATAAAAGGCACTGACACAGTGTGCACCCTGAAAGGCACTGACACAGTGTACCCCATGAACAGCACTGAGACAGTGTTAATACTTTATGTGCTCAGCGATGATGATAATGATTACTGGTGTGTTCTGCAAAGAAAAAGTAGCACTGACTCTTGAATGCTTAAGTTCTGCGCAGCTTGTTATTCAGTTTAGTGCTCAGCCTGAGCTGAACAGTCATCAGATTGACAAGGTTTGCTGCCAAACCCTACTAATAACTCTCAGCATCGCTTTGCAAATATAGTGTTAGCACAGTTATATTATTTGACAGAACGCAAACTGACTAACTGCTGTGCTGGTAATCAGTGCTCAATACTGAGCTTGTAAAAGGGATTTCTTCTAGGAGTGCAGCACTGAGCGCTAACCACTAATGGCACTGTAAATAATCTATTACAGTATTTGCTGACCAATGTCGACATTTACAGTTAGAGATTAGCAGCTGTTAGGGCCCCGTCACACCTAGCGACTCACCAGTGATCCCGACAACAATATGCACTTGTCAGTATCGCTGGTGTGTCACTACATGATCACTGGTGAGCTGCCAAACAGGCAGCTCAGGCAACGATCAGGACAGCGACACTGCGGGTAACGTCGCTTAGTTACCCGCAGTGTACGTTGGATACCAGCCCGCTAGTGCAGGGAGCTGGTAACCAAGGTACACATCGGGTTTCCAGGTGCTGCGCGGCACCTGGAAACCCGATGTGTACCTTGGTTACCAGCTGATCGCTGGTCTCCTGCCTGCCACATGCAGCGATGCATGCTGGCCAGCAGGAGACCAACGATCAAAAAAATGTCCAGGACATTCAGCGACGATCAGCGATACCCAGCAGGGGGGCTGATCGTCGCTGAATGTCACACACAGCGATATCGCTGGGGAGATCGCTGTTGCGTCACAAAACTAGTGACTCAGCAGCGATCTCGCTAGCGAAATTGCTGTGTGTGACCGGGGCTTAAGAGTGAGGCTCTGAACAGCTCTCTTTCCTTTGACGCTATGCATCATGAGAAAGTGATGTAGGCAGAGGAGCCTGGGAACTTCCTGGAGGAGAACTCAGTTGAAGCCTGCTCATTTGCATAACAGATTTGTGCAGTGAAAGTGAGTTTTTCTTGCTATTCTTGCATTCTTTGTTATTTTTTTTTGTTAAAATATACAATTTAAACAAGAAGTTTACATATGCTATATAAAAAGACACATATGCATGTTTTTATCAATATCTGACCTGAAATCAGAATAAAACTTTCCCGTTTTAGGTCAAATAGGATTACTATAATTATTAATATTTCTCAAAGGCCAGAATAATCAGAGAGAGAGAGAATGTTTTACGGCATTTTTATTACTTACTGCAAAGTCAAAAGTTTAAATACATTTCATTAGTATTTGCTACCATTGCCCTTAAACTGAATGACTTGGGTCAAACATTTGGGATATCCTTCCACAAGCTTCTCACAATAGTTGGTCAGAATTTGGGCCATTCCTCCTGATTAAAATGTTGTAACTAGAGTAGCGCGAAACAGGTCGGTTAGATTCAAAAGTCGCCGACTTTCGCCAAAGTCAGGTTTCGTTGGCCGAAACCCGACCATAGCGTGCAGTCGGCCATGCGGTCGTCGACCCGAGCTCCAAAGTCGATTTTCCCATAATGCTTGCAGGCGCCTTTTTTCAGCCAATGATCAAGGACGTACACTGTGGGCAACGAGATGACATGTGCAGCGTCCACCACCATCTTAGAGAAGGGCATTGCAGTGATTGGCTTGCTTTGGGGGCATCATAGTGTCTATAAAAGCCCTGAGCGCCGACCTCCATTTTATTTCTGCCGATCTTAACAGTAGGGAGAGGTTGCTGATGCTGTTTATCAGTAGGGAGAGAGTTAGGGCTGGAAAGAGAAGTTCTTCTGTGCTTGTGCTGATAGCAATTGTGCTGTACAGTTAGTGTGCAGTGACAGGGGAGGATTTTCTTGTGTGCAGCAGCACTGGTTATTAGGCTGCCTGATAGCTGTATTGCTGTGTGTACACTGCTTTACAGACTGCTTTTTACACAGCACTAATACTTTTAGTCTTTTTTTCTGCACAGTTACCGAGCGTTCATTTTTTCCCACACCGTATAGAGGTGTATGCTCCTCACACACTACAATGTACCGCCTGGTATCACTGACAAATACATGCTGACTATCTGTGTGTGACTCCAGAAATATATACGGAGATTGAAATGTTCCCGTACACCGTATACACCTGTCCGCTTCTGATACAGTACCGTATATCTGCTCTTTGTATTACGGTCAAATTCATACTGAGTGAGCGTCTGTGTATGACTTCGAAAATATATACTGAGATTGAAATATTCCCATACACCGTATACAGCTGTACGCTCCTCATACAGTACCATATATTTGCTGGTATTTTTGGTACATTTTCCCAAACATGAGGAAGTATGGTGGAAGATGCCATGGACGTGGGCGGGGGGAGGCAGCTGGTACTCATGGTGGTGGTGGTGGTGGTGCATCTGCTGGTAGTGCCAAAAGCACAATAGCACCTAAGGCTGGAGGTGTTGAGCCTGCATCATTTTCTTGCTCCAGAAAGCATGTAAGGCTCCTTTTTCTGAGAGTAGGTAAACCGCTTTTAAAGCTGGAGTATCAGGAACAGGTTTTGGCTTACATTGCCAAAACAGCCTCCAGCCCTATCTCCCCCTCTTCTGAAGTTGCAAAAAATGCAAGCACTGAGTCGTCAGTGCAGGCTCCTGGTCAGGAACAACACCTTTCCTTGTGTCCTTCACCCCCACCAAAAGTGAAGGATGCGGCAGGCCACACTTCAGATTACTCCCTGGAGCTCTTTTCACATGCCATGCCTGGGTTATCAAGTCAAATCCTGAATTCCCCAGTCCAAGGTGAATATAACATGGAGTGCACTGATGCACAGCCAGTGCTATATGATTCTGCTGGTACATTCACCCAGAGCACTGCATTGCCCTCGCAGTCTACTGAGCAAGATTCTGACCCTGATGAAACTCAGGTGCCCCTTCACGCATACTATACCACCTTACACGGTGACACAGAGGAAGGTGCAGATGAAATTGAAGAGGAGGTGATGGATGACCCAGTTGTTAACCCTGATTGGCATCCATTGGGGGAAGAGGGTGCCGCTGGCAAGAGTTCAGAAGAGGAGGAGGATCCACAGCAGGCACCGACATCGCAGCTGCGGTTATCTGGCAGGCCTGTAGCAGTCCAAAAACGTGTTAAAAAAACAAAAAGAGTTGCAGGACAGCTTGGCCAGATGGTCAAATTAGCACAGCGTGCAAGCCATGAAAATTTATCCAATAGTAGGAAGAGTGCAGTGTGGCACTTTTTTGACCAAAATCCTATTGATGAGACAAAGGTTATCTGTAAGAAGTGCGGAAGGACATTTAGCTGAGGGAAAAATCTCCGAAAATTGAATACAGTTGCATGCTTAGACATTTAAACACCATGCACTTGCAAGCGTGGACGGACTACAAAACCTCACTGGCTTTGAACACCTACATTGCCAAACTGATCTCATTAGAGATGATACCCTTCCGTGTGGTTGAAAGCGCAGCGTTCCGAGAGCTCATGGCCTACGCTGTCCCACACTATGACCTACCCAGTTGGCACTTCTTTTCTAGAAAAGGCATCCCTGCCCTCCACCTGCATGTGAAAGACCGCATTGTCCATGCACTCAAACAATCAGTGAGTGGAAAGGTGCACCTCACAACAGATGAATGGCCCAGTAGGCATGGCCAGGGCCGTTACGTGTCCATCACTGCACACTGGGTTAATGTGGTGGATGTAGGGTCCACAGGAGACAGCGGCGGTGGGACTGTGCTGCCTAGCCCACGGTATAGGCAACAGTTGGCTGTAGGCGTTCGACTCTCCTCCTCCTTCTTCAGAATCAAAAGCTCATCGACAGAGCGCAGTCGCATGAGCACTCCATCCGCAGCTGTCAGTGTTGCACACGAGGTGTCCCACTATCGAACAGCTAGTGGTAAGCGTCAGCAGGCTGTTTTAAAGATAATGTCTTTGGGCGACAACAGACACACCGCGGAGGTACTGGCCGACTACTTGCAGCGAGAAACTGAGTCATGGCTGGGCAGTCTACATCTTGAGCCAGTCAAGGTAGTCAGTGATAACGGCCGTAATTTTGAGGCGGCCATAGCCTTGGCAAAACTCAGACACATAATTTGCCTGGCTCACACCTTGAACCTGGTGGTGCAGTGCTTCATAAATAATTATCCAGAGTTACTAGCCCTGATCCATAAGGTGTGAAGACTGTGCTCGCATCCGTCGCTGCCGTAACTCCAGCGTATGCAGGCTGCAGTGATCGCTTAACCTCCCCAAGCACCGCCTAATCATAGACGTTGCAACAAAGTGGAACTCCACCTTGATGACAGTCAGGCATTGTCTGCTCAGGGAACAGTCCTGGACGGGGTGGAGGAAGAAGAGGAAGAGGAGGAGGAGGATATGAGGGGGATGATTATTTTGGGAAGGAGGATGCTTCTCATGGGGCAAGAGAAAATGTTGGCTTGCCAAGGTCAGGTACAGGGTGTGTGAGTGACTGGAGTGATGTGGATTTGCCAGAAAGTGCTCCTCCACCCACCACTGGCAGTGCATCATTGACACCTGGAACATTGGCCCACATGTGTGATTATGTCTTGCGGATCCTAAAAAGGGACCCCCGCATTGCCAAAATTATGAAGGATGACGACTACTGGTTGGCCAGCATCCTCGATCCACGCTATAAAGGCAAATTACAGAACATCATGCCACAGGAGAACCTAGAGCTAATATTGGCGAACAAACAAGCAACTCTGGTAAATCATTTGTTCTCAGCACACAGCAGCGGTCCAGGTTCTACCATGAGCCGTACTGGGCAAAATGGAAGAGGTGTTTCTGGTGCACACAGCCGAAGTGGCATTGGAGACAGGGGTTTCATGACCATGTTGTGGTCTGATTTCTCAAGTACAGCTCACACGACTGTTAATACTGAATCAATTGCAACAGACAGGAGACAGCAGTTGTCAACTATGGTTCAAAATTACCTCTCCTCCGCTATCTATGTTCTCCCTCACAGTTCATTTCTCTTTGACTACTAGGCCTGTAAACTGGACACCTGGCTTGAATTGGCACAATATGCCTTACAGGAGCTCACTTGCCCTGCTGGTAGTGTGCTATCAGAAATAGTCTTCAGTGCTGCTGGATCAATCCTGACAGAAAGAAGGACCCGGCTGTCGACCAAAAATGTTGGTGATCTCACCTTCATTAAAATTAACCATGTCTGGGTTTCAAAGGATTTTGTACCACCTTCCCCTGATGACACATATGTTGCCGCAAAATGGCTCGCTTTGTCCTCCTCTTCCTCTGACTTCTCCAATTCCTCCATTTGCAGCTGCTGAACATCCAGCCTACACCTCAACATATGCCAGATTTTCCACCTCCCAAACGGGGCTGTACCCCCCCAGGGCCGGCCTCAGCACTTGGCGCACTCGGGCAAGTGCCGGGGCCCTGAGCAGGTGGGGGGCCCACTCGCCGTCAGAGACACCGGCGTACTATGAGGGGCTCTTTGCCAGTTCCCAAGAGTCGGCCCCCCTGCTTGTTCAGGGCCCCAGCACTTGCAATACTTACCTCTCCCTGCTCCACCACTGTGACGTCTTCTGCGTTTCCTTACAGTGACATTCATGTCAGAGAGCTCGATGATGTCATGTCTGTGCACCCTCTGCCTAAACAGTCACAGTGCAGAGAGCTGGAAGATGGCGACACTGATGAGTCCAGAGTAGAGCAGTGCCCAGGAGGAGAGGAATTTAATTTTTTTAATGTTTGGAGCAATATATGTGGAGCATAATACACTGGAGAACAATATATGGGGCCCATCATACACTTGAGTGAAATGACTTGGTAGCTGAGGAGGACAGGAGCAAAATACCGCCAAAGCAGCAAGACACCAGAGAGGCTGGAACCTAATGGGTTGCAGATCCCTAAACTAACCGCACAACTAGAAGTAGCCGTGGAGCGTACCTACGGTGATCCTAGACGCCTCGGCACAGCCGGAGAGTTAGCTACACCTGAAGACAGAAAGAGGAAAGCTAACTGCCCCGGAGTAAAGCCCCCAAAGAAATAGGAAGCCCCCAAACATGTAATGGTGGTTAGACAAGAGGAAAACATGAACACAGACAGAAAATAGAATGAGCAAATGTTGGGGCCCAAATCTGTGTAGAAAGTAAAGTACAGGAGAGAAATTCTGTCTGCAACCCATAAAAACCCTAATAAAAATACCAGCACTTCTGATTACAAAAAACCCGAGACCACACGATCTAGACCACCTATATCAGATCTCTGGTGTGACACACAGCTACCCAGCAATAAAAAATATCAATGGAACAGAGAAAGTGCAAATACAAAATGAGAACAGAAGGCAGCGCAAGCCCTCAAAGGGGACCAGGCTGAAGTCCAAGGCAAGGCTGCAAAAAGCAAGCAAAATCCAACCACAGAAAAAAAAGCAAAGTCACTTATCTGAATGATAGCAGGAAAGCAAACTGAAATTCCAACAAAGACCTGGAAGCAACATTTGATTACTGGCGAGGATCATGGGAGATCAGCTCACTAATATTAGGCCAGTCAGCACCACCTGACACCCATTCCTTAATTGATTCAATACCCTCAGCAACAACCGGAGGTGAGAGGCACGGATAAGTCTCCTAGCATGGATGTCTGAAGCAAACACCCAAGAATTGTCCTCCTGATCATAACCTCTCCACTTAACCAAATACTGGAGTTTCCTCCAATATTTTCTCAACTACATACTCCAAACTGCCCTCAACCAAAACAGGGTCGGGAGGCGCAGCCATAGGAACCACTGGCTCGAAAAACCTCTTCAATAAGAATTTGTGGAATACGGTATGGATCTTAAATGTCCCTGGAAGAAGCAAACGGAAGGAAACCGGATTAAGAATTTCCATGATCTTATAAGGTCCAATGAACCTTGGCTTCAATTTTGGAGATGCAACCTTCATAGGGATATTTCTTGAGGACAACCAAACTAAGTCCCCCACTTTAAATTGAGGACCATCAGTCCTATGCAGGTTGGCAAACCGCTGAGCCTTCTCCTGAGAGAGAGATAACCTCTCCACAACTTGGTCCCAAATCTGCTGCATTCGCTCCACAATAGAGTCAACACCCGGACAGACAGAAGCCTCCATCTGTCCTGAATAAAATCGAGGATGAAACCCAGAATTGCAGAAAAAGACATCAAGGTGGCAGAGCTAGCCCTATTATTAAGAGCAAACTCAGCCAAAGGCAAAAAAGAGACCCAGTCATGCTGATCAGCAGACACAAAACATCTCAAATAAGTCTCCAAGGTCTGGTTTGTTCTCTCAGTTTGTCCATTGGTCTGAGGGTGAAATGCAGAGGAGAAAGATAACTGAACTCCAAGTTTAGAACAAAATGTCCTCCAAAATCTGGAAACAAATTGGACTCCTCGTCAGACACAATGTTCTCTGGAATGCAGTGCAACCAAACTACCTGCTGAAAGAATAAAGGCACCAATTCGGAGGAGGAAGGCAACTTAGGTAGTGGCACAAGATGTATCATCTTGGAAAATCTATCACAGATCACCCAGATAATGGTCATTCTCTGAGAGACAGGGAGGTCGGAAATAAAATCTACAGACATATGGGTCCATGGCCTCTTGGACACAGGTAATGGCATTAACAAACCACTAGAGCGAGAGCAAGGTTTGGAACGAGAGCAAGTCCCACAGGACTGCACAAAGTCCCTGACATGACGAGACAAAGTAGGCCACCAAAAGGACCGACTCACCAAATCTCTGGTACCAAAAATACCTGGATGATGAGCCAGTGCGGAGCAATGAATCTCAGACATATCATTCTTCCTTCACTGGTCTGGGACAAACAATTTCCCAACAGGGAAGTGTTCAGGTTTATCCTCCTGACATCCCTCCAGAGCCAGTCTCAAATTGGGCGAGATAGCGGAAAGAACTGCACCCTCTTTTAGAATAACAGCAGGCTCAGTTACCTCAGGAGAATCCACAAAGAAACTCCTCGAGAGGGCATCTGCCTTAACATTCTTAGTGCACGGGAGAGAAAAAAAACCAAAATTGAAACGTGTGAAAAACAAGGCCCACCTGGCCTGTCTAGGATTAAGTCGCTTGGCTGATTCGAGATAAACACAGGGTCCTTATGGTCCTGTGAGGACCACCACCTTGATTTTTGGACTCCTTCCAGCCAATGTCTCCACTCTTCACCACATCAGAACCCTTTTTGGTCAAATCAGACAGTGGTTCACAATACCGGAGAAATTACCAATAAATTTATGATAAAAATTAGCAAAACCCAAAAATCTCTGAAGAGCCTTCAATGAAGTAGGTTGAACCCAATCACAAATGGCCTGAACTTTGACCAGGTCCATTTCAATAACAGATGGAGACAAAATGAATCCCAGAAATGAAACCTTCTGTACGCCAAAAAGACATTTTGATCCCTTCACATACAGTGCATTTTCTCTCAAAACCGGAACACCGTCCGAACATGTTCCATATGAGAGTCCCAGACGTTGGAAAAAATCAAGATATCGTTCAAATAAACATCATAAATTTATCCACGAAATCCCTGAAAATATCATTCATAAAGGACTGGAAGATGGAAGGGGCATTAGTGAGCCCAAAAGGCATCACTAGGTACTCAAAATGCCCCTCTGGGGTATTAAAAGCCATCTTCCATTCATCACCGTGCTTGATGCGAATAAGATTATACGCCCCCCTGAGGTCAAGCTTGGTAAACCAACTAGCACTTTTCACTCTGGAAAATAGGTCAGAAATCAAAGGTAACGGATATTGATATTTAACAGTGATTTTATTCAGGAGACGATAGTCAATACACGGCCTCAATGAACCATCCTTTTTGGCCACAAAGAAAAAGCCGGCGCCCAAGGGTGAAGAGGAAGGTCTGATATGACCCATCTCCAAAGACTCCTTGATATAAGAACGCATAGCATCATGTTCAGGTACAGATAAATTAAAAAGCCGACCCTTAGGAAATTTACCACCAGGCACTAACTCAATAGCGCAATCATAACTCCTGTGAGGAGGCAAGGATGCAGACTTACTCTCACTAAACACATCAGAAAATTCGGTCAAATAGTCAGGGGCATCTTGAGACTGGGGGGAGGCAGAAAAAACATCTTGAGACTGGGGGGGGCATAAAAAACAGGAGTGTCAGTATTAACACATTGGCAACCCCAACTGGTCACAGACACAGATTTCCAATCCAAAACAGGATTATGAGTCTGTAACCAAGTGAAACCCAGTACAATAATGTGATGCAAATTATGCAACACCAAAAATTTGCAACTCTCCTGATAGTCCGGGTCAACCGGCATTATCACCTGGGTAGAAAACTGGGGTTTATTCTCTGCCAAAGGTGTAGAATCAATGCCCAGCAAAGGAATAGACTTCCCAAGGGGTATCATGGGAAACCCACAACGTTTGGCAAAGTCAAAATCCATCAGGTTAATAGCTGCTCCTGAATCAACAAAAGTCTGAGCCGAAAATGTGGACATGGAGCAAATCAGGGTAACAGTCAACAGAAATTTAGTCTGAACACTACCCAAAACAACTGAGCGCGCAAAACGTCTTCCCCGCTTGGGGCAGACGGAAATAGCGTGAGAAGCATCACCACAGTAGAAACACAACCTATTACACTTTCGAAACTCATAACGCTGTGCCCCAGAAGTCACGCCATCACACTGCATGGGCTCAGGAGCTGACTCACAAGGCAACACAATCTCACACATACCTCTGCGCTCACGCAACCGTCTGTCAATTTGAATAGCTAATGACATAGAGTCATTGAGACCAGAGGGAACAGGGAATCCCACCATAACATTCTTTACAGTCTCTGCCAGACCCTTCCGAAAAAGAGCTGCCAGAGCATCATCATTCCATTTAGTAAGGACTGCCCATTTTTGAAATTTTTGACAGTACAGCTCAGCAGCTTCATGACCCTGATTCAATGCCAACAAGGTTTTTTCAGCTTGATCAGTGACATTAGGTTCATCGTACAATAACCCCAGAGCCTGAAAAAACACATTAACATCATTCAAAACAGGATCCCCAGGTGTCAGGGAAAAAGCCCAATCCTGAGGGCCGCCGCGCAACAGGGAGATGACAATTTGAACCTGCTGTGCAGCGCTTCCTGAGGACTTGGGCTTCAGGGCAAAAAACAACTTACAGTTATTTTTAAAATTCAGAAATTTAGACCGATCCCCCAAAAATAAATTTGGCATGGGGATCCTAGGTTCCACAGCAGGCAACCTAGTGATATAGGAGCAATATTCTGAACCTCAGCGGTGAGCCGCTCAACACGACCTGACAACTGCACAATCTCCATTGAGGACAAAGAAAAATTCCTCCTCAGCACCCAGGGAGAAAGAGGGAAAAAATGTAACAAGCAGAAAAAAGGAAAAAAAAAATTTTCTGACAACTCCCTTTTTTTTCCTTTATGCTCACTATCCTTCTCTTCTGTTGAGTACCATAGAATTTTCAGTCTGGCCGGTAATCCTGTTATGACTTGGTACCTGAGGAGGACAGGAGCAAAATACCGCCAAAGCAGCAAGACACCAGAGAGGCTGGAACCTAATGGGTTGCAGATCCCTAAACTAACCGCACAACTAGAAGTAGCCGTGGAGCTTACCTACGGTGATCCTAGATGCCTCGGCACAACCGGAGAGTTAGCTACACCTGAAGATTGAAAGAGGAAAGCTAACTGCAAAGAAGTAAAGCCCCCAAAGAAATAGGAAGCTCCCAAACATGTAATGGTGGTTAGACAAGAGGAAAACATGAACACAGACAGAAAATAGAATGAGCAAATGTTGGGGCCCTAAATCTGTGTAGAAAGTAAAGTACAGGAGAGAAATTCTGTCTGCAACCCAGAAAAACCCTAATAAAAATACCAGCACTTCTGATTACAAAAAACCTGAGACCACACGATCTAGACCACCTATATCAGATCTCTGGTGTGACACACAGCTACCCAGCAATAAAAAATATCAATGGAACAGAGAAAGTGCAAATACAAAATGAGAACAGAGGGCAGCGCAAGCCCCCAAAGGGGACCAGGCTGAAGTCCAAGGCAAGACTGCAAAAAGCAAGGAATCAACCACAGAAAAAAAAAACAGAAAGTCACTTATCTGAATGATAGCAGGAAAGCAAGCTGAAATTCCAACAAAGACCTGGAAGCAACAATTGATTACCGGCAAGGATCATGGGAGATCAGCTCACTTA
>JARQOD010000001.1:714143244-714229859 GCA_033576555.1 Oophaga sylvatica
ATTCTGAGCAGGGGTTTCCCTTTTAGGGTTTTGCAGACTATGAACCTTTTTTGGAGGAAGGGCAATCTGGATGGGGGACGGATGTTAAAGGGGGGGTTCCCCCCGGGGGGGGCGCCGTGATCAATTTTTTCTTGTTAAATTTGGGGGTTGGGGGTTCTTTGGGAAATTTTTGCGGGAGCCCGCATGCATCTGCTCTTTAGAAAAAGATATTTTCTTTTTCTTTTGTGCTTGCTTTTTGCATAATTTTCTGCATTTTGGGGGAGTCACCCGGGGGTCCCCTCCTGGGCCGGCCCCTCTCTTTTTATCTGTAGCCATTTTTAAATTGTTATTTTTTTTTCCCCTGTTTTTTCAGTGGCTGGGTTTTTTTTTTGTTACCCCAGAAAACTATTTAGGTGGTGAGACGGGGGATCTCGGGTTTTTTTGCAACCCAAAGTTGGAAATTTTTTGGGGTTTTTTTTTTGCAGTCAGAATTCTTTTCTGTATTTTTCTGTCAAGACGGGGGGGCCCCATTTTTTGCCTTTTTTTTCTGTCTGCCCCCCGGCTTTTTTTTGTCTAACCGCCTTTAAACATTTTTGGGGGGGTTCCTATTTTTTTTTGGGGATCTGGGGGGGCAGATAGTTTTTCATTTTTCCCCTTTTTAGGTGTAATCTTCAGGGGGGCCAGGCTGGGGGACAACGTAAAACGCTACTAAAAATTTTTTTAGTTGGGGGGTTTTAGTTCAGGTTACTGCAACCAAAGGGGGTTCCAGCCTCTCGGTGTATTCCCGTTTTTGCTTTTTTCCTCAGTCCCAAAACACAACAGTTAGGTATGTGTAAAAAAAAATTCCCTCTGGACAGGTTTATTTTGGGGAAAATTTTTGGCCCCGATCATTCAGGAAAATTTCCCCAAAAGATGTAAAAATTGCTTCTTTTTTTTCCGGAACAAACGGGGAAAAAATTAAAAACTTAATAGATCAGGAAAAATTTATTTTTTTATTTTGGGACAAAACAGCGGGTGCTTTCTTATACAAAAACAGGAAATACACAATGCTATCCCTGTGTGACCCCCTTTGGGTTTTTTTTTTTTTTTAATTTTTTAAACAGCATAAAAAACTAGCAATAAAAATCAAAAGACAAATAGAGTTTTGCACCAAACATTTTCCCCAAAAAACACTAAACCCCAAAAACGAGGGGAACCAAGGGTTTTCCCAAAAAGTTTTTTACCTTAAATGTCCTCTAAGGGGGATTCTACCATGTCACAGTGGAGGGGGGCCCTTCCATTTTTGGAGACAAGCCATCATTTTTTAGAAAATAAACTCTTCTTTAAAGTGTTGGAAAAATGTAAGTAGTAGCATCCCTTTTTTTTAATACATTTTTTTTCTTTCTGTTGTTCTGTTTTGAACTTTTTTTTTAGCTACCCCCCCGATAAGCCTAGAGCCCCTTTTTAAAACCTTTCTCACTAACCAAACTTCAAAAAAGGGGAAAAACACACAGCCCTTTTTTCTCCCCCCAAAAGGGGCCCCCCCCCACAGTTAACCATGTCCCCCCCAAACAAAACAGCACCCTCCGGGGGAAAAAAAACAGCAATACAAACTTTTTTCACACCCCTAAAGCAACGGGGGTTTTTTTTAAGGGGGTGTTATTTTTTTTTTAAATTTAAAAATACTGTTTTTAAAATTTATCATTGCTTTGAGTTTGAAATGTAAAAGTTGAAACGGTGTGCAACACAGTTTATGCTTTATATTTAAATTTGGGGTGCTTTTGGGGTCAATACAAAAAATTTTGGAAAAAATAAACCCGCTTAAAAAAACCCCCTGAAAAAAATTTAAAACTGATACGGGGGTTTTTTCCCCCTCAAAAGAGTGAGGTATCGCGGGGCTTTAAATTAAAAGCACTGAGTTATGGTGCATGGCACAAATGGGGGGTTAGGGTCAAATTAAACACAATTATTACTTTTGTTTTCCCATAGGTTCAAATACTGCCCCCACGGGAAAAAAGAAAAGGGGGGAATGTGCAAAATGCCTTCAGAAATGTTTTTAGCAAATGGGGGTTGGGGGGAATAAAATCCCTTTTAGATGCTTGCTTTAAAAGGGGGCAAAAGAAAAAAAGGGAAAAAAAATTTTCCTAAGGGGGCCCCTTTTACACTTCAGTTTTTGGGGGCGTCCCCCAAGTGTAAAAGGCCATCCGTCAGAAAAGTGTAAAACCAAAGTAAAAAAAGGGTCAGTTTTCTGACGGTCCGCCCCAAAAATGTTCACCCGGGGAAAAAAAAAAGATGTGAATGATGAAAAGAAGAAGGAAAGAGAGAGAGAGAGGAACCCCCCGGGGGGTTTTTTGGGAGCATTTTTTTTGGTTTTCTATGGAGGGACGGATCCCCTGGCGATTTTCCCCAAAGACGGGGGGGCCCGCAACCGCCCCCCCAAGCGGCCCCCTATACAAAAGGGGGGTGCGGCGATCCCCCACACCCCCTTTTTTTTCGGGGGAAAAAAACGTTTTCATTGGGGTTTTTCTGAAAGACGGACCCAATTTTTTGGGGGGGCCCTCAAAAAAAGGGGGTAACGGGGAAAACCATCCCCAAAATTTCCCCCACAATCAAATAATGGGAAAAAAAAAAATCCGCCAAAAAAAAATTGGGATCCCCCTTTTTTTTTTATTTTTTTTGGATTTTGATGACGCGCACCTGAAGTGGAAAAAGGGGCCCAAAAAGCTTGTAAATTTTTTCCGGGGAAGGGGGATCCCACCTGAAAGAAAAAACCCCCCCTTTAAAGAGTAAAAATGATTTATACAAAAGTTTTAAAGAAGCAAAAGTGCAAAATGGACTTTGGGTTTAAATTCAGCCAAAAAAGTTTTTTATTTGCCACACAAAGGGGGGGCATTTTGGTTATTCAAGACCCCCAAAAAATATCTTCGGTTTTTTTGAAAAGTGAAAATTTTTTTACGGTGCCATGATATTAGAAAAAGAAAAATTTCTGATGAAAAGGGGTTTTGCCAAAAAACCCCCCTACAAATGAACTTTATCTCACTGGCTTTCACAATTTTTTATGGGAAAAAAAACCCATAAATATCTCATTTTCCCCCGGGGGGAATGGAAAAAGGGGGAAAAAAGGGGAAACCCCCGGGCCCCGAAATTCACCCCAACAGGGGGGGCCCTGTCTTTTTCCTTACTTTTGGGGGGGGCCCTTTTTGGGGGGGGGGGCCCCCAAAAACCCCGACCTTTCCCCATTTTTCCCCCTTTTTTCCCGACTAAACCCCTAAATCCCACCCCCCCGGGGGGAACAGTATGGGAAAAACCCCAGGGAAAAAAAAGACAGGGAATAAAAAAAAATGCCACAAAGCAAATTACACAAAACACAATTTTTTTCGGGGGGAAAACCCAAAACTAAAAGGAAGAAAAAAAATTAGCTTTTTGCTGCAAAACAAACCCACACAGAAAAACAAAAAAGCAAATGGGGGCAAAAAAAAAAAAGTGGGGACATTGGGAGCGCTCCGCTAGGGTGGTTTTCCGAAAGACCCCTTTTTAGGTTTCCTTTAAAGGAAAGGGGGGAGAGGTCATCACCAAGCTCCACAAATCCAAAAAAGGGGTCGTGAAGTTCCCCCCCTTTTTTTAAAGGGGGCCCCGGGGCCCCAAACTGGGGGCCCCCCAAAAAAAAAATACGGTGAGGACGCCTCACCCCCAAGTTCTCTCAGTAGTCCCAACCCCCAGGTTTTTCGGGAATGCTTCCCGATGAAAGTGACAATAACAAACCCCGGAGGCCCCAAAAATCCCAAGTGCTGGGCCTGGAATGATAGTGTTTGTGCAAAAAACTGGGGGAAACCCCCCCTGAAACCCCCCGGCGAAATGGAAAAAACCCCCATAGGCCCAATCCCCCTAAACCCGGGGCCCATAGCATACCCCACCTGATTTTTTGGTGGCACCCACACGTACTCGTTCCACACCCCGGAGAACATTTTTTCCATGCACACTTTGCCACCAGATGTGAACCTTTGAGAACAAACAATAGGGGCCCCCCCGTGTCCCAATCTACCCCCAAATGCACGAGGGAACCCCCACCCCCCCTAAAACCCTCCCCCAAGGGCCCGCACCGGGTTAATTTGTGGTGAGGGTTTGTTTTTCACTCCCTGCAGACCCGCGCCCCCCCCGGAGGGGAATGGGTCGTTGCCGAAAAAACGGGGAGTCGAAGCTGGGGGGAACAGTCCCCCAACCGGGCCCCTGACTATTCCCCCGGCCGCCAACTTGACTGGTTGTGTTTCTTAACCAAGGCTGGCCCAAGGGATGGGAGTTGGCACACCCTTCAAGATTAACACAACAGGGACTCTTCTGATGAGTCCCTATACGCAGATGTATATCTCTATGACTTGGGTCACCCCCCCGGGCTGAGGGGACAGAGTGAATGGCTAAAAGTTTTAGGGGTTCACTAGCATTCTACCCCCAGACCCCTCCACCAAATTGACTCCCCTCCACTGTCCACAACACCGGTAAGTCTCAGTTACCCCCCCATCCACCATTCAGCAGGAAAAGTACACAGAAAAAAAAGGTGGAGGAAAAACACACCATGGTCCCCTCCCTTCACATGACCGGGGACCGGTTATCATTGGTGTTGAAAACTTGGCCAAGGTGGGCAGAGACCGAAAAAATAAAGTCTGCCCAGGGAGAAACATGCCCCCATACAATGGCGAACTGCGGCAACCCTGCTTGAGATGCAACTCCCCCCACCGCTGGTTTAGCCCAAACTCACCGGTGCGTCTCCTCCCTAGCAAGGACAACGGGGGGCAGACTTGGTTATGCCTCCCCGAGGCATCTATCCACCCCGATAGCAGGACAGGCAGCTTCCACGATTGGGGGCAACATTTCCGCACCAGAGTATCCTGCATCTTAGGTGACAGCCTGAACAAAATGGCTCCTAAGGGGAAAGGGGATTCCATTGCATGCCATGGGCCCCCCTCCTAAACTCTGATAGTACCGTCAGCCGGGGGCCCCCTGGGTGATTTTGCGGAGGGCGAGACCACCAGGGAGACATCAGGGTCCCCCTACACCAGCGCCAATGCCGGAAAAAAAACTGTCCACCGCCGTAAAGATGGTGAACCGGTCGGCAGGGGAAGGCCAGTTGGGATCACCCTTAAGAAGGGAGACTATGATTCCCACATGCTTTCCTCACTCCCTATAAATGAGAGCGAAGCCTAAAATACAACTTGCAGGCTTTTTGAACACAACAAATTTCTTTTCCCTCCAGAGAAAACCCGTCAGGGAAAGATATTTTGATGGTCCAAAAGGCAAAAGTTTATTTGAGTGGAACCAGAGCTGCCACAAATCCAAAAATGGATCGTGACTCCTCATATACATTAGATTATTTTGTTTTAACACCATCTTCCCCCCACACAAAACACTACTCTGTTACAACCTATTAGCAGATCCTTTTCAAAAGATTATGTCAGGAGAAAAATCGGAGATCCACATACACATTATACTACCTGCCCATACCTCCAAAACTGGTGGGTTAGCTAACGTTAATAAAATGTGTTTGGGCCTTAGCCCACTCATCTTATCATAACAAAAGGATGGGGCATTGCATTCTAACCCAAAAAACAGTCCTTATTTGTCTATAAACACATTAGTGAAATTGGCTTGGCGGACTTTAATACAACGGCATAGGGCCATTAATTTAAAATACTACTGGCCCGTGTGAAATTTTTGCACATGGTCTCGGGGGGGGCAGGCAATTTCCAAAAAGCAAGCGGTCAAATGTTAATGTTTTCATGAGATGAGAACACAGACAGGTTTTTATATAGTAATTGGTAAACAATAAATTGGTTTGATAAGTAAGGCCAAAAAATGTCTTTTCCCGGGTTGGGTGCCACCTGCAGGTCATTGTTTCTTTCTGCAGGTTTTTGAAAATGAATGTTTAACTGTATTTAATGATAAATTCATGAATTGTTGGTTTATTTGGCTCTTTTCTTGTTGAAGGGGGCAAGTTTACCTTTCAAATGGTGTATCATTTGTGTAGGTGGGTGGGTGAAGTAATCAGCGAAAAAGCAGTGCATGTTTACAAATGTGTTTGCATATGTGACTCACCATTTGTGTGTAGGGCGAAGTAATCACAGAAAATGCAGTGCATGTTACAAATGTGTTTGCCTATGTGACTCACCTGCAGTGAAGTGTGCAATCCTTCAAGGCCTGAAATAGGATGGACAAGTATTTGGATAGCTGAAAGACCTCAAGGCAAATGTTTGGATTTGTTTGTGATGTCTGTAAGCAGCTTTGTGGTAGTGTGCTTTGGGTAGTGTGGTGCCACCTGCATGTCATTTTCCTTACTGCAAGTTTATGAAAATTAATGTTTAAAACTGTATTTTGTGATCAAATCGTGAATGTGGGTTTGTTTGGCTATTTTCTTGCTGAAGGGGGCAAGTTTACCTTTCAAATGGTGTATCATTTGTGTGTATGGGCAGTATGAACGCAGATACAAAGTAATCACCGAAAAATAGTGTTTAGAAATAAAGAATAGTAAGTAATAAAACAGCATATTATCTCTTAGTTGTAGTTGCCTTGATTTTCTGTATGTTCCAGTAAACTAAACTACACTAAATTATTTAAATATATAGCTCAGAAAATTCTGTCTAGTGACAGTTCATTCTTAATATAAATATGTAACGAAGATTAACTGTGCATCTCGGTGTCAGAAAGTGTGTCATCTCCCAGTATAGGGGGCTGATAGCTGTGCTTGTGAGCATGAAATAAAATAGAAATGGTGAGATACATACTCAACAGATACGCATACATATGAATTCTGCAGCAGATTAACTTTTGTTGATTGCTATGTGACATCTGCATTCTAGATCTTTGAAAAAATTATGAAACAACATGTATTAATACTTGGCAAGAATGAAGTGCTTAACCAGAGTCAGCATGGGTTTGTAACTAATAAGTCAGTCAGACTAACTTCTTTTCCTTCTATGACAGAATCATGGACTGGGTGGATCAGGGAAATGCTGTAGATTAGTATATCTTGACTTCAGCAAAGCATTTGACAAAGTATCTCTCACAATCCTTATTGAAAAAATGACTAAGTATGGAATGGACAAGGCAACTGTTAGGTGGATTCATAACTGGCTTAGTGATCGACCCAAAGAGTGGTAGTAAATGGCTGCACATCCTTTTGGAAAATTGTATCAAGTGGGGTTACCACAGGCTCTGTCTTGGGCCCTGCATTGTTCAACATCTTTATACAATGATTTAGATGAAGGAATTGGGGGTAAACTGATCAAATTTGCTGATGACACAAAGCTAGGAGGGATAGCTAATACTAGAGAAGAGAGAGAGAGGATTCAAAAAGATATAAATAAACTGGAGCAGTGGGCAGCAACTAACAGAATGGTTTTTAACAAGGAAAAATGCAAAGTACTACATCTGGGAAATAAAAATGAAAAAAGCGTATACAGAATGGGAGGAATAGGGCTAAGCAACAGCACATGTGAAAAAGACTTGGTATACTAATAGATCACAGACTGAACATGAATCAACAGTGTGATGCAGCAGCAAAAAAGGCAAATACAATTCTGGGATGTATTAACCCCTTACACCCCCAAGGGTGGTTTGCACGTTAATGACCGGGCCAATTTTTTACCATTCTGACCACTGTCTCTTTATGAGGTTATAACTCTGGAACGCTTCAACGATCTTTGCGATTCTGAATTGTTTTCTCGTGACATATTGTATTTCATGTTAGTGGTAAATTTCTTCGATATACCTTGCGTTTATTTTTGAAAAAAAACGCAAATATGGCGAAAATTTTGAAAATTTTGCAATTTTCAAACTTTGAATTTTTTTTCCCTTAAAACAGAGAAATATGTCACACAAAATAGTTAAGAAATAACATTTCCCACATGTCTACTTTACATCAGCACAATTTTGGAACCAAAATTTTTTTTTGTTAGGAAATTATAAGGGTTAAAAGTTGACCATGATTTCTGATTTTACAACACAATTTACAAAGCCATTTTTTTAGGGACCACCTCACATTTGAAGTCACTTTGAGGGTCTATATGGCAGAAAATACCCAAAAGTGATAACATTCTAAAAACTGCACCCCTCAAGGTACTCAAAACAACATTCAAGAAGTTTAATAACCCTTCAGGTGCTTCACAGGAGCTGAAGCAACGTGGAAGGAAAAAATTAATATTTAACTTTTTAGCCACAAAAATGATCTTTTACAAACTTTTTTTTATTTTCACAAGGGTAAAAGGAGAAAATGGGCAGATAAAGTTGTTGTGCAATTTCTTCTGAGTACGCCAATACCCATATGTGGGGGAAAACCACTGTTTAGGCACACGGCAGCACTCGTAAGGGAAGGAGCGCCGTTTGACTTTTTCAAACTAAAATTGGCTGGAATTGAGATTGGACGTCATGTCGTGTTTGGAGAGACCCCTGATATGCCTAAACAGTGGAAACCCCCCACAAGTGACACCATTTTGGAAACTAGACCCCCTAAGGAACTTATCTAGATCTGTTGTGAGCACTTTGAACCCCAAAGTGTTTCACAAAAGTTTATAATGCCTGGGTGTGAAAAAAAAACACAACAATTTTCCACAAAAATGATTTTTTAGTCCCAAATTTTTGATTTTTTCCCAAGGAAATTGGACCCCAAAAGTTGTTGTCCAATTTGTCCTGAGTACGCTGATACCCCATAGTGGTGGGGGGAAACTGTTTGGGTGCATGGCAGGGCTTGGAAAGGAAGCAGTAACTTTTGGAATGCAAACATTGATGGGGGTCATGTTCCGTTTGTAGTGCCCCAGATGAGCCTAAACAGTGGAAACCCCCCACAAGTGACCCCATTTTGGAAGCTAGACCCCCTAAGTAACTTATCTAGATCTTTGGTGAGCACTTTGAACCCCCAAGAGCTTCACACAAGTTTATAATGCCCGGGCATGAAAATAAAAAATCCTATTTTTTTCCCACAAAAATAATCTCTTAGTCACTAATTTTTTATTTTCCCAAGGTAACAGGAGAAATTGGACCACAAAATTTGTTGTCCAATTTGTCATGAGTACGCTGATACCCCATATGTGGGGGGGAACCACTGTTTGGGCGCATGGCAGAGCTCGGAATGGAAGGAGCACCATTTGACTTTTTCCAACCAAAATTGGCTGGAATTGAGATTGGACGCCATGTTGCATTTGGAGAGCCCCTGCTGTGCCTAAACAGTGGAAACCCCCACAAGTGACCCCATTTGGGAAACTAGACCCCCTAAGGAACTTATCTAGATCTTTGGTGAGCAATTTGAACCCCTAAGTGCTTCACACAAGTTTATAACGTAGAGCCGTAAAATTAAAAAATCATATTTTTTTCCACAAAATTGATCTTTTCACCCCAATTTTTTATTTTCCCAAGGGTAACAAGACTACAAAAGTTATTGTGCAATTTGTCCTGAGTGCGCTGATACCCCATATGTGGGAGTAAACCACTGTTTGGGTGCTTGGCAGAGTTTGGAAGGGAAGGAGCGCCGTTTGACTTTTGCAACGCAGAATTGGCTGGATGCCATGTCGTGTTTGGAGAGCTCCTGATCTGCCTAAACAGTGGAAACCCCCCACAAATGACAAATTTTGGAAACTAGACCCTCAAGGAACTTATCTAGATGTGTGGTGAGCACTTTGAACCCCAAAGTGCTTCACAGAAGTTTATAACGTACAGCCGTAAAATAAAAAATCTCTTTTTTTTTTACAAAAATGATTTTTTCGCCCCCAATATTTTATTTTCACAAGGGTAACAAGAGAAATTGGACCCCAAAAGTTGTTGTCCAATTTGTCCTGAGTATGCTGATACCCAATATGTGGGAGTAAACTACTGTATGGGCTCACGTCGGGGCTCGGAAGGGAATAAGTGATGTTTTGGATTGCAGACTTTGATGGAATGGTCTGGGGGAGTCATGTCGCATTTGGAGAGCCCCTGATGCGTCTAAACAGTGGAAACCCCCGACAAGTGACCCATTTTGGAAAATAGACCCCACAAGGAACTTATCTAGATGTGTGGTGAGCACTTTGAACCCCGAAGTGCTTCACAGAAGTTTATAACGTACAGCCGTAAAAATAAAAAATCCTTTTTTTTTTTCACAAAAATAATTTTTTCGCCCCCAATATTTTATTTTCACAAGGGTAACTGGAGAAATTGGACCCCAAAAGTTGTTGTCCAATTTGTCCTGAGTACGCTGATACCCAATATGTGGGAGTAAACTACTGTATGGGCGCACGTCGGGGCTCGGAAGGGAAGTAGTGACGTTTTGGATTGCAGACTTTGATGGAATGGTCTGGGGGCGTCATGTCGCATTTGGAGAGCCCCTGATGCGCCTAAACAGTGGAAACCCCCACAAGTGACCCCATTTTGGAAAATAGACCCCACAAGGAACTTATCTAGAAGTGTGGTGAGCGCTATGAAGCCCCAAGTGCTTCACAGAAGTTTTATAGCATACAGCCGTAAAAACAAAAAAATCATTTTTTTTTTACAAAAATGATTTTGTCGTCCCCAGTTTTTTATTTTCCCAAGGGTAACAGGAGAAATAGGACAAATTGCACAATAACTCTTGTGGTCCAGAGTACGCTGATACCCCATATGCGAGAGTAAACTACTGTTTGGGCGCATGGCAGAGCTCAGAAGTGAAGGAGCACCGTTTGACTTTTCAACGCAGAATTGGCTGGAATTGAGATCAGACGCCATGTCACATTTGGAGAGCCCCTGATGTGCCTAAACAGCAGAAACCCTCCAATTCTAACTCCAACCCTAACCCCAACACACCCCTAACCCTAGTCCCAACCCTAACCACAAACCTAACCCTAACACACCCCTAACCGTAATCCCAACCCTAATCCTAATCCTAACGTTAGCGCCAACCCTAACCCTAACTTTAGCCGCAACCCTAACCCTAACATGAAAATGGAAATAAATACATTTTTTTAATTTTATTATTTTTCCATAACTAAGGGGTCATAAAGGGGGGTTTGATTTACTATTTATAGCGGGTTTTTATGATTGGCAGCTGTCACGCTAAAAGACGCTTTTTATTGCAAAAAATAGTTTTTTGCATCACCACATTTTGAGAGCTATAATTTTTGCATATTTGGCCCACAGAGTCATGTGAGGTCTTATTTTTTGCGGGACGAGGTGACGTTTTTATTGGTACCATTTTTGAGCACGTGACATTTTTTGATCGCTTTTTATTTCGATTTTTGCGAGGTTAGAATGAACTAAAATCAGCAATTCATGAATTTCTTTTGGGGGAGGCGTTTGTACCGTTCCGCGTGTGGTAAAATTGATAAAGCAGTTTTATTCTTCGGGTCAGTACGATTACGGCGATACCTCATTTATATCATTTTTTTTTATGTTTTGGCGCTTTTATAGAATGAAAACAATTTTATATAAAAAATTATTATTTTGCATCGCTTTATTCTGCGAGCTATAACTTTTTATTTTTTCACTGATGATGCTGTATGATGGCTCGTTTTTTGCGGGACAAGATGACATTTTCAGCGGTACCATGGTTATTTATTTCGGTATTTTTTATCGCGTGTTATTCCACTTTTTGTTCAGCGGTATGATGATAAAGCATTGATTTTTTGCTTCGTTTTCTTTTTTTTTTTTTTAAGGGGTTCACTAAAGGGGTTAACTAGTGGGACAGTTTTATAGGGGGGTCGTTACGGACGCAGCAATACCAAATATGTGTACTTTTATTGTTTTGTTTTTTTTATTTACAGGAAAGAATGAATTTATTGGGGAATATTTTTTTTTTTTATGATTTTTTTTTACCACTTTTTATTTTTATTTTTTTTACTTTGTCCCAGGGTGGGACATCACTGTATTTTAGCAGATCGCTGGTGTGACAGTGTGCACAGCACTCTGTCACACCAGCGATCGCTCTGGCATCGCTGCAGGCTTCCTCAGCGCCTGCTCTCAGCAGGCACTGAGGAAGCCGCCTCCCTGCAGGACCCCGGCGCCATCTTGGATCCGGGGACCTGGAGGGAGGACGGACCCTCGGAACAGCGCGACACATCGCGCTGCTCTGAGGGTCTCAGGGGAGCGCGCAGGGAGCCCCCACCCTGCGCGATCCTCCCCTGTGCCCCGGGTACACCGCGATCATGTTTGATCGCGGTGTGCCAGGGGTTAATGTGCCGGGAGCGGTCCGTGACCGCTCCTGACACACAGTCACGGGTGTCAGCTGTGATAAACAGCTGACACCCGGCGGCGATCAGCTGCGCTCCCCCCGGGAGCTCAGCTGATCGCCCATGACGTACTATTCCGTCCATGGGAATTAGGTCCAGGGTCACATGGACGGAATAGTACGTCTGATGGAATAAAGGGGTTAATAGAAGCATACAGTCTAGATCACGTGAAGTCATTATTCCCCTCTACTCCTCTTTGGTCAGACCTCATCTGGAATACTGTGTCCAATTTTGGGCACCACATTTTAAAAAAGACATCAACAAACTGGAGCAAGTTCAGAGAAGAGCGACCAGAATGGTGTCCGGTCTGCAAACCATGTCCTATGAGGAATGGTTACAGGATTTGGGAATGTTTAGCTTGCCAAAAAGAAGACTGAGAGGAGACTTAATAGCTGTCTACAAATATCTCAAGGGCTGTCACATTGTAGAAGGATCATCTTTATTCTCATTTGCACAAGGAAAGACTAGAAGCAATGGGATGAAACTGAATGGGAGGAGACACAGATTAGATATTAGAAAAAACTTTTTGACAGTTAGAGTGATCAATGAGTGGAACAGGCTGCCTCCAGAGGTGGTGAGTTCTCATTCAATGGAAGTCTTCAAACAGAGGCTGGACAGACATCTGTCTGGGATGATATAGTGAATCCTGCTTTGAGCAGGGGTTGGAACAGATGACCCAGGAGGTCCCTTCCAACTCTACCATTCTATGATTCTATGATTCTATTCTATGATTACTGTACAAAGCTTATTTAAACTGTGCAATGTCAAACTAAACTGCACTAAAATGCATATGCACTTTACTGTTATGTTTCGGTAGCTGAGGAGTGCAGGAAAAAAAGGCAATACACCAGAGCAGTTGGAATCTATGAGATTGCAGTACCCTGACTAACCACCACAACCACCAGAAACTAACTACACCTAAAGATAGAAATAGGAAAGCTATCTGCCCCGGAGCAGAACCCCAAAGATAATAGAAAGCCCCCAAACAAGTAATGGCGGTTAGACAAGAAGAAATACTGACACAGAAAGAAAATAGTATGAGCAAACGCTGGGGCCCAAACTAACTAAATAGAAAAGGATAGGAAGGGTACTTACTGCAATCCCAGAAAACCCTGAAAAGCACCAACTCTACTAATTTCAAAATCACCTGAGATCACACGACCTCTACCACCTAAATTAGTTCTCTGGTGTAACAAAATCAAAACAGCAGCCACTGAAAAAACTGGAAAAAGCAAAAGTACAAACATCAGTGGCTGAACTAAACTGAGAGGGCAAAAGCCCCCGAAGGGGACCCAGAAGGCCCCCAAAGAAGTGCAGGACAAAATGCAAAAATATAGTACAAAAACAAAAAGAAGAAAATGTCTTATCTGTTAGCAGGAGATGCAGACACGACACAGCAGGCTACAAGGGAAACAGGAATGAAGGATTCAGACCAGAACAATTGATCACCGGCAACCCTGATGGGAAGGTGACTCCCTTATATAAGACCAGTCAGTAACACCTGATTCCCAGTCCTCACAATCTTCACTGAACAGACCAGTACCGCTTGTAACCACCAGAGGGAGTCTCTGCTCAGAACTCATCTCAAACCCATTCACAACAGTACCCCCCCCTTGAGGAGGGGTCACCAAACCCTCATTTGAGCAACCAGGTCGGTCAGGATGAGTTCTATGATACGCACGGATGAGTCTCCTAGCATGGATGTCCGAAGCAAACACCCAAGAATTGTCTTCCTGACCATAACCTCTCCACTTAACCAAATACTGGAGTTTCCGTCTAGAAAAACGAGAATCTAATATTTTCTCAACCACATACTCCAGATTGCCCTCAACCAAAACAGGGTCAGGAGGCACAGCAGCAGGAACCACTGGCTCAACAAACCTCTTCAACAAGGACTTGTGGAACACGTTATGGATCTTAAATGTCCCTGGAAGAAGCAAACGAAAAGAAACAGGATTAAGAATCTCAATGATCTTATAAGGTCCAATGAACCTAGGCTTAAATTTAGGAGATGCTACTCTCATAGGAATATTCTTTGAGGACAACCAGACCAAGTCCCCCACTTTAAACCGAGGACCATCAGTCCTATGCCGGTTAGCAAACCGCTGGGCCTTCTCCTGAGAGAGGGACAACCTCTCCACTACCTGGTCCCAAATCTGTTGCATACGCTCCACAACAGAGTCAACACCTGGACAGACAGAAGCCTCCGTCTGTCCTGAAGAAAATCGAGGGTGAAACCCAGAATTACAGAAAAACGGAGACATCAAAGTGGCAGAGCTAGCCCTATTATTAAGAGCAAACTCAGCCAAAGGTAAAAAAGAGACCCAGTCATCCTGATCAGCAGACACAAAGCATCTAAGATAAGTCTCCAATGTCTGGTTTGTTCTCTCAGTTTGACCATTGGTCTGAGGATGAAATGCCGAGGAGAAAGACAATTGAACACCCAGTTTAGAACAAAAAGTCCTCCAAAATCTGGAAACAAACTGGACTCCTCTGTCAGACACAATGTTCTCAGGAATGCCGTGTAAACGAACCACGTGCTGAAGGAACAGCGGCACCAATTCAGAGGAGGAAGGCAACTTAGGTAATGGCACAAGATGTATCATTTTGGAAAACCTATCACAAATTACCCAGATGGTGGTCATTCTCTGAGAAACAGGAAGGTCGGAAATGAAATCCATAGAGATATGGGTCCATGGTCTCTTGGGCACAGGCAATGGCATCAACAAACCACTAGAGCGAGAGCAAGGCTTGGAGCGAGAGCAAGTCCCGCAGGACTGCACAAATTCCCTGACATCACGAGACAAGGTAGGCCACCAAAAGGACCGACTAACCAAGTCTCTAGTACCAAAAATTCCGGGATGCCCAGCCAATGCGGAACAATGAATCTCAGACATCACACTCTTTTTCCACTGGTCCGGACAAACAATTTTCCAACAGGGCAGCACTCGGGCCTATCCTCCTGACACCCCTCCAGAGCAAGTCTAAAATTGGGCGAGATGGCGGAAAGAACTACACCCTCTTTCAAAATAACAGAAGGATCAGATAACTCAGGAGAGTCGGCAAGGAAACTCCTCGAGAGGGCATCCGCCTTAACATTCTTAGTGCCAGGAAGAAAGGAAACCACAAAATTAAAACGTGTGAAAAACAAGGCCCACCTGGCCTGTCTAGGATTGAGTCGCTTGGCAGATTCCAGATAGACCAGATTCTTATGGTCCGTAAGGACCACCACCTGATGTTTGGCTCCCTCCAGCCAATGTCTCCACTCTTCAAAAGCCCACTTCATGGCCAATAACTCCCGATTACCCACGTCATAATTACGTTCAGTAGGAGAAAATTTTCGAGAGAAAAAGGCACAAGGGTTACTTTTAGAGGTCTCTGGATCTTTTTGGGACAAAACGGCACCTGCCCCAATTTCAGAGGCATCAACCTCCACCTGAAATGGCAGAGAAACATCAGGCTGCCGTAGAAACAGGAGCAGAAGTGAATCTCTGCTTAAGTTCCTGAAACGCAGAGGCTGCCTCAGGAGGCCAATTCACCACATCAGAACCCTTTCTGGTCAAATCAGTTAATGGTTTAACAATAACCGAGAAATTACCAATAAATTTACGATAAAAATTGGCAAAACCCAAAAATCTCTGAAGAGCCTTTAATGAAGTAGGTTGGACCCAATCACAGATGGCCTGAACCTTGACCGGGTCCATTTCAATAACAGATGGGGACAAAATGAATCCCAGAAATGAGATCCTCTGTACGCCAAAAAGACACTTTGATCCCTTCACATACAGAGCATTCTCTCTCAAAATCTGGAACACAGTTCGAACATGTTTCACATGAGAGTCCCAGTCATTAGAAAAAATCAAGATATCATCCAAATAAACAATCAGAAATTTGTCCACAAAATCCCTGAAAATGTCATTCATGAAGGACTGGAAGACGGAAGGAGCATTAGTGAGCCCAAAGGGCATCACTAGGTACTCAAAATGCCCTTCAGGGGTATTGAATGCCGTCTTCCATTCATCCCCGTGCTTAATGCGAATAAGGTTATACGCCCCCCTGAGGTCAAGCTTGGTAAACCAAGTAGCGTTTTTCACCCTGGAAAACAGGTCAGAAATCAAGGGTAACGGGTATTGATATTTCACAGTAATATTGTTCAAGAGACGATAATCAATACACGGCCTTAATGAACCATCTTTTTTGGCCACAAAGAAAAAACCGGCACCTAAGGGTGAAGAGGATGGTCTGATATGACCCTTCTCCAATGATTCCTTGATATAAGACCGCATAGCGTCATGTTCAGGTACAGACAAGTTAAAAAGGCGACCTTTAGGGAATTTACTACCCGCACTAATTCAATAGCGCAGTCATAGCTCCTATGGGAGGCAAGGATGCAGATTTACTTTCGCTAAACACATCAGAAAAATCAATCAAAAAGTCAGGAACATCCTGAGCCTGGGGGAGGCAGAAAAAACAGGAGTGTTGGTATTAACACATTGGCAGCCCCAACTGGTTACAGACACAGATTTCCAATCCAAAACAGGATTATGAGACTGTAACCAAGGGAAACCCAGCACGATAATGTCATGCAGATTATACAGAACCAAAAATTTGCAGCACTCCTGGTGATCAGGTTCAACCCTCATTATCACCTGAGTAGAAAACTGGGGTTTATTCTCAGCCAAAGGGGTAGAATCGATCCCCAGTAGGGGAATAGACTTCTGTAGGGGTATCAAGGGAAACCCACAACGTTTAGCAAAATCATAATCCATCAGGTTAATAGCTGCTCCAGAATCAACGAAAGCCTGAGCAGAAAATGAGGACAGAGAGCATATCAGAGTGACAGTTAATAAAAACTTAGTCTGAACACTACCCAAGACAACTGAGCGTGCAAAACGTCTTCCCGCTTAGGGCAGACTGAAATAGCATGAGAGGCATCACCACAGTAGAAACATAACCCATTGCGCTTTCGAAACTCATGACGCTGTGACCCAGACACCACTCTATCACACTGCATGGGTTCAGAAGCTGGTTCACAAGGCAACACCATTCCACGCATACTTCTCCGCTCACGCAAACGTCTGTCAATTTGAATCGCTAATGACATAGAATCATTGAGACCAGAGGGGACAGGAATCCCACCATAACATCCTTTACATTATCTGACAGACCCTTCCGGAAAAGGGCCGCCAAAGCATCGTCATTCTATTTGGTCAGGACTGCCCACCTACGGAATCTCTGACAGTATAACTCAGCGTCATAAGGCCTCTGATTTAATGCCAACAAGGCTTTTTCAGCTTGATCAGTGACATTAGGCTCATCGTACAATAACCCCAAAGCCTGAAAAAATGCATCAACATCACTCAAAACAGGATCCCCAGGTGTCAGGGAAAAAGCCCAATCCTGAGGATCGCCGCGCAGGAGAGAGATGATAATTTGAACCTGCTGCGCTGCGTTCCCTGAGGACTTAGATTTTAAGGCAAAAAACAATTTACAATTATTTTTGAAATTCTGAAACTTAGCTCGATCCCCCAAAAACAAATCTGGCATGGGGATCCTAGGTTCCACAACAGGCAACCTAGCAAGATAGGCAGCAATACTCTGAACCTCAGTGGCAAGCTGATTCACACGGCCAGACAACCGTGCAAACTCCATTGAGAGAAAAGATCCTCCCCAGCACCCAGAGATACAGAGGGAAAAAAAAAAATGCAACAAATAGAAAAATATCTCTGACAACTCTGACAACCTTTTTTCTTTCACAATATTTTTTCCCTTCTGTGAGTACCATACAATTTTCAATTTTTAGGCCGGTGATACTGTTATGTTTCGGTAGCTGAGGAGTGCAGGTAAAAAAGGCAATACACCAGAGCAGTTGGAATCTATGAGATTGCAGTACACTGACTAACCACCACAACTAGAGGCAGCCATGGAGCGTTCCTACGTTGGTCCTAGACGCCTCGTCACAGCCTGAGAAACTAACTACACCTAAAGATAGAAATAGGAAAGCTATCTGCCCCGGAGCAGAACCCCAAAGATAATAGAAAGCCCCCAAACAAGTAATGGCGGTTAGACAAGAAGAAATACTGACACAGAAAGAAAATAGTATGAGCAAACGCTGGGGCCCAAACTAACTAACTAAATAGAAAAGGATAGGAAGGGTACTTACTGCAATCCCAGAAAACCCTGAAAAGCACCAACTCTACTAATTTCAAAATCACCTGAGATCACACGACCTCTACCACCTAAATTAGTTTCTCTGGTGTAACAAAATCAAAACAGCAGCCACTGAAAAAACTGGAAAAAGCAAAAGTACAAACATCAGTGGCTGAACTAAACTGAGAGGGCAAAAGCCCCCGAAGGGGACCCAGAAGGCCCCCAAAGAAGTGCAGGACAAAATGCAAAAATATAATACAAAAACAAAAAGAAGAAAATGTCTTATCTGTTAGCAGGAGATGCAGACACGACACAGCAGGCTACAAGGGAAACAGGAATGAAGGATTCAGACCAGAACAATTGATCACCGGCAACCCTGATGGGAAGGTGACTCCCTTATATAAGACCAGTCAGTAACACCTGATTCCCAGTCCTCACAATCTTCACTGAACAGACCAGTACCGCTTGTAACCACCAGAGGGAGTCTCTGCTCAGAACTCATCTCAAACCCATTCACAACACTTTACACTCTTCATACATTCCCCATTTTGGTACATTTTACTTTTCACTCTTCAGCAGAACTGAATGGTTGCACATAATTTTATTCATGCAGCACACCTTCACTTTTTTCACCTTCTTCTATTAGGGTGTTACCAAACATACATTTTTTCACTGTATTTTCAACTTTTTTTGCCCTTCCTTCTCCCTTCCTTTACTCCCCTCCCCTTCTTCCTTCACTGATACTTACCTGAATCAGCCAGTTTATGTCTTTGACATCATGGCCAGATTCACTGGGCTCCACAGATATGGCCACCAATGTGCGCATGCACACTGTTTTTCAGCCTTGCAGCATCGCCTGGCCTTTCAACTGGGCGACACACGTGTGCTTATGACGCCACTGGGTTATTTACCCTGCACAATGGCCACAAGAGAGCGTCGATGCATTGGCCTGGACTTCAGTGCTCATGCGCCGCATTACCAGGCACATGACTGAAAGGGTTATATATATATATATATATATATATATATATTATATATAGATGACAGGATATCATTTACTCTGCACTTTCCGTTGAGAAAGCAGTAAGCCACGTGCATTGGGCAGTTGTGGTGGGCTCATATTATCCTTCCTCCCCCATGGTTAAGCAGGACTTCAGTTACTCAATAGCACTAGTCACTTTATGACCTATGCCATTGCATCATCTTTTGTTATTTCACACTACATCTATTATTATATAGATTGGATTTGCCTTACACAATGTGTTATATTTTGATGTTGTCCATTTTTTTCTCTTCCTTAAACCTGCATATTTATCTTTATTGGTTTTATTATACATTCTCGTTTGGTGGTTTTTGGTTACTCGAATTCTTTTTTTTTTTTCAGTTTAATGTCAAACTGTCACTTTTTACAATAAACCTGGACATATACAATATACATGTGCTTTTCACAAAATTAGAATATCATCAAAAAGTTAATTTATTTCAGTTCTTCAATACAAAAAGTTAAACTCATATATTGCATAGAGTCATTACAAACAGAGTGATCTATTTCAAGTGTTTATTACTGTTAATGTTGATTTTATGACTTGCAGCCAATAAAAACCCAAAAGTCATTATCTCAGTAAATTAGAATACTTGATAACACCAGCTTGAAAAATTATTTTAAAATCCGAAATGTTGGCCTGCTGAAATGTATGTTCAGTTAATGCACTCAATACTTGGTCGGGGCTCCTTTTGCATCAATGAGGCATGGCATGGAGGTGATCAGCCTGTGACACTGCCGAGATGTTATGGAAGCCCAGGTTGCTTGACAGTAGCCTTTAGCTTGTCTGTATTGTTGGGTCTGGTGTCTCTCATCTTCCTCTTGACAATACCCATAGATTCTCTATGGGGTTAAAGTCAGGCCAGTTTGCTGGCCAATCAAGCACAGTGATACTGTTGTTTTTATACCACGTATTGGTACTTTTGGCAGTGTGGACTGGTGCCAAGCCCTGCTGGAGAATTAAATTTCCATCTCCAAAAAGTTTGTCTGCAGAGGGAAGCATGAAGTGCTCTAAAATTTCCTGGTAGATGGCAGCGCTGACTTTGGTCTTGATAAAACACAGTGGACCTATACTAAAAGATGACATGGCTCCCCAAACCATCACTGATTGGTGAAACTTCACACTAGACCTCAAGCAGCTTGGATTGCGGCCTCTCCACTCTTTCTCCAGACTCTGGGACCTTGATTTTCAAATGAAATGCAAAATTTACTTTCATCTGAAAACAACACCTTGGACCACTGAGCAACAGTCCATTTTTTTTCTCCTTGGCCCAGGTAAGATGCTTCTGGCTTTGTCTATTGGTCATGAGTGGCTTGACACAAGGAATGCAACACTTGTAGCCCATGTCCTGGATACATCTGTGCATTTTGGCTCTTGAAACAATGAATCCAGCAAGAGTCCACTCCTTTTGAATCTCCCCCAAATTTTTGAATGGCCTTTTCTTAACAATCCTTTCAAGGCTGCGTTATGCCGGTTGCTTGTGCCTCTTTTTCTACCACACTTTTCCCTTCCACTCAACTTTCTATTAATATGCTTGGATACAGCACTCTGAACAGCAAGCTTCTTAAGTAATGACATTTTGTGGCTTACCCTCCTTGTAGAGGGTGTCAATGACTGCCTTCTGGACATCTGTCAAGTCAGCAGTCTTCCCCATAATTGTAATTGTAATTATGTAATTGAAGCAGAGTAAGGGGCCTTTTTAAATGCTTAAGAAGTCTTTGCAGGTCTTTTTTGTTAATTATTCTAATTTACTGAGATAATTACTTTTGGGTTTTCATTGGTTGTAAGCCAGTCATGAACAGTAACAGAAATAAACAATGGAAATAGATCACTCTGTTTCTATTTACTCTATATAATACATGAGTTTCACTTTTTGTATTGAAGAACTGGAATAAATTAACTTTTTGATGATATTCTAATGTTGTGAGAAGCACCTGTATATAGAAGATAGATATTTTATGTTATTAACAGATGTAGAATCACATGCAATGCATTAATATATAGCAATCTGTTAATTATAAAGAAGTTATTAAAAGTTATTGATCCTTGATGAAGTAACTTAATTTAAAGGAGTTTTGTAGAACCTACTCCCTAAGATAGGTTATCACTTTCAGGTCATTGGAGGTCTGACTCCCAATATCCCAACTAGTCAGCTAACAGAAGGAATTGCTGTTCTCCACTGATTGTTGGTTACAGTATAGCTCTATATTTTATGCAGTAGCTATGTCCGGCATTATATCTCAGACCTATTCACCCAAATGAGACTGAGCTGCAATACAAGACATAGTCACTACAACACAAAAAAGCTTGTAAGCAATGAAGATGCAGAGCTCATTAGAGTTTCTCAGCCCTTTCTATCTGGACCTTGGTATCCTACATAAGGAGCTGTGACTTTAAAACTATGTTAAAGTTTAATGATCTCAGAATTTTGGATAAAAATGTGGACATTCATATCGAGGCTATCCATCACAAATAATCACTTGCAATTAGAGTACATTAAAGGTATGTTCTTTTGTTAATTTGTTAATGAAAACCCTTTAAAAAAATTCTTATTTAACTGGACACACAATTTGATACTGGCTGCAAAGCGGAATAAACTTTGTTTTGTTTGTTTTTTAATTTCACCTCTCCGTTGTGGAGATAAAAGCAATCAAAATATTGGGTACCACCTAATGAGTTAACTTTTGTTAAGTCATATAATCTAAGAATGGTAGAGTTGGAAAGGACCTGCTGGGTCACCTGGTCCAACCCCCTGCTCAATACAGGATTTACTAAATCATCCCAGACAGATGTCTATCCAGCCTCTGTTTGAAGACTTCCATTGAAGGAGAACTCACCACCTCTCATGGCAGCCTGTTCCACTCAGTGATCACCCTAACTTTTAAAAAGTTTTTTCTAATATCTAATCTGTGTCTCCTCCCATTCAGTTTTATTCCATTGCTTGTAGTATTTCCTTGTGCAAATGAGAATAAAGATGATCTCTCTACACTGTGAGAGCCCTTGAGATATTTGTAGATAGTTATTAAGTCTGCTCTCAGTCTTCTTTTTTGCAAGCTAAACATTCTCAAATCCTCTAACCGTTCCTCATATGACATTGTTTGCAGACCGGTTACCATTTTGGTCACTCTTCTCTGAACTTTCTCCAGTTTGTTCGTCTTTTTAAATTTCAGTGCATAGAATGGGACACAGTATTCCAGATGCGACCTGACCAAAGAGGAGTAGAGGGGATAATTACTTCACATGATCTAGACTATATGCTTCTCTTAATACATCCTAGAACTGTGTTTGCCTTTTTTGCTGCTGAAACACAATGTTGGCTCATGTGCAGTCTGTGATCCATTAGTATACTCAATTCTTTTTCACATGTGCTGTTGCTTAGCCCTTTTCCTCCCATTCTTTGTATGCTTTTTTCATTTTTCTTGCCCAGATTTAGGAGTTTGCATTTCTCTTAGTTAAAAGCCATTCTGTTAGCTGCTGCCCACAGTTCCAGTTTGTTTAGATCTTTTTGAATCATCTCTCTCTCTTCTAGTATAAGCTATCCCGCCTAGCTTTGTGTCATTAGCAAATTTAATCACTTTACCCTCAATTCCTTCATCTAAATAATTGATAAAGATTGGTGTCCAAGTGAATGTTATACAGATAATTTTCACTAAGGGAGTACTTTTTCTTCCTGTATGATGCTGACTAGAGTTGAGCGAAACAGGTCGGTCAGATTCAAAAGTCGCCGACTTTCGCCAAAGTCGGGTTTTGTTGGCCGAAACACAACCATAGCGTGCAGTCGGCATGCGGTGGGCAAAACGAGCACCAAAGTCGGTTTTCCCAGATGCTTTCAGGCGCCTTTTTTCAGTGAATGACCAAGGACGCACACTGTTGGCAACGAGATGACATGAGCAGTGTCCACCACCATCTTAGAGAAGGGCATTGCAGTGATTGGCTTGCTTTGGGGGGGCGTCATAGTGTCTATAAAAGCCCTGACTGCCGACTGCCATTTTACTTCTGCCGATCTTAACAGTAGGGAGAGGTTGCTGACGCTGTTTATCAGTAGGAAAGAGTTAGGGCTGAGAAGAGAAGTTCTTCTGTGCTTGTGCTGATAGCAATTGTGCTGTACAGTTAGTGTGCAGTGACGGGGAGGATTTTCTTCGCTGCAACAGCGGTGGTTAATAGGCTGCCTGCTAGCTGTATTGCTGTGTGTACACTGCTGGCAGACTGCTTTTTACACAGCACTAATACTTTTATTCTTTTTTTCTGCACAGTTACCGAGCGTTCATTTTTTCCCACACCGTATAGAGCTGTACGCTCCTCACACACTACCGTGTACCGGCTGGTATCACGCCAAATATTATGCTGACTATCTGTGTGTGACTCAGGAAATATATACGGAGGTTGAAATTTTACAGTACACCGTATACACCTGTCCGCTTCTGATACAGTACCGTATATCTGCTCTTTGTATTAGGCCGGCGTCACACTGGCGACAGAATCGGACGACTACAATGCGATGAAAAATCGTATTGCAGTCTGCCCTATGTTAATCTATGGAGCAGCTCCTAGTATCAGATTTTTTGTGGTCCGTTTTATTCGTCCGAGTGCAATCGCAGCATGCTGCGATTGTCACCGATTGTGGGTCGACTATCGCCAATGCAAGTCTATGGGAGCGATGAAAAATCTGATTACAAACGGACCGCATGTGTGACTTGCGATGAAATCGCATCGGTGTCCTTTAGAAAAGCCGGCAATTCATCCCAGGCTATACTGTAAAATCACACTGACAGCTTTAATAAAGAATCGAAAGAATAGATATACACACATAGAATACATATATAATATATATTATATATATATGTAATTGTGACATGTATATATATATATATTTATATTTCCTAGACTTCTACATACTGTAATAGCCGCAAATTCAATTGCCGGCTTTTGTGAAATCACAGAAGCCGACATGAAATGATACATTGTTTCCACACAGTTAACCATGTCATTTCCTGTATTTTGATATTGTTTAGAACTTACAATTACATGAGTGTATTTGTGCTAAATTTCAGACATGTAGGGGTTAATTAAAGGTGTAATTCGTTGACAAAAAAATGCGTGGCTCCCGCTGTATTTTCTCACCAGACAGACAAAGCAAGCGAGTGGGGGCAGATAATAATAGCCTAGGGAGGGTACTTTTTTTTTGTGCCCCCCTGGCTACTAACATCTGCCCCCAGACACCCAAAGGGCAAATCTATAATTAGATTCGCCCTTTCTGGCACTTTGCCCGTCTATTCCCATTGCCCTGTAGCGGTGGCGAATGGTTAATAAATCTCACCTTAATGTCACCTTAGTATTTAAAGGTGACCTTAAGGCAGGTTAATAAAATGAGAGCTGTCAATTAGACAAATATCAATTATTAATCCTATTGAAGTAAAATAAAAAACACACACACACTTTAAGAATAAATAATTTTAATGAAATAAAAACACATATTTTTGACCATCTTTTATTTAAGTCTTAATCCTTCGAAGCCCTTGTTCTTTTCTAAAATAAATATAAAATAATAAAAAAAACATTATTCTTACCTATCTGGCAATCTGTCACGTCCACGTATGTAATCCTTCACAAAGGGTTAACTACTAGCAATCAGATAAGCAGCGCAAGTAATCCTGCGTGCTCATCTGATAGCTCCTGAATGATGAGCTTAACTCCTGCCGACAGGAGAGGATGTGATTCCATGAATGAAGCTTAATTGATTGGTATCCACTTTCACCTAGGCCCAGGTCACCAAGTAAATGTTGTAAAAAAACAATTAAGCTCCATTCATTAATCTTTTCCTCCCTTTTCGCGGGGAGAGAACTTATTAAATTCGGGGGAAACAGGGTCTGAAAACACTTTAAATAGCTCTCTGCGACCTGTAACCTTTTAACCCTTTCTGATGGTTTTACACCGTGGGACCTGACCTGTACATCGGATTGGTAATAATCTTTTTGCTTTTTTATTTTTTTTTTTTATTACAGAAAGGGTTTAGAAAAAAAAATAAAATATTTCAAAAACTGTGTGGATTATTCTTAAACTTCTTTTTTATTAAACGTTTGTTTGATTTTTTTCTTTACAATGGGATTAAAAAATTGATATTTTGCTAATGACAGCTCTAAATTTAATTAACCAGAAAGGCGAATCTAATTATAGTTTTCCCCCTTTCTTGGGGTGCCCTGGGGGCAAAATGTTAGTAGCCGGGGGGGCCACCAAACAAAGTACCCCCCCTTTAGGCTGTTTTTATCTCCCCCCAAATCGCTTGCTTTGTCGTCTGGTTGAGAAATACAGCGGGAGCACACGCTTTTTTTATTCACGAATTTAAAATTTTTAAATTTTAACCCCTACATGCCCGAAATTTGCACAATACACTCCATGTAATTGTAAGTTCTAAACAAAATTTATAAAAATACAAATAAAATTGACATGGTTAACTGTGTGGAAACAATGGTATCATTTCATGTCGCTTCTGTGATTTCACAAAACCCGGCAATTGAATAACGGCTAAAAAACAGTTTTAAAGATTTAGGAAAATAAAATTTTGTATATATACATGTCCACAAAGACATTTATTTTATATATATATGAAATATATATATAAAAATATATATATATAAAATTTATATATATATATGTTTTTCTATTGTATATATCTATTCTTTTTTTTGGGGATTGAAATACTATTCTTTGGATCCAATATATGGTCAGTTTTGCAACCTGCGAAAAAATTTCTCGCAAGCGGATGAAAATCGGATGTTACAAGGTACCCCCACATGCGACTAAATCGCTTTCTTTGAAGGAAAATGGGATGCCAGAAGGATGTGTGATGTTTGCATTTTGATCCGACAATCAACCGTCAAAACGGACCGATTTTTTGTCGTTGTGTGGAGGGCCTGCCTTAGCAAAAACCCATACTGATGAGTGTCTGTGTGACCTCCGGAAATCTATACGGAGATTGAAAATTTTCCCATATACCGTAACCCACCTGTTGCTCTGTACAGTCCCGTATATCTGCTCTTTGCACTACTGTCAAATTCCATACTGAGTGAGTGTCTGTGTGTACCCCGGGAAATCTATACAGAGATTAAATTCCCTACACCTTATACCCCTTTCGCTTCTGATACAGTCCCGTATATCTGTTTTTTTGTATTATGTCAAATCCATACTGAGTGAGTGTCTTGTGTGATTCGGAAATTTATACGAGATTTAAATTTTCCCATAAAACCGTATACACCTGTCCGCTTCGATACAGTACGTATATCTCTCTTTTCATTACGTCAAATCAGACTGAGGAGTGTCTGTTTTGGGGCTCCGGAAATATGTAAAGAGATTGAAATTTTCCCGTACACTGGATACACCTGTCCGCTTCTGATACAGTACCGTATATCTGCTCTTTGTATTACGGTAAAATCCAGACTAAATGAGCGTCTGTGCATGACTCTGGAAATCTATATGGAGATTGAAATTTTTCCCGCTACACCGTATACACCTGTCCGCTTCTGATACAGTACCGTATATCTGCGGTATTTTTGTACAATTTCCAAACATGAGGAAGTATGGTGGTAAGAGGCCGCGGACGTGGGCGTGGGGCCAGCTGGTACTGATGGGGGTGGGTTTGGGATCTGCTGTAGTGCCAAAAGGGACAATAGACCTAAGGCAGGAGGTGTTGACCTCGTCATCATCTGGCTCCAGAAAGGGCCCCCGGAAGGCTTCCCCCTTTTTTGCGAGTAGGGAAACCGCTTTTAAAGCCAGAGATCAGGAAAATGTTTTGGCTTTCATTCCGAAACAGCCTCCAGCCTAATCGGGCCCCTGCTTCGAAGTTGCAAAAAAATGCAAGCACTGAGTCGTCATTTCAGGCTCCTTGGGCAGGAACAACACCCTTTTCCCTTTTGTCCTTCACCCCACCAAAAGTGAAGGATGCGGCAGGGCCCCCACTTCAGATTTTCTCCCTGGACGCTTTTTACATACCATGCCTGGGGTTTTAAGATCAAATCCGAATTCCCCAGTCCAAGATTTAATCTGACATGAGTGCAAAGTGATGCACAGCCACTGCTATATGATTAGCTGTACATTCACCCAGAGCACTACATTGCCCCCCGCAAATCTACCCGAGCCAGAAATTTTGACCCTATGAACTCCCCCTGCCCCTTCCTGCATACTATACCACCTACACAGTGACACAGAGGAAGGTGCAGATAAAAAGAAGAGGAGTGATGGGGGAGGCCAGTTTTTGACCCTTGGATCCAATGGGGGAAGAGGGGGCCGCTGTAATACTTTAGAAGAGGGGGAGGATCCACAGCAGGGATCGATATCACAGCTGCGGTTATCTGGCAGGCCCCTAAGCAGTCCCCAAAAAAAGTGTTTTAAAAAACAAAAATAGTTGCAGGACAGCTTTTCCAGAAAGGTCAAATTTGCACAGGTGCAAGTCCCCGAAAATTTATCAGTAGGAAGAGTGCAGTGTGGCATTTTTTTGACCAAAATCCTATGGGTGGAAAAAAGGTTATCTTAAAAGTGCGAAAGGGCCGTTAGCCGGGGAAAAAATCTCCGAAATTGAATACCATTTTCATGCTTAGACATTTAAACACTATGCACTTGCTGCGGGACGGACTAAAAACCTCACTGGCTTTGAAAAGCCCCACATTGCCAAACTGATCTCATTAGAGATGATGCCCTTTCCGTTTTGGTTTGAAAGGCAGTGTTCCGAGAGCTCAAGGCCTAAACCCCGTCCCCCACAAAAAAAACCCACACCATCGGCACTTCTTTTCTAAAAGCCATCCCTGCCCTTTCCCCCTGCATGGAAAGACTGCATTTTTCCATCACTCAAACAATAGGGGTGAAAGGTGCACCTCACAAACAGATGCATTGGGGCCCGTAGGGGGAAAAGGACAGGGGCTAACGTGTCCATCACTGCGCACTTGGGTTATGTGGTGGATGCGGGTCCCCCGGGAGCAGCGGTGGAGGACAGTTTTTGCCTAGCCCATGGTATAGGCAACAGTTGGCTGCAGGCGTTTTGACCCTCCTCCTCTCTTCCAAAAACAAAAGCTCATCGACAAGTGCAGTCGCACGAGCACTCCATCCGCAGCTGCCAAGGGTTTCACACGAGGTGTCACACAAACGAACAACTAGTGGTAAGCGCCACAGGCTTTTAAAAAAGATGTCTTTGGCGACAACAGAAAAACACCGGAGGTACGGGCCCGGGAAAGCTTGCAGCGAAACTAGTCATGGAGGGCAATCTCCCACTTGACCGGGCAAGGTAGTCAGTGATAACGCCAAAATTTGTGGCGGCAATGCCGGCAAAACCAGACACATACCTGCATGCCCCCAAAACCTTAAACCTGGTGGTGCAGGCTTCATAAATAATTATCCGGAGTTACAGCCCCTGCTCCATAAGGTGCGAAAAATTTGGCTCGCACATCCCCCGCTCCCCCGAAGACTCCAGTCTTTATGCAGAGGCTGCAGCGATAGTCCACCCCCAACCCCGCCTAATCATAGACGCTGCAACAAGCGGGAACTCCATTATGCACATGGTAAGACTGTCAAAACAAGGCAGCTGTAATGCATTTGTGGGAGGTACCCGGAGGCAGTGTGGTGTGCATTTGTCAAAGTGAAAGCCTCTGTAAATTCCTTAAAGTTTGAGAATGCACAGGTGGTAAGCGAAAACGATGCCATATAAGCATAAAGCATCCATAATGCGTGTCATGAACTTTGACGCACAAAAAAGGATCAGGCGTCTCCCGCGAGGGAGAGGAGGGAACCTTGATGACAGTCAGCATTGTTGCTCAGGGAACTGTCCTGACGGGGGTGGGGGGAAGAAGAGGAAGAGGAGGAGGGGGAAAGGGGGATGTTTAAATTTGGGAGAGGATGTTTCTCGGGGTGCAAGAGAAAATGTGGCTTGCCAAGGTCAGTACAGGTTTGCTTGATGGAGGGTTTGTGGATTTGCAGAAAGTGCTCTCCACCCACCACTGCAGTGCTCTTTGGGACCCCGGGAAAGGGCCCCACATTTGTGTTTTATGCTTGCGGACCCTAAAAAGGGACCCAACATTCCCAAAAATTATGAAGGATGACAATACGTTGGCCAGCATCCTCGATCCACGTATAAACGCAATTAAAACATAAACCCACAGGAAACCTAGAGTTTAATATTGGGAACAAACAAGCAACTGTAAACCGTTTGTAGAGCATTTCCACCCTACAGCATTGAAAGTTCTACCACCAACCTACTGGCCAATTTTTAAAGGTATTCGTGGTGCACACGCCGAAGGTTGTTGGAGACAAGGTTTCTGATCAAGGGTTTTGGTCTGATTTTTCGAGTACCGCTCCCCACGACTGGTAAACTGAATTATTGCACCCGACAAAGGGAAAGAGTTTTTCAACATGGTTCAAAATTCTACTCCCCCCCCTATTGATGCTCTCCCTCACGTCATCCCCTTTTACTACTGGCCTTTTAACTGAAAACCTGGCCTGAATTGGCCAATATGCCTAACCGGAGCCGCCCCCCCTGGGAGTTGCAAACAGAAAGAGTCTTCAGTGCTGTGATTTAAACCTGACAGAAAAAGACCGGCTCCCCCACAAAATGTAGGTGATCTACCCCATTAAAATTAACCATGCCTGGTTTCAAGGATTTGTACCACCTTCCCCCGATGACACATAGGTTACAGCAAATGGTTCGCTTTCTCCTTTCCTCCCATTTTTTCCAAAAACCCCCCTTTTGCAGCTTCTAAATGTTAGCCTACACCCCCCATATGCCCGTTTTTCCCCTCCCCAACTGGCGTACAAGTTTCCGGGGCCCCGAGCAGGTGGGGGCCCTCGCCCTCAGAGACACCGGGTATATGAGGGGCCCCGTGCCATGCCGCGCCCACGAGTGGCCCCCCCCGCTTGTTCAGGGCCCCCGCCTTTCATACTTTTCCCTCTTCCCCCGCCCTCCGCTGGACGTCTTCCGCGTTTCCTGACAGTGACATTCAGGTCAGAAGCGCGATGATGTCCGTCTGTTTTTTCCTTTTGCCTGAACAGTCACAGGCAGAGAGCTGGAAGATTGGGGCGCGAGGAGTCCAGAGTAAGCAGTGCCCCGAGGAGAGGTATTTCATTTTTGAATGTTTGGAGCATATATGGGGCATTATACACTGAGAATTTTGTATGGGGCCCAGAATATACTTGAGCATCAAAAATGGGGGCCCAAAAATAAGGGAAAGCATTAAAATGGGGCCCCATCATACATTTAAAGCATCATAGATAGGCCCATAATACCTGAGATCATATAGGGGGCCCATCATAAATAGACATCATTTTGGGGGTTTTCATTTTTTTATGGGGCATCATATAGCCCCTTTTAAAATATATGAACATGGGGGGCCCAATTTCCCTTTATGGAGCATTATATGGAGCCCATTCTGTATGCGAAAAAAATGTGGTGACAAAATACTGTATGAGGCTAAAACTGCCCGTTTTGGAGCTAGTTAATTACAATAGTATCACCATGTAATGTAAGAAGTGAAGATTTAGCATTGACTATCCCTAAAATTCTCTGCGTATCGGAGCATCATGAATTTGGGGTTTTTATTTTTTTTAAGGGGCCCCACTAAAGATTTTTTCCCCCCGGGCCCCCAAAACCCCGGAGCCAGCCCTGCCCCCCCCAAACTTACCAAAAAACCCCCAGTTCATGCATTACTATTTTTTAAAACGTTTTTTAATTTTTGACAACTTAAGTAATAAAAATTAATTTTCGGTTGCATTGAATGGGACGGTAGATGTGTTACGCCCTCCACTCCCTGCCGACTTTTATCCCCATTGATTGCATGGTCGGTTCGATCTGCCCTCGACTTTTTCCGATGCCCTTCCAACTCATCAACTCGACTTTTGGAAAGGGATGGTCCGAAACCCGCCCTCGATCCTCCCGGGGAAAAAGTCCTCTCTCTAATGCTGACCATAAAAACAGGAAAGCAAAATAGAGAAAGAAACACCCCCCCATATTTTAGAAGTGCACACCCAAGTGAAAACTATTGCTAAAGCTACTTCTTTTAACAAATTTTAACTGATTAAGTGCCAAATACTTATTGTGTTATCTCAGAATAGATAGCAAAATTAAAAAACAAAACAAAAAAAAAACTGGTTTTATTCACGAAAGGCACATTACATTAGGGTTCCAGTTACATAAAAAATTTGTTGAAAATCTTCTTTAAAAAATTTCTCAAGCTGATACTAAATACAAGATGGGCTGATTTCATCTTTCATCTTCAAAACAGCAAAACCCCTGCAGATATAGGGTAATCTGCATCTAAATAGCATTAAATAGTCGGTGTTTTAAACTAAAGTGGACAACAAGGAGTTTTTCCCTGCCCCACTCCACTGTTCTAATCGAGTATCAAAAATCATTGCTAGTGCAGATTCAGTGTTGCAATCATCCCCAAACATGATTGATCGGCTGCTTTGACAAAATGCTACATTTAATTGCTGCAGAGCTTTTCAATCAATTTTTTGGGGGAGTAAAAACACTGCTTACTGTATAGTGAGCAGAAACTCTAACCGTTCCTCCTACACGTGACTGTGTTGGCTGCAGGGGGGAATAAAATTTGAAAATTTCAGCCAATAATGCTTTTTCCCATTATGTAAGCAATATTCAAATAAAGCGCCATGGAAAAAAAGGTTCTATTTTTAAAGGGGGCCCCCCCGGAACCCCCTAAAAGATATTATGGAGAGTGCGTTCGCACCCGGGTCCCCCGTGCAGCAGAGCCTGCTGTAGAAAAAATGGGGAAAGAAGCAAACTCTGTTATCCACATAGTCGCCAAAATAAACCGCCGTAACGCGCTGTGGCAATATGGCGAACTCTTTTATTCCCCGACCGCTAAGATGCCGCAGCGCAAAAGCGATGTGTGCGAAATCATAACAAACCCCTGAGTCGCAAAATAAACACGCTAGGCCCCTGTCTAAGCGTTGAAAGCGAACCCTGTTAGTCACAAAAGCCCCTGAGAAAAAAAATTCTGGCCTGTCAGCACCCCGAAAACAGTTGATGCTAACAAAGAAGTGATCATGCGCTTTCTCGCGGAGACCCCGCAAATTAAGGCGTCGAACGCAGGCCCTGGGAAAACGGGAATCAACTCCTCACCGTTAGCCGTAATCTAGGCATTAGACACCGACCCTGACCACTAGCATAAAAAAACCCTCACCCATTAAGTCGTATTCTAGGGCTATTTCAGCCGGCCTAACCCCACACACCAAGACCACACGGGGCAAAGCAAGCGATTGATATTAGCGCATTTGGGGCCCGCCATGCCACCCTTTTATAGAACAGTACCGGACCTGCCCCGAAACAAGACCAATGAGAAACGTTCCAAAACAATGCAGTTCAGGACCTTCTTGGCGACCTAGGGGCCTTTCTTCAGTACCTGAACATGTGACCCCTGATCTCCAATGAGAGATCTTTACCCTGGGTCGAAGGGGGAAACGCAGACTCGTCCCCAAAACGTCTGCTCCCGCAAGGCTATAAAACAGATCCCGGAATGCAGCAGTAAATCCTGCCCCTGTATTGAATGGCAAGACGTGGATGACGGCTCTGCTGAGGGAGGTCCACTGTGGCCAGCGTTCAAATGCTGTGAGCGGGAACATGCTTGTCATTCTCCCAGCCCTACCTCAGCCCACAATCCCACCAAATAAAAATTTTTGCCTCGTACCACACTTGCACCCAACAATGCATTCACGTCTCATGCTCGTCTGTAGATGAACCCTACTTCCCGCATATGACTCGGAAAACCGGAAATGCCACAGTTTCAGGAGACACTGAAGGTGTCGGGAACCAATGCGAGTCGGAATGGTCTAGGCGTTATCCCACCGTGGTTCACACTCTCAATGAACTTTAAAGGGCCCAAAAAGCGAGGTGCCAACTTGTTGTACTCAACACTAAGCCTGAAGTTTCGAGCAAAAGCCACACTAGGGTACCCTGAGCAAATGTAGGGGGAGCGGGGCGCCTTTGGGCCATTCGCCGCAGACCTCATCTCTCTTTGGAGCCTGAATGCATCGCTGGGTGCGTTCCCAAATGTCCCGTGCTCCACAGCCATCTGCCACCCAGGAATCGCGGAAGACACGGCATGGGCACTGGTACCCGACGCGATGCTGACCGTAGTTAAGGAGGAAAGGGTCGGACCGGTAGGAGACAGCCACAGCATTATTTAGAGCAGAACTCAGCCCACGTAGCAAGGATCACATTTATCCTGCCCTGGCAGAGAACACAATGTGCAATATGTGACCAAGGTCTGGTGGCCCTCGTCTACAAACCCATTCGTCTCGGGAATGGTATGCAGATGAGAGATGCACGCTCAATGCTGAGAAAAACGACACCACTCTCTCCAGAACAGACGCAAACTTTGGACCTCGATCACTGACAAAATTGTCTGGCAATACCGTGTAGGCGAAAATATGCCTAATGAACAATGCTGCCAAGGCACTGTGCAGACGGTACCGTATAATGGCACTAAGTGCAAAAACCATTTTCGAGAAGTTGCTCGTTATCCACGCCAGATGATGGTGCACCCCCGAGACTTGGGTAAGCCACACCACAAAATCCATCCCGACCATCTCCCAAGGCCAGTCTGCCACCGTTAACGGAAAAGTAGCACAGCTTGCCGTTTTCGAGGGACTTATAACTTGGCGCAGAAAGACTCACGCCTGAAACGTAATCCCTGATGACACGGACCATATGTAGCCCACCAGTATGTCCTCGCCATCAACTCAATTTGTCCTTTTGCCCCAAAATGTCCACCCACCCTGGACAATGTGCCCAAGAGAGTACCTCCGGTCGCAAATTGGTTTGGTGGGCACAAAGTCTGCCCGGAGGCACAGACTCAAGCAAAACGGGCCACAGTTCTTAGCTCAACTGAGTGACAATCAACCGAGGCTCCTCCTCCACCTCCTCAGAGGACACAATGGAGCGAGAAAGCGCATCGCCCGAATGTTCTTCTCACCTGAGAGAAAATGAGGGAGAAATGAAACCGGGAGAAGAACAGGGACCCAATCTGTCTGAACGAGAAATTAGCCGCTGGGCGGTCTGTAAATAACCAAAATTTTGTGGTCAGTGAAAACTGAAAGGGAAAGCGAGCCCCCACCAGGAGATGTCTCCACTCGGAAAAGGCAACTACATGGCAAGCACACCCTATCCCCAAAGGAATAAATCCCTCTCCGCCGTGTGAAGTTGCAGGAAAAGAAATAAAACAAGGATGTTTCGACCTTGATCATCGTTTGGAAAAAGGACTTGCACCAGCACCAACGGACTCGGCATCGACCTCCAAAAAAAAGATATCAACCACGGGGCGAAGTAAGATGGGACGCTAGCAAAATGGGACTTAATTGAATAAAGGCCTTTGAGACCTCCTCGACCACAATTTGGGATTGGGCTCCCTTCTTGGTGAGGGCTACCAAGGGACTAAACCAAAGTGGAAAGTGGGAATGACATGGCGATAGTAAATTAATGAACCCCATAAAGCGCTGCGTACCGTTTAAAGATAATGGTTCTTGCCAATCCATCACAGCCTGTATTTGGCAGTATCCATATCCAATCCATGTGCGGAGATGATAAAGCCCAGGAAAGGAAAATGACACCAGCACAAACATGCATTTCTCCAACTTTGCAATAGAGTGAGTTTCCCGACGTACAGGTTCGAAGACTTTGCAGACATACCTCCGGTGAGAGTCAATATCTGAGAAAAGATGAGAATAACAACCTAATAGACTACTACAGTGGTCGAAACATAACCCGAAGATATCATGACAATGTCTTGAACATGGCTGGGGCATTTACAGAGCCCGAAGGGCATCACCAGTATTCATAAATGCCCATCCCTGTTATTACAAGCGGTCTTCCATTCGTCCCCCTCACGGATGGCGAATCAGGTTATAACACCACTCAGATTCTAATTAGTAAAATACCGCTTGCTCCCCGAAGCTATCAAAGAGCTCAGAGATCAGTGGCAACGGGTACACATTCTTAACGGTGATTGGCGTTAAGACCTCTGTAAATCTATACACGGACGTAATTCTCACTCTTTCTTGCTTCTTCTGCCACGAAGAAGAACCCCGCTCCTCTGGTGACACCGAGTCTTTCCTAATGAACCCACTTGCCAGATTCTCCTGGATATATTGAAACAAGCCTCCGTCACAGAAGAGAGAGGGATAGAACCCCATCCCGAGAGGTTCTGCTCCAGGCAAGAGGTCAAAAGGACAGTCGTAGGACGATGGGGCGTCAGAGTCTCCGCAGCTTTTTAGAGAACACTCTGCATATGAATGATAACACTTGCGAAGAGAGAAAGATCTGTCGTATTTCTGTAGTGGTAACCTGAATGCACTCCCTGAAACATCTTCCTTACAGCAGGACCGTATTTAACTTAGTGGCTGATGTAAGCTGCAGCACCAGCCCTTGTTAGAGATAGGCCCATCCCGGCTGCTCTCTGCTCTCCCCCTTCCTGTGCTTGTGGCTGACGTCAGCCTGTGTGGAAGGGGAGGTTGAGACCAGAGAGACTATGTGGTGGATGGTGAGAGAGAAAGCTGCTGCTGAAAGTACTGTAGGGGAGGAGTCGGCCGCAGCACAGTGTTATCTCATTCACCCAATCCAGAAGCAGGATGTAAATGAAGGCATAACAATTGAACCACAGAGGCAGCCAGTCACAGTCCTCACCTCTCACAATGTCCGTCAACCATGCACTGTCTTACTCCCATCTTTGCCCTATTGCATCCTGCCCTGGTGGTTCAGTTGCTGTAGTGACGGTCCCTTCTGGAGGAGAGAGTTTAAGACCAGCAGGCAGAGTTGTGTTGCCTGTTACAAGAATCCAGCCATAATACATTGAAAGCAATGGAGATCCTGAAGATCTCGCACAGGTTTGTGTTAAAGTGTGTGGTTTCTGACGAAATTCCATCAGAACATTGAATGTGCCATAGTAATATAGGGCATCATTGTAGAGGCCCTCTTCAATGCTGCGCTATATATACTATGGGCCATTCAATGGCTGCGCTATATACTAGAAATGGGCCTCTCAATGCAGCCCTATAAATACTATGGGCCATGCAATTCAGCGCTAATAATTAACCAGAATGGTCCTCTCAATGCTGCCCTATATATACTATGGCCATCAATTGCAGCCGCTATATAATTACTAGAATGGGTCCTCTCAATGTGCTCATATATACATGGGCCATGCAATGCTGCCTATAATATACCTATGGGCCATGCAATGCAGCGGTACATGGGCCTCTCAATGCTGCCCTATATATACTATGGTCCATACAATGCTTGCGCTATATACTATGGGCCATTCAATTGAATCCCATAGTATATATCCAGCATTGACTGGCCCAAAGTATAAATAGCAGCATTGAGAGGCCCATATACCGCAGCATGCATGGCCCATAGTATATATAGGGCAGCATAGCAATGGCCCATAGTATATATGCGCAGCATTGAGAGCCCAATCTATATATATAGCGCAGCATTGAATGGCCCATAGTAATAAATAGGGCACATTGAGAGCCCATTCTAGTATATAGCGCTGCATTGCATGCCCATAGTATATATAGGGCAGCATTGAAGGCCCATTCTAGTATATAGCGCACATTGAATGGCCCATAGTATATATATCGCAGCATTGATAGGGCCTCTCAATGCTGCCCAAAATACAATGGCCATTCAATGCTACAGATGAGAATTTGTCAGAACCACAACTTTAACAACACAAAACCTTGTGCATAGACATCAGATTCTCCTCTGCTTTCACAGTAATATGGCAGGATTCTTGTACAGCACACACACCTCTGCCTGCCTGTCTCTAACTCTTCTCCTCCAGACAGGGACCGTTCACTACAGCAACACTGAACACAGGCATGATGCCATAGGCAAAGATGGAAGAAGACAGTGCATGGATGAGGACAATGAAAGGTGAGCCCGTGACTGGCTGCTCTGTGTCACATTTCTGCCTCATTTACATCCTGCTTCTGGATTGGGTGAATGAAGATAACACTGTGCTGCGCCGACTCCTCCCCTACAGTACTTTTCATCAGCAGCTTTTCCATCTCTCCCCTTCCACACCTAGTACTCTCCTGGCTCCTCACCACCCCTCCACCACCAGGCTGACGTCAGCAGCACAGGGAGGGAGAGACAGAGAGAGCCGCGTATGGCCTATCTCTAACAAGGGGCCTGGACTGCAGCTCCACACCCCTACGTTAATCCGGTAAGCATGTAAGACAATTGTGTCAGTCATTCAGGTTACAACTTTAGAAATACCCGCAGATTCTTTCTCTCTTCGCAAGTGTTATCAGTCAAATGCAGACGTGTTCTCAAAAAGGCTGCGAGTACTCTGCCGCCCATCGTCCCTACGACTGTCCCTTTGACCTCTTGCCTTGACAGAACTCCTCGGGGAAGGGTCAATCCCCTCTCTCTTCCTGAGACGGAGCTAATGTCAAATATATCCAGGAGAAATCCTGCAAGAGGTTCATAGAATCGGTGTCACCAGCAGAGCGGGGTTCTTCTTCGTGCAGAAGAAGAGTGGATAATTAAGTCCTGTAATAGAATACAGAGGTCTTAACGCCATCACCGTTAAGATAAGTACCCTGCCCCTGATCCACTGAGCTCTTTGATAGGCTCGGAGCAGGGTATTTACCAAATTTAGATCTGCGTGGTGCTTATAACCCTGATTAGCATCCGTGAGGGGACGAATGGAAGACCGCTTGTAATTACCAGGATGGGCATTATGAATACATGTGATGCCCCTTCGGGCTCTGTAATCCCCAGCCATTTCCCAAGACTTTGTCAATGATTAATCTTCCGGTATATGCCTTACCACCACTGTATTAGTCTATCTGATGAATTCTCATCTTTTCTCCAGATATTGACTCCTCACCGGAGAATGTCAGCAAAGACTCGACCTGTTACGGGCGAACTCCCTCATGAAAGTTGGAGAAAGCATGTAAGAGCAGAGTCCTTTACCTTTCTGGGCTAAAAATCTCCGCAACAGGGATTGGCCTATTGAACCTGCCAAACCAACAGCTGTGATGGATTGGCAAGAACCCCATACTCAAAAAGCGTGGCAGCGCTTTATGGGGTAACATAAATAACTAACTCCAATTCATTCCCCCCATCTCCATTTGGGTAGCTCCCTTGGTAGCCCTCACCAAGAGTGATCCAATCCAAATGTGGTCAGAGTAGTTCTCCAAGGCCTTTACTTCAATTAAGTCCCATTTTGCTAGCGATCCCCATCTTACATCGCCCGAGGTTGATAAGCCTTTTTATTGGAGGGTCGATGCCTCGTCCGTTGGTGCTGGAGCAGTCCTTTTTCAAAAGGATGCACAAGGTCGGAAACATCCTTGTTTCTTCTTTTCAGACCTTCACACCAGCGGAGAGGAATTAATTCCATTGGGGATAGGGAGTTGCTAGCCATGAGTTGGCCTTTTCGAGTGGAGACATCTCCTGTGAGTGGCTCGCTTTCCCTTTCATTATTCAACAGACCACAAAAATTGGTCTATTTACAGACCTCCCAGCGGCTAAATTCCTCGTCAGACCAGATGGTCCCTGTTCTTCTCCGGTTTCAATTCACCCACCATTTTCTCTCCGGTGGAGAAGAACATTCGGGCCGCTGCGCATTTCCTCGCTCCCTGGGAGTCCTCTGAGGAGGTGAGGAGGAGCCTCGGTTGATTGTCCCCACAGAGAGCCTAAAACTGTGGCCCCGTTTTGCATGAGTCTGTGCCTCCGGGCCAAGACTTTTGTGCCCACCAATTCGCGACCGGAGTACTCTCCCTGGCACATTCGTCCCAGGTGGGTGGACATTTGGGCAAAAGGACATCTGAGTTGCTGGCAGACATACTGGTGGCTACATATGGACCGTGACTTCAGGAATACGTTTCATGCTGCGACCTTCTGCGCCAAGAATAATCCCCTCGACAACGGCCAGCTGTGCTACTTTTCCCTTCACCGTGGCAGACAGGCCTTTGGGAGATGGTCTGGATGGATTTTGAGGTGGGCTTATCCCAAGTCACTGGTCTGCACCATCATCTGGGTTATAACCGACACTTCTCCAAAAATGGTGCACTTAGTGCCATTACACGGTTACGTCTGCACAGGCCTTGGCAGCATTGTTCATTAGGCAAATTTTCCGCCTACACGGTATTCCAGACAAATTGTCAGTGATCGAGTCCCCAGTTTGCGTCTCGTTCTGAGAGACGTGTCGTTACTCAGTCATTGAGGGAATCTCTCCTCTGCCTACCAATCCCGAGACGAATGGTTTGTAGAGAGGGGCCAACAGACTGGTCACATATTTCAACATTGTCTCTGCCAGGCAGATAACTGCCATCCTTGTCGTACCGTGGGCTGAGTTCGCTCAAATAATGCTGGGCTGACCCACCGACAGACCCCATTCCTCTTAACTACGGTCAGCATCCGCGGGTACCATGCCATCCCGTGTCTTCCGCCGATAACCAGGGTGGCAGACTGGCTGTGAGGCACGGACATTATGGGACCAGCACCCAGATGCCATTCCAGGCCACCAAAGAAGGAATGAGTCCTTCGGCCGATGCCCACCGCGCCCCGCTCCTACATTTGCTCCGGGAGACCAAGTTAGGCTTTCTGCTCGAAACATCAGGCTACGTTGATCCACCAAGTTGGCACCTCGCTTTTTGCCCCTTTAAAGTTCTTGACAGGTGAACCCGGTGGTTTTACCGCTAGCCCTTCGCCGTCGCCTGGTATCACCGACACCTTTCACGTGTCCCTCCAGCAACCTGTGGCCCATTTCCGTTTTCCGAGTCATCTGCCGGGACGTCCGGTTCATCTACCGACGATCATGAGGTGAATCCATTGTTGGTGCAAGATGGTACGAGCAAAAAATTTATTTGTGATTGTTGGGCCTGAGGAAAGGTTCCCCTGGAGACTGCCCAAAAAGCATGTTCCCGCTCCACAGCCCTTTGAACGCAGCGAGGCCCAAAGTAGGTTTGGGGGCCCTAAGGTGGTGGTAATTTTTAGGTTTGAGTACGCCACTGCAGCACAATGGGAGTCTCGAACCAGTCCCGCTGCTGTCCCCCCATTTGTACTCGGCCCAGTGGAGCCTGCTCAGCAGAGACGTCAGTCCCCAGCGTCTAGCCCATACACAATACAGCGCAAGAGACTTAACTGCTGCACACTCCTGGATCTGCTATTATAGCCAGTGCTGGAGCAGACGTCATTGGACCAGAAGTCCTGCGTTTCCCCTTCATGAGCATGCCCAGGGTAAGATCTCTCATTGGAGATCAGGGTCACAAGTTCAAAGGTACTGCAGGCAGCTCCTATTGTCCGCCAAGAAGTCCTGAAACTAGCATGGTTTGGAACAGTTTCTCATTGTCCTTGTTTTCTGGAAGGTCGTAGCTTTAGCAATACAGGTGGCAGGCTGGCGCATGCGCTAATATCAATCCGTCCATATGCTTGCGCCAGTGTGGTCATCGTGTGTGTGGTTAGGGACCGTCTGAAATAAGCCCCTAGAATACCCGACTTAATCGTGAGGAGTTTGGTATGCTAGCTGGTCAGGGTCGGTGGGTCCTGATGCCCTAGATTACCGGCATAACGGTGAGAGTTTGATTGCCATTTTTTCAGGCCTGGCGTACAGACGCCATAATTGCGGGTGTCCCGCGAGACATTAAGCGCATGATCAACCTTCTATGTTCGCTATAGCAGTCAACTGTGTACCTGGGTGCCTGACAGACACAGAAGTTTTTTCTCAGCGGCGCTTGACGTAACAGGTTCGCTTCAACGCTAGACCAGCGCCCTAAGCGAGTTTCTAATTGCGATCAAGGTTTAAGTGAGTTCGCACACATCGCCAAGTATAGCGCTGTCGGCACTCCTTCTAGCGGCTCTGTGGAATTAACAAGTTTCGCACATATTGCCACAGCGCGTTACGCGTTTATTTTGGCGACTCTGTGGGACTAACAATTCCGCATTCTTCACCATTTTACTATCAGCAGGCTCAGCTGCACGGTGGACCCGCCGGCTGCGAACGCACCCTCCATAATATCTATTAGGTGCGTTCCGCAGCCCTAACAATAGCAACCATTTATTCCATGGCGCTTACAAGTGAATATCTGGCTTACATAAAGAAACAGCAGTTATTAGGCCTGAAAATTTCATATTTATTCTCCCTGCAGCCAACCAGTCATCTGTGTAGTGCAAGGAAGTTAGAGTACTGCTCACTATACTGTAAGCATGCGTTTTTACTCCCCACAACATTGAAGATATCGCTCTGTAAAAGCAATATATGTAGCATGTTGTGCAAAGCTGCCGATCAATCATGTATCGGGAGTGGATTGCAACACACTGACTCTGCACTGAGCAATGAATGGTGATAACCTCTGATTAGAAGCGAGTGGAGTGGATGCAGGAAAACTCCTTGTTGACGCACTACTAGTAAAGCAGCCAGACATAATTTAATGCTATTTAGATGCAGATTACCACTATATCTGCAGGTTATGCCTGTTTTTTGAATGAAAAGAATGAAATCAAGCTCATCTTGTAATATCAGTACTTCAAGCCTGAGAAATTCTTAAAGAAGATCTTTCACCAAATTTTTCAGATGTTGAACTGGACACATAATTTACTAGTGCCTACAGCTGAATAAAACCAGTTTTTTTCTGTTTTGTTTTTAATTTTGCTACTCTATTGCTGAGATACAGCAAATCAAAGTATTGCACTTAATCAATAAACATTTGTAAGATCAAGTAAGCTTTAGCAGATAGTTTTCACTAGGTGTTCACTTCTAAGTCGATGGTGTTCTTCTCCTGAGTTATGCTGCCTGCTTTTGTTGTTCACATTATAGATGAGCGACTTTGCTCTGGGAGATCGAGACGGTAATCGGACCATCCGACATTCGCAAAAGTCGAGTTTGAATGAGTGGAAGACTATCGTAAAAAGTCAGTCAAATCGAAAACCCGACCCCATGCAAGTCAATTGGGAATAAAAGTCGCAGGGAGTGAGGACAGTAAACACATCTACAGTCCCATTTCAATCCAACGACATTATTCTTATTACTTAATCTTGTCAAACTAATTAACGTTTATAATAATATAGTAATGCCATTGAAAACTGGATAATTTGCTAAAGTTGTGGGGGCAGGCTGCTCCAGGTTTTCGGTGGGCCCCGGGCGAATATCTCAGTGGGCCCCTTTAACAATACCACAATTCCATGAATGCTCCGATACAGCAGAAAATATAGGTATAGTACAATCTAAACACTTCACTTCTTACATTACATGAGTGATATCATTGTTAATTTCTAAACTAGCTCCAAAACGGACATATCGTCCCCCATACAGTATTATTTCCACCACATAGTGCCCAACAGAATGGGCTCCAATAATGCCCCCATAAAGATTGCCCCCTATTGCTCCATATATAATGGGCCCTATAATAATGCCCCATAAATAATGAACCCCATATGATTCACTAGTAATGATTGGCCCCAAATAAGAGCTCCAGTGTATAATGGGACCCTACTATGATTCTTATTGTATGATGCCCCATAAATAATTCCCAGTGTATAATGGGCCTATCTATGATGCTCAATGTAAATTCTGGCCCCATACAAAATTCTCCAGTGTTTATAATGCTCCCCATATATTGCTCCAAACATTCAAAAAAAATGAAATACCTCTCCTCGCAGGGCACTGCTCTACCACTGAGACATCCTCAGCGTCTGCCATCTACCAGCTCACTGCACAGTGACAGTTCAGGGCAGAGGTAAACAGACTGACATCACGCGCTCTCTTACCTGAATTTCACTGTAGAAACGCGGAAGACTTACACAGCGTTGGAACATGGAGAGGTAAGTATTGCAAGTGCTGGGGCCCGAACAAGCAGTGGGCCACTCAGTGGGCCGCTGGCCACTGGCACAGGGCCCCTCATAGTACGCCGTGTCCTCTGCTGCGAGCGGCCCCCCACCAGCTCAGGGCCACCGCATCTGTACAGCCCAATAGGAGGTGGAAAAACCTGCTTATGTTTGAGGTTAAGGCTGCACATTAGCACAGCTGCAAAAGGAGGAATTGAGAAGTCTGAGAAGAGGAGGACAAAGCGAACCATTTTGGCTGTAACCTATTGACATCAGGGAAGGTGGTACAAAATCCTTTGAAACCCAGCATGGTTAATTTTAATGACGTGAGATCACCTACATTTGTTGCGACAGCCGTCCTTCTTTCTGTCAGGATTAACAGCAGCACTGAAGACTCTTTCGATAGCACACAACCATCAGGGCAGCAGAGCTCCTGTAAGGCATAATGTGGCAATTCAGGCCAGGTGTCCAGTTTACAGGCCCAGTACTCAAAGGAATGAACTGTATGGAGAGCATCAATAGGGGAGGTTATAATTTTTGAAACCATAATTGACAACTGTCTGTCCCTGTCTTTGCAATCAATCAGTATTACCAGTCGTGTGATCGTTACTCGAGAAATCAACCACAACAAGATCATGAAAACCCTTGTCCTCCAACACCACTTCGGCTGAGTGCACCACGAATACCTCTTAAAAATTTCCTAAAAAAGTAAGCTGGTGGTATAACCTGCACCCCAGCTGTAGGCTGGAAATGCCCTCTACAAACGTTTACCAGAGTTGCTTTTTGTTCGCCAATATTAGCCTTCTAGGTTCTCCTGAGGCATGATGTTTCTGTTAATTTGCGTTTCTAGCGTGATCGAAGGATCTGCCAACCAGTATTGTCATCCTTCATAATTTTGGCAATGTTGGGGTCCCTTTTAGGATCCGCAAGACATATCACACATTTGGGGCCAATGTCCGGTGTCAATGATGCACTGCCAGTGGTGGGTGGAGGAGCACTTTTCTGCTCCAAATCCACATCCCTCCATTCACGCACAAACCCAGTACCTGACCTTGGGCAGCCAACATTTTTCTTGCACCCTGAGTAAGCATCCTCCTCCCCAAAATAAACACCCCCTCCTCCTCCTCCTCTTCCTCTTCTCCTCCACCTCGTCCATGACATTCCCACAGACAATGCCTGACTGTCATCAAGGCTTCCCTCCTCCTCCCCTCATTCGGCAGACGCTGATCCTTAATGAGCTTCAAAGTTGCATGACAGACGCAAAGTGGATGCCCAAGCTTAGATGGCATCGTTTGCGCTTATCATCCGTGTGCTTCCTCAAAACACTGAAGGAATTTACAGAGGTCCTATCAACTTTGACCACTGCACCCCCGCAACTGCCTGCCCTGGTATCCTCCCACAAATCAATTACAGCCAGCCTCTGTTCGCAACAGCCACTCAACCATTTGCATAATGGAGTTCCAGCTTGTTGCAGCGTCAATGAAAGGCGTGCTGGGAGGTGGAGCTATCGCTGCAGCCTCAGCAATACACTGGAGTCCTACGGCAGCGACGGATGTGCGAGCACAGCTTCGCACCATATGAGCCAGGGACTGTAACTCCGGATAATATTTTATGAAGCACTGCACACCAGGTTCAAGGTTGAGCCAGCAGTAGGTGTCTGAGTTTTGCCAGGCCATGGCCCGCCACAAAATTACGGCCTTACACTGACTACCTGCCTGGCTCAAGAAGTAGATTGCCCAGCCATTGACTCCGTTCTCGCTGCAAGCATCCCCAGTACTCCGCGGTGTGTCTGTTTGTCGCCCAAAGACATTCATCTTAAAACAGCCTGCGGCGCTTACCACTAGCTGTCATAGTGTGGCACCTCGTGTGTAACACTGGCACTGCGGATGATGCTCTTGCTACGCACTCTGTCGATGACTTTTGCTCAGGAAAGAGGAGGAGTGTCAGAACGCCTGCAGCAACTGATGCCTATACCATGGGCTAGGCAGAACTGTCCCCACCACCGCTGCTCCCTGTGGACCCTGCATCCACCACAATTAACCCAGTGCGCAGTGGATGACACGTTACGACCCTGTCCATGCCTACTGGCCCCTATGCATCTGTTGTGAGGTGCACTTTCCACTCACTTGATTGTTTGAGTGCTGGACAATGCAGCTCCACATGCAGGTGGAGGGCAGGTAATGGCTTTTTCAAGAAAAGAAGTGCGCGACTGTTTAGGTCATAGTGTGGGACAGCGTAGTCCAAACTCTCTAACACTGCAACTTCAACCAAACAGAAGGCATCATCTCTAATGAGATCAGTTGGCAATGTAGGCCATGTCAAAGCCAGTGAGGTTTTTTAGTCCTTCCACGCTTGCATGCATAGTTTTTAAATGTCTAAGCAAGCAACTTGTATTCAATTCGGAGATTTTTTCCCTCGCTAACGTCCTTCCGCCACTTCTTACAGTATAACCTTTGCTCATCAAAGGAATTTGTCAAAAAAATGCCACACAGCACTCTTCCTACTGATAAATTTTCAGACTTTGCTCCTGTGCTAATTTGGACCGTCTGGCCAACTGTCCAGCACTATTTTTGTTTTTTGAACACGTTTTTGGACTGCTAGTGGCCTGCCAATAACCGCAGCTGGTGGATATCTATGCCTGCTGATCCACCTCCTCTTCGCTATTACCAGCGCACCCTCTTTCCCCAATGGATGCCAATCGGGTCAAAACTGCCTCATCCATCCCACCTCCTCTTCATTTCATCTGCACCTTCTCTGTGTCACTGTGTAAGGTGGTATAGTAGCAGGAAGGGCACCTGAGTTTCATCAGTGTCAGAATCTGGCTCATTAAGACTGCGAGTGCAATGTGAGTGCACGGGTAATTACCAGCAGAATAATATAGCAGTGGCTGTGCATCAGTGCACTCCATGTCAGATTTCATCTTGGACAGGGAATTCAGGAGTGACTTGAATAACCCAGGCATGTATGTGAAAAGCGCTCAGGATTAATCTGAAGTGTGGCCTGCCGCACTTCACTTTTGGTGGTGAAGGACACAAGGAAAGGGTGTTGTTCTGACCAGGAGCTGCACTGACATCAAGTGCTGCTTTTTGCGAACTTCAAAAGCAGAGGCATAGAGCGTGTAGGCTGTTTTCGCAATGTAAGCCAAAACCGTATCCTGATGACTGGCTTTAAAAGCGTTTACCAACTCGCAGAAAAGGGAGCCTTCAGCCTTCTGTAGCCAGATGAAGACGCAGGCTCAACACCACCTGCCTTAGGTGCTATTGTGCTTTTTGGCACTACAGCAATGCACAAACCACCACCATACAGTACAGCTGGCCCCACGCCCACGTCCGCGGCCTCTCCACCATACTTCCTCATGTTTGGAAAATGTAACCAAAAATACCAGCAGATATACGGTAACAGTATCAGAAGCGGACAGGTGTAAACGTTGTAACGGAGAAAAATCACTCTCCATATAGATTTCCAGAGTCATGCACAGACCTCATTAGTCTGGATATTACGAAATCCAAGAGCATATATACTGTACTGTATCAGAAGCGGACCGGTGTATCCATTGTTACGGGAAATTTCAATCTGACTGTACATATTTTCCGAGTCACACACAACACCCACTCAGTCCTGGATTGACCGTAATGAAAAGAGTCAGAATATACAGAACTGTATCAGAAAGCTGACAGGAGTATACGTTGTATTAAAATTTAAATCTCCGTATCTATTTCCGGAATCACACACAGACCCTCGACTCATATGGATTTGACCATAAAACAAAGAGCAGATTACGGTAATATTAGTTTTTTGATCAGTACAGAACGAACAGGTGTATACGGTGTACAGAAAATTCAATCTCTGTATAGATTCCGGAGGTCCACACAGACACTCACTCAGTATGGATTTGACATTAGTGCAAAGAGCATATTTACGTACTGTATCATAAGCAGACATGTGTAAACGGTATATGGTTAAAATGTCAATCTCCGTAAGATTCCGTAGTCACCACAACACTCACTCATTATGATTTGACCCCAAGGCAGGCGTCACACACAACACAAATAACGGTCCGTTTAGACGTTGATTGTCGGATCAAATGCAATACATCCACACATCCTTCGGCATCCGATTTTCCCATCAAGATGCTATTTAGTCGCATGTGTGTGTACCTTGTAACATCCGAATTTCAATCCGACTTGCAGAATTTACTCGCAGGCTTGCAATACTGACATATAATGATCCAAATGAATAAAACTCAATCACAAAAAAAAGAAATAGATATATACACATATAACACATATATATATTATATATATATATAATATGAAAATATATATATATATACATATAAATTATAATATACATGTCATAGTACATGTATAAATACATATATTTATAGGTTCCTAGACTTCTACATACTGTTTATAGCCCTAATACAATGCCAGGCTATTGTGAAATTCACAGAACCGACATGAAATGATACATTGTATTTTCCCCCCAAAATTTATTTTGTATTTGTTATTGAAATGGACCCGGTCAAGGTTCAGGCCATCTGTGATTGGGTCCAACCTACTTCATTAAAGGCTCTTCAGAGATTTTTGGGTTTTGCCAATTTTTATCGTAAATTTATTGGTAATTTCTCGGTTATTGTTAAACCATTAACTGATTTGACCAGAAAGGGTTCTGATGTGGTGAATTGGCCTCCTGAGGCAGCCTCTGCGTTTCAGGAACTTAAGCAGAGATTCACTTCTGCTCCTGTTCTACGGCAGCCTGATGTTTCTCTGCCATTTCAGGTGGAGGTTGATGCCTCTGAAATTGGGGCAGGTGCCGTTTTGTCCCAAAAAGATCCAGAGACCTCTAAAAGTAACCCTTGTGCCTTTTTCTCTCGAAAATTTTCTCCTACTGAACGTAATTATGACGTGGGTAATCGGGAGTTATTGGCCATGAAGTGGGCTTTTGAAGAGTGGAGACATTGGCTGGAGGGAGCCAAACATCAGGTGGTGGTCCTTACGGACCATAAGAATCTGGTCTATCTGGAATCTGCCAAGCGACTCAATCCTAGACAGGCCAGGTGGGCCTTGTTTTTCACACGTTTTAATTTTGTGGTTTCCTTTCTTCCTGGCACTAAGAATGTTAAGGCGGATGCCCTCTCGAGGAGTTTCCTTGCCGACTCTCCTGAGTTATCTGATCCTTCTGTTATTTTGAAAGAGGGTGTAGTTCTTTCCGCCATCTCGCCCAATTTTAGACTTGCTCTGGAGGGGTGTCAGGAGGATAGGCCCGAGTGCTGCCCTGTTGGAAAATTGTTTGTCCCGGACCAGTGGAAAAAGAGTGTGATGTCTGAGATTCATTGTTCCGCATTGGCTGGGCATCCCGGAATTTTTGGTACTAGAGACTTGGTTAGTCGGTCCTTTTGGTGGCCTACCTTGTCTCGTGATGTCAGGGAATTTGTGCAGTCCTGCGGGACTTGCTCTCGCTCCAAGCCTTGCTCTCGCTCTAGTGGTTTGTTGATGCCATTGCCTGTGCCCAAGAGACCATGGACCCATATCTCTATGGATTTCATTTCCGACCTTCCTGTTTCTCAGAGAATGACCACCATCTGGGTAATTTGTGATAGGTTTTCCAAAATGATACATCTTGTGCCATTACCTAAGTTGCCTTCCTCCTCTGAATTGGTGCCGCTGTTCCTTCAGCACGTGGTTCGTTTACACGGCATTCCTGAGAACATTGTGTCTGACAGAGGAGTCCAGTTTGTTTCCAGATTTTGGAGGACTTTTTGTTCTAAACTGGGTGTTCAATTGTCTTTCTCCTCGGCATTTCATCCTCAGACCAATGGTCAAACTGAGAGAACAAACCAGACATTGGAGACTTATCTTAGATGCTTTGTGTCTGCTGATCAGGATGACTGGGTCTCTTTTTTACCTTTGGCTGAGTTTGCTCTTAATAATAGGGCTAGCTCTGCCACTTTGATGTCTCCGTTTTTCTGTAATTCTGGGTTTCACCCTCGATTTTCTTCAGGACAGACGGAGGCTTCTGTCTGTCCAGGTGTTGACTCTGTTGTGGAGCGTATGCAACAGATTTGGGACCAGGTAGTGGAGAGGTTGTCCCTCTCTCAGGAGAAGGCCCAGCGGTTTGCTAACCGGCATAGGACTGATGGTCCTCGGTTTAAAGTGGGGGACTTGGTCTGGTTGTCCTCAAAGAATATTCCTATGAGAGTAGCATCTCCTAAATTTAAGCCTAGGTTCATTGGACCTTATAAGATCATTGAGATTCTTAATCCTGTTTCTTTTCGTTTGCTTCTTCCAGGGACATTTAAGATCCATAACGTGTTCCACAAGTCCTTGTTGAAGAGGTTTGTTGAGCCAGTGGTTCCTGCTGCTGTGCCTCCTGACCCTGTTTTGGTTGAGGGCAATCTGGAGTATGTGGTTGAGAAAATATTAGATTCTCGTTTTTCTAGACGGAAACTCCAGTATTTGGTTAAGTGGAGAGGTTATGTCAGGAAGACAATTCTTGGGTGTTTGCTTCGGACATCCATGCTAGGAGACTCATCCGTGCGTATCATAGAACTCATCCTGACCGACCTGGTTGCTCAAATGAGGGTTTGGTGACCCCTCCTCAAGGGGGGGTACTGTTGTGAATGGGTTTGAGATGAGTTCTGAGCAGAGACTCCCTCTGGTGGTTACAAGCGGTACTGGTCTGTTCAGTGAAGATTGTGAGGACTGGGAATCAGGTGTTACTGACTGGTCTTATATAAGGGAGTCACCTTCCCATCAGGGTTGCCGGTGATCAATTGTTCTGGTCTGAATCCTTCATTCCTGTTTCCCTTGTAGCCTGCTGTGTCGTGTCTGCATCTCCTGCTAACAGATAAGACATTTTCTTCTTTTTGTTTTTGTACTATATTTTTGCATTTTGTCCTGCACTTCTTTGGGGGCCTTCTGGGTCCCCTTCGGGGGCTTTTGCCCTCTCAGTTTAGTTCAGCCACTGATGTTTGTACTTTTGCTTTTTCCAGTTTTTTCAGTGGCTGCTGTTTTGATTTTGTTACACCAGAGAACTAATTTAGGTGGTAGAGGTCGTGTGATCTCAGGTGATTTTGAAATTAGTAGAGTTGGTGCTTTTCAGGGTTTTCTGGGATTGCAGTAAGTACCCTTCCTATCCTTTTCTATTTAGTTAGTTTGGGCCCCAGCGTTTGCTCATACTATTTTCTTTCTGTGTCAGTATTTCTTCTTGTCTAACCGCCATTACTTGTTTGGGGGCTTTCTATTATCTTTGGGGTTCTGCTCCGGGGCAGATAGCTTTCCTATTTCTATCTTTAGGTGTAGTTAGTTTCTGGTGGTTGTGGTGGTTAGTCAGGGTACTGCAATCTCATAGATTCCAACTGCTCTGGTGTATTGCCTTTTTTTCCTGCACTCCTCAGCTACCGAAACATAACAGTAAAGTGCATATGCATTTTAGTGCAGTTTAGTTTGACATTGCACAGTTTAAATAAGCTTTGTACAGTAATCATAGAATAGAATCATAGAATCATAGAATGGTAGAGTTGGAAGGGACCTCCTGGGTCATCTGTTCCAACCCCCTGCTCAAAGCAGGATTCACTATATCATCCCAGACAGATGTCTGTCCAGCCTCTGTTTGAAGACTTCCATTGAATGAGAACTCACCACCTCTGGAGGCAGCCTGTTCCACTCATTGATCACTCTAACTGTCAAAAAGTTTTTTCTAATATCTAATCTGTGTCTCCTCCCATTCAGTTTCATCCCATTGCTTCTAGTCTTTCCTTGTGCAAATGAGAATAAAGATGATCCTTCTACAATGTGACAGCCCTTGAGATATTTGTAGACAGCTATTAAGTCTCCTCTCAGTCTTCTTTTTTGCAAGCTGAACATTCCCAAATCCTGCAACCATTCCTCATAGGACATGGTTTGCAGACCGGACACCATTCTGGTCGCTCTTCTCTGAACTTGCTCCAGTTTGTTGATGTCTTTTTTAAAATGTGGTGCCCAAAATTGGACACAGTATTCCAGATGAGGTCTGACCAAAGAGGAGTAGAGGGGAATAATGACTTCACGTGATCTAGACTGTATGCTTCTATTAACCCCTTTATTCCATCAGACGTACTATTCCGTCCATGTGACCCTGGACCTAATTCCCATGGACGGAATAGTACGTCATGGGCGATCAGCTGAGCTCCCGGGGGGAGCGCAGCTGATCGCCGCCGGGTGTCAGCTGTTTATCACAGCTGACACCCGTGACTGTGTGTCAGGAGCGGTCACGGACCGCTCCCGGCACATTAACCCCTGGCACACCGCGATCAAACATGATCGCGGTGTACCCGGGGCACAGGGGAGGATCGCGCAGGGTGGGGGCTCCCTGCGCGCTCCCCTGAGACCCTCAGAGCAGCGCGATGTGTCGCGCTGTTCCGAGGGTCCGTCCTCCCTCCAGGTCCCCGGATCCAAGATGGCGCCGGGGTCCTGCAGGGAGGCGGCTTCCTCAGTGCCTGCTGAGAGCAGGCGCTGAGGAAGCCTGCAGCGATGCCAGAGCGATCGCTGGTGTGACAGAGTGCTGTGCACACTGTCACACCAGCGATCTGCTAAAATACAGTGATGTCCCACCCTGGGACAAAGTAAAAAAAATAAAAATAAAAAGTGGTAAAAAAAAATCATAAAAAAAAAAAATATTCCCCAATAAATTCATTCTTTCCTGTAAATAAAAAAAACAAAACAATAAAAGTACACATATTTGGTATTGCTGCGTCCGTAACGACCCCCCCTATAAAACTGTCCCACTAGTTAACCCCTTTAGTGAACCCCTTAAAAAAAAAAAAAGAAAACGAAGCAAAAAATCAATGCTTTATCATCATACCGCTGAACAAAAAGTGGAATAACACGCGATAAAAAATACCGAAATAAATAACCATGGTACCGCTGAAAATGTCATCTTGTCCCGCAAAAAACGAGCCATCATACAGCATCATCAGTGAAAAAATAAAAAGTTATAGCTCGCAGAATAAAGCGATGCAAAAATAATAATTTTTTATATAAAATTGTTTTCATTCTATAAAAGCGCCAAAACATAAAAAAAAATGATATAAATGAGGTATCGCCGTAATCGTACTGACCCGAAGAATAAAACTGCTTTATCAATTTTACCACACGCGGAACGGTACAAACGCCTCCCCCAAAAGAAATTCATGAATTGCTGATTTTAGTTCATTCTAACCTCGCAAAAATCGAAATAAAAAGCGATCAAAAAATGTCACGTGCTCAAAAATGGTACCAATAAAAACGTCACCTCGTCCCGCAAAAAATAAGACCTCACATGACTCTGTGGGCCAAAATATGCAAAAATTATAGCTCTCAAAATGTGGTGATGCAAAAAACTATTTTTTGCAATAAAAAGCGTCTTTTAGCGTGACAGCTGCCAATCATAAAAACCCGCTATAAATAGTAAATCAAACCCCCCTTTATGACCCCCTTAGTTATGGAAAAATAATAAAATTAAAAAAATGTATTTATTTCCATTTTCATGTTAGGGTTAGGGTTGCGGCTAAAGTTAGGGTTAGGGTTGGCGCTAACGTTAGGATTAGGATTAGGGTTGGGATTACGGTTAGGGGTGTGTTAGGGTTAGGTTTGTGGTTAGGGTTGGGACTAGGGTTAGGGGTGTGTTGGGGTTAGGGTTGGAGTTAGAATTGGAGGGTTTCTGCTGTTTAGGCACATCAGGGGCTCTCCAAATGTGACATGGCGTCTGATCTCAATTCCAGCCAATTCTGCGTTGAAAAAGTCAAACGGTGCTCCTTCACTTCTGAGCTCTGCCATGCGCCCAAACAGTAGTTTACTCTCGCATATGGGGTATCAGCGTACTCTGGACCACAAGAGTTATTGTGCAATTTGTCCTATTTCTCCTGTTACCCTTGGGAAAATAAAAAACTGGGGACGACAAAATCATTTTTGTAAAAAAAAAAATGATTTTTTTGTTTTTATACGGCTGTATGCTATAAAACTTCTGTGAAGCACTTGGGGCTTCATAGCGCTCACCACACTTCTAGATAAGTTCCTTGTGGGGTCTATTTTCCAAAATGGGGTCACTTGTGGGGGATTTCCACTGTTTAGGCGCATCAGGGGCTCTCCAAATGCGACATGACGCCCCCAGACCATTCCATCAAAGTCTGCAATCCAAAACGTCACTACTTCCCTTCCGAGCCCCGACGTGCGCCCATACAGTAGTTTACTCCCACATATTGGGTATCAGCGTACTCAGGACAAATTGGACAACAACTTTTGGGGTCCAATTTCTCCAGTTACCCTTGTGAAAATAAAATATTGGGGGCGAAAAAATTATTTTTGTGAAAAAAAAAAAGGATTTTTTATTTTTACGGCTGTACGTTATAAACTTCTGTGAAGCACTTCGGGGTTCAAAGTGCTCACCACACATCTAGATAAGTTCCTTGTGGGGTCTATTTTCCAAAATGGGGTCACTTGTCGGGGGTTTCCACTGTTTAGACGCATCAGGGGCTCTCCAAATGCGACATGACTCCCCCAGACCATTCCATCAAAGTCTGCAATCCAAAACATCACTACTTCCCTTCCGAGCCCCGACGTGGCCCATACAGTAGTTTACTCCCACATATTGGGTATCAGCATACTCAGGACAAATTGGACAACAACTTTTGGGGTCCAATTTCTCTTGTTACCCTTGTGAAAATAAAATATTGGGGGCGAAAAAATCATTTTTGTAAAAAAAAAAAGAGATTTTTTATTTACGGCTGTACGTTATAAACTTCTGTGAAGCACTTTGGGGTTCAAAGTGCTCACCACACATCTAGATAAGTTCCTTGAGGGGTCTAGTTTCCAAAATGTTGTCATTTGTGGGGGGTTTCCACTGTTTAGGCAGATCAGGAGCTCTCCAAACACGACATGGCATCCAGCCAATTCTGCGTTGCAAAAGTCAAACGGCGCTCCTTCCCTTCCAAACTCTGCCAAGCACCCAAACAGTGGTTTACTCCCACATATGGGGTATCAGCGCACTCAGGACAAATTGCACAATAACTTTTGTAGTCTTGTTACCCTTGGGAAAATAAAAATTGGGGTGAAAAGATCAATTTTGTGGAAAAAATATGATTTTTTAATTTTACGGCTCTACGTTATAAACTTGTGTGAAGCACTTAGGGGTTCAAATTGCTCACCAAAGATCTAGATAAGTTCCTTAGGGGTCTAGTTTCCCAAATGGGGTCACTTGTGGGGGTTTCCACTGTTTAGGCACAGCAGGGGCTCTCCAAATGCAACATGGCGTCCAATCTCAATTCCAGCCAATTTTGGTTGGAAAAAGTCAAATGGTGCTCCTTCCATTCCGAGCTCTGCCATGCGCCCAAACAGTGGTTCCCCCCCACATATGGGGTATCAGCGTACTCATGACAAATTGGACAACAAATTTTGTGGTCCAATTTCTCCTGTTACCCTTGGGAAAATAAAAAATTAGTGACTAAGAGATTATTTTTGTGGGAAAAAAATAGGATTTTTTATTTTCATGCCCGGGCATTATAAACTTGTGTGAAGCTCTTGGGGTTCAAAGTGCTCACCAAAGATCTAGATAAGTTACTTAGGGGGTCTAGCTTCCAAAATGGGGTCACTTGTGGGGGTTTCCACTGTTTAGGCTCATCTGGGGCACTACAAACGGAACATGACCCCCATCAATGTTTGCATTCCAAAAAGTTACTGCTTCCTTTCCAAGCCCTGCCATGCCCCAAACAGTTTCCCCCCACCACATATGGGGTATCAGCGTACTCAGGACAAATTGGACAACAACTTTTGGGGTCCAATTTCCTTGGGAAAAATCAAAAATTTGGGACTAAAAAATCATTTTTGTGGAAAATTGTTGTGTTTTTTTTTCACACCCAGGCATTATAAACTTTTGTGAAACACTTTGGGGTTCAAAGTGCTCACAACAGATCTAGATAAGTTCCTTAGGGGGTCTAGTTTCCAAAATGGTGTCACTTGTGGGGGGTTTCCACTGTTTAGGCATATCAGGGGCTCTCCAAACACGACATGACGTCCAATCTCAATTCCAGCCAATTTTAGTTTGAAAAAGTCAAACGGCGCTCCTTCCCTTACGAGTGCTGCCGTGTGCCTAAACAGTGGTTTTCCCCCACATATGGGGTATTGGCGTACTCAGAAGAAATTGCACAACAACTTTATCTGCCCATTTTCTCCTTTTACCCTTGTGAAAATAAAAAAAAGTTTGTAAAAGATCATTTTTGTGGCTAAAAAGTTAAATATTAATTTTTTCCTTCCACGTTGCTTCAGCTCCTGTGAAGCACCTGAAGGGTTATTAAACTTCTTGAATGTTGTTTTGAGTACCTTGAGGGGTGCAGTTTTTAGAATGTTATCACTTTTGGGTATTTTCTGCCATATAGACCCCTCAAAGTGACTTCAAATGTGAGGTGGTCCCTAAAAAAATGGCTTTGTAAATTGTGTTGTAAAAATCAGAAATCACTGGTCAACTTTTAACCCTTATAATTTCCTAACAAAAAAAAATTTTGGTTCCAAAATTGTGCTGATGTAAAGTAGACATGTGGGAAATGTTATTTCTTAACTATTTTGTGTGACATATTTCTCTGTTTTAAGGGAAAAAAAATTCAAAGTTTGAAAATTGCAAAATTTTCAAAATTTTCGCCATATTTGCGTTTTTTTCAAAATAAACGCAAGGTATATCGAAGAAATTTACCACTAACATGAAATACAATATGTCACGAGAAAACAATCTCAGAATCGCAAAGATCCGTTGAAGCGTTCCAGAGTTATAACCTCATAAAGAGACAGTGGTCAGAATGGTAAAAAATTGGCCCGGTCATTAACGTGCAAACCACCCTTGGGGGTGAAGGGGTTAATACATCCCAGAATTGTATTTGCCTTTTTTGCTGCTGCATCACACTGTTGATTCATGTTCAGTCTGTGATCTATTAGTATACCAAGTCTTTTTCACATGTGCTGTTGCTTAGCCCTATTCCTCCCATTCTGTATACGCTTTTTTCATTTTTATTTCCCAGATGTAGTACTTTGCATTTTTCCTTGTTAAAAACCATTCTGTTAGTTGCTGCCCACTGCTCCAGTTTATTTATATCTTTTTGAATCCTCTCTCTCTCTTCTCTAGTATTAGCTATCCCTCCTAGCTTTGTGTCATCAGCAAATTTGATCAGTTTACCCTCAATTCCTTCATCTAAATCATTGATAAAGATGTTGAACAATGCAGGGCCCAAGACAGAGCCCTGTGGTACCCCACTTGATACACTTTTCCAACTGGATGTGCAGCCATTTACTACCACTCTTTGGGTCCGATCACTAAGCCAGTTATGAATCCACCTAACAGTTGCCTTGTCCATTCCATACTTAGTCATTTTTTCAATAAGGATTGTGAGAGATACTTTGTCAAATGCTTTGCTGAAGTCAAGATATACTATATCTACAGCATTTCCCTGATCCACCCAGTCACTGATTCTGTCATAGAAGGAAATGAAGTTAGTCTGACATGACTTATTAGTTACAAACCCATGCTGACTCTGGTTAAGCACTTCATTCTTGCCAAGTAATTACATACATGTTGTTTCATAATTTTTTCAAAGATCTAGAATGCAGATGTCACATAGCAATCAACAAAAGTTAATCTAGCTGCAGACATTCATATGTATGCGTATCTGTTGAGTATGTATCTCACCATTTCTATTTTATTTCATGCTCACAAGCACAGCTATCAGCCACCTATACTGGGAGATGACACACTTTCTGACACCGAGATGCACAGTTAATCTTCAGTTACATCATATCTATATTAAGAATGAACTGTCACTAGACAGAATTTTCTGAGCTATATATTGAAAATAATTTAGTGTAGTTTAGTTTACTGGAACATACAGAAAATCAAGGCAACTACAACTAAGAGACTAATATGCTGTTTTATTACTTACTATTCTATTATTTCTAAACACTATTTTTCGGTGATTACTTTGTATCTGCGTTCATACTGCACCCATACACACAAATGATACACCATTTGAAAGGTAAACTTGCCCCCTTCAGCAAGAAAATAGCCAAACAAACCACACATTCACGATTTGATCACAAAATACAGTTTAAACATTAATTTTCATAAACTTGCAGTAAGGAAAAATGACATGCAGGTGGCACCACACTACCCCAAAGCACACTACCACAAAGCTGCTTACAGACATCACAAACAAATCCAAACATTTGCCTTGAGGTCTTTCCAGCTATCCCAAATACTTGTCCATCCTATTTCAGGCACCTTGAAGGATTGCACACTTCACTGCAGGTGAGTCACATAGGCAAACACATTTGTAAACATGCACTGCATTTTCTGTGATTACTTCGCCCTACACACAAATGGTGAGTCACATATGCAAACACATTTGTAAACATGCTCTGCTTTTTCGCTGATTACTTCACCCCACCTACACAAATGATACACCATTTGAAAGGTAAACTTGCCCCCTTCAACAAGAAAAGAGCCAAATAAACCACACATTCATGAATTTATCATTAAATACAGTTAAACATTCATTTTCATAAACCTGCAGAAAGAAACAATGACCTGCAGGTGGCACCTCAACCGGAAGACATTTTTTGGCCTCTACTTATCAAACCAATTTATTGTATTACCAATCTACATATATAAATACCTGTCTGTGTTCATCATCTCATGAAATACATTAACATTTGACCAGCTTGCTTTTTGGAAATTGCCTGCGCCCCCGATGACCAATGTGCAAAAATTTCACACAGGCCAAGCTAGTATTTTAAATTAATGGCCCTATGCACGTTGTATTAAAGTCCGCCAAGCCAATTTCACTAATGTGTATATAAGACAAATAAGGACTGTGTTGTTAGAATGCAAATGCCCCATCCTTTTGTTATGATTGAAGATGAGTGAGGCTAAGGGCCCCAAACACATTTTATTAACGTTAGCTGAACCCACCAGTATTGGAGGTATGGGCAGGTAGTATAATGTGTATGTGGATCTCCAGACTTTCTCCTGACATAATCTGTTGAAAAGGATCTGGCTGAATAGGTTGCTAACAGAGTAGTGTTCTTGTGATAGGGGAAGATGGCTGTTAACCAAATAATCTAATGTATATTGAGGAGTCACGATCCATTTTTGGATTTGTGGCAGCTCTGGTTCCACTCAAATAAAACTTTTTGCCTTTTGGACCATCAAAATATCTTTCCCTGACTGGTTCTCTGGAGGGAGAGAAATTTGTTGTGTTCAAAGAAGCCTGCAAGTTGTATTTTAGGCTTCGCTCTCATTTATCAGGGAGTGAGGAACAGCATGTGGGAATCATAGTCTCCCTTCTTAAGGGTGATCCCCAATCTTGGGCCTTCTCCCTGCCGACCGGTTCACCATCTTTACGGTCGGTGGACAGATTTTTTTCCGGCATTGGCGCTGGTGTATGGGGATCCTGATGTCTCCCTGGCTGAGTCTCGTCTCCGCAAAATCAACCAGGGGGGCCAGCCGGCTGACGAGTACTACTCAGAGTTTAGGAGGTGGGCCACTGGCATGCAATGGAATGACCCTTCCCTTAGGAGCCATTTTTGTCAAGGTCTGTCACCTAAGATGCAGGATACTCTGGTGCGGTATGTTGCCCCCAAGTCTTGGAAGCTGCCATGTCCCTTGCTATCGGGGTGGATAGATGCCTCAGGGAGAGGCATAAACCAAGTCTGCCCCCTGTTGTCCTTGCTAGGGAGGAGGACGCACCGGTGCAGATGGACTAACCCATGCAGGTGGGAGGAGTTGCATCTCAAGCAGGGTTGCCTGCAGTTCGCCATTGTATGGGGGCATGTTTCTACCATGGGAGACTAGTTATTTTATCGGTCTCTGCCCACCTTGCGCCCAAGTATCAACACCAACTGATAAGCCGCGTCCCCCTGGTCATGTGAAGGGAGGTGACCATGGTGTGTATATTTCCTCCACCTTTTTGTCTCAGTGTACTTTTCCTGCTGAAGTGGTGGATGGCGGGGTAACTGAGACTGTACCGGTGCTTGTGGACAGTGGAGCGGGAGTCAATTTGGTGGAGGGGTCTGAGGGGTAGAATGCTAGTGAGACCCCTAAGCGTTCAGGCCATTCACTCTGTCCCACTCAGCCAGGGGAGGGTGACCCAAGTCATAGATGATATACATCTGCGTATAGGGACTCATCAGAAGAGTCCCTGTTGTGTTACATCTTGAAGGGTGTGCCAACTCCCATCACCTTAGGGCCAGCCTTGGTTGAAGAAACACAACCCAGTCATAGATTGGCGGTCCAGGGAAGTAGTCAGCTGGGACCAGTCGTGTGAGGACTGTTGCCCGGGAGCTACGATCTCTGCCGTCTTTCGGCAACTGACCCATTCTCCTCCGGTGGGGGCAGCAGAGGTGCTGCCAGGGAGTAGGAGCAAGACACAACCCTCACCACAAATTAACCCTGAGTGTCGGAGTCCTCTTAGGAGGAGTGGTCAGGGGGGGTGGTGGTTCCCTCTGTGCATAATGGGGGTATGAGTTTGGTGACACAGGGGGATGCCTCTATTGTTGGTTCCTCAAAGAGTTCACTATCTGGTGGCAAATGTGTGCATGGAAATAAATGTTCGGGTCCGGACGTGTGTGAACGAGTACGTGTGGGTGTCCACCAAAAACATCAGGTGGAAGTATGCTACTGGGACCTGGAGTTCTAGGGTGATTGGGCCGTATCGGGTGTTGGCCATTCTCAGCCTGGGGACTTTCCAGCTGGAGTTACCCCCAGTTATGCACGTACACTACTCATTCCCCAGGTCAGCACTCTGGAGATTTGTGGCGCCTCCGGAGTCTACGTTATTGTCACTTTCATCAGGCAGCATTCGCCGTAAACCTGAGGGTTAGGTGACTACTGAGATGAACTCTGGTGGGTCGAGGCGTCCTCACCGTATGTTGTTTTCTGGTGAGGTCCAGTGTTGAGGGTCCTGAGGCCCCTCATTGAAAGGGGGATACTGTCACGATCCATTTTTGGATTTGTGGCAGCTCTGGTGATGACCTCTCCCACCATCCTTTAAAAGGTCACCTGATACAGGTCCTTTCTGGAAACCAGCCTAGCAGGAGCAGCTCTCCAATGTCAGCCACATCTGATGTTTTGAGTCCAGTTGCTGTTGTCATTCTGCTGTGAGGTGCTTTGCAGCAGAGAAAGCTAACATTTTTTCTTCCCTATTAGTATTGTGTTCCCCGCACACACATTGTGTTATTGTGCTAATTTGCTTTGTGATGCAGTTTATTTTATTCCCTGTCGTTCTTTTCCTGTGGTTTCCACTACTGTTCACCTCCTGGGGTGGGAGTTAGGGGTTTAGCTCAGGGCTAAACAGGAAATAGGGACAGGTCAGTTACTTGGGCCTCCCTACCATCAAGGGTACCCCCAAGTTAAGGAAAGACAGGGCTCCCCCTAGTCTGAGGTGAATTTCAGGGGCCCAGGTTCCTCATCTCCTGTTTTCCCATTGCTCCCCGTGACATGAGATATTTACTCGACTTTTTCCATAAAAAACTTGTGAAAGCTCAGATGAGATAAATGTTCATTTGTATGGGGTAGTTTTGAGACATAACCTTTGGCCGATCAGCCAATTACTGTATCTAATATACATGGTCACCGTAATACAAATTGCTACTTTTCAAAGTAACCTGAAGATAGTTGATTGGTGTCTTGAATAAGCCAAAATGCTCCCCTTTGCTGTGGCAAATATTCAACTTTATGGCTGCTAATGTTCACCATGTCAGCAGATGCACTTTTCCTTCATAAAACTTTTGTGATGGCAATCATCATACTCTTTAAAATGGGGGTATTTTCTTTCAGGTGGGATGACCCCCTTAACCCCGGTCAAAATACAAGCAGTTTAGGCCTCTTTCACACTTCAGTCGTGCGACGTCAGTCAAAATCCGTCAAAATGTGAAAAAAACGGATCCGCAATTTTTTTTTGGCGGATCCGTTTTTTTCCCATTGATTTGCATTAGTGACGGATTTTGACGGATGGTCTTCCGTTAGGTCCGTTTTTTGACGGATCCGCCAAAAAATTGGCGTCCGTCATTTCAGAAAAACGTCCAATGCAACGTTTTTTTGGTCCGCCAAAATGGCGGTGTGGCGGATCCGCCGCATCCGCCATTTTGTATAGTGGCCGCCTATGGGCGGCGGATCTGCTGGCATCCGTCTTTGACGGAATCTGCCAGCGGATCCGTCGCCTCCATAGAAAACCATTCAAAATGCTGCCAAAACTGTCCGGGGTCTCTCTCTCTCTCTCTTTCTCTCTCTCTCATTCATCATTCATCATCTTTTATCATTTCCGGGTGAACACTTCTTGGCGGATCCGTCAGAAAACTGATCCTTTTTACATCCGGTTTTACACTTTTCTGACGGATGCGCCATTTTCACACTTGGGCGGACGTCACACAACTGAAGTGTGAAAGAGGCCTTAGGCTAGAACTTTTCACCTGTTTATCTGTTGCCCTCTCTAAAGCAAGCATCTAAATATGGAGTGATATTCACCCCAAATCCCCACTTGCTATTAAACATTTCTGAAGGCATTTCTGCACATCTTCCACCTTTGCTTCTTTGCCCTGTCTGCATGTATTTGAAACCTACTGGCAGAAAACAGAGAGTAATAATTGCATGCTAATTCTGACCCTACACTGACCTATGTTGTAGCCATGTCACCAGTAACTCAGTGCATTAACTCTTAAAGACACAGCGATACCTCACTCCTTTTGAGTGGAATAACACCACAGCTACTCAGTGTTAATATTGCAGAGGTATTATTAAGCATGGGTAATTTCTCCAATTTTATGTATTGACCCTAAAAGCACCAAATAACTCATAAAGCATATAACTGTGTTGCACACCAGTTTCAACTTTTACATACAAACTCAAAGCAATGATAAATCTTAATACAGTATTTAAGTGAAAATAACTAACACACCCTCTAAAAACCCCTGTTGCTTTAGTGTGTGCAAAATGTATTGTATTGCATGTTTTTATTCTCCTGGAGGCTGCTGTTCTTGTTAGTCAGGGGTGACATGGTTAACTGTAGGGCTGGCCCTTAGTTGGGGAGGAGTAAAAGGGACCTGTGTGTTAGTTCCTTCTTTGAAGCTAGTGGTTAGTGAGCAAGAGATTATATAGGACTCTCAGAGCTGTATCAGGGTGTATGCTAAAGAAAAGTCGTCAACAACAGAACAACAGAAAGAAGAAAATGTATTAAAAAACGGTACCTGCTACTATCTGTACATAGTTCCAACACTTAGTAAAGAAGAGTTTATTTTCTAAAACTGCATGGCTTAGTCTCCAAAAATGTGAAGGGTCCCTAGCTCCACTGTGACATGGTAGAATCCACCTTGAGAGTGACATTTAAGGTAAAGAACATTAATGAACACACCCTTGGATCCATCTGTTTGGTGTTTAGTGTTTCTGTTGGAATATGTTTGGTGCAACAACTCTATTCCTGTCTATGAGTGTTTAGTTGCTAGATTTGTATGCTGTTTATAAAGTTAGAACAAAAAAAAAAACTCCCAGAGGCTCACACAGGGATAGCATGTGACTGTATTTCCTGTTTTCCTGTATATGAGAGAAGCAGCCTGCTGTAGATGCTGCACAGATAGAGACACAAATGATTTATTCCTGATCTATTAAGCTTATCATATATTGTTCCTGTTTGTTCCGGAATAAAGAAGCTATATTGTCACATGCTTGGAGAGTATCCTGAATGATCTGCTGCCAACAATTTCCAAAGTAAACCTGGTCCAGAGAAGTTCCTTACACATACCTAACTGTTGTGTTTAGGTAGCTGAGGAGAAAAAGCAAAAACGGCAATACACCAGAGAGGCTGGAACCTATTGGATTGCAGTAACCTGAACTAACCACACAACTAGAAGTAGCAGTGGAGCGTTCTTACGTTGATCCTAGACGCCTCGGCACAGCCTGAGAGATAACTACACCTAAAGGCAGAAAGATGAAAGCTATCTGCCCCGGAGCAGATCCCCAAAGAAAATAGGAAGCCCCCAAACATGTAATGGCGGTTAGACAAGAAGAAGCACGGACACAGACAGAAAATAGAATGAGCAAACGCTGGGGCCCAATCTGTCTTGACAGAAAAGTACAGAAAAGAATTCTGACTGCAATCCAACAAAAAACCCTAAAAAATACCAACTCTTCTGATTGCAAAAACACCTGAGATCACACGATCTCCACCACCTAAATCAGATCTCTGGTGTAACAAAACTAAGCCGCAGCCACTGAAAAAACAGGAAAAAGCAAATGAACAAATAACAGTGGCTACAGATAAACTGAGAGGAGCACAGGCCCCCGGAGGGGACCCGGCTGACCTCCACAAAAGTGCAGAAAATTATGCAAAAAGCAAGCACAAAAAGAAAAGCAGAAAATATCTTATCTGAAAGCAGCAGATGCATGCAGGACTCCAGCAAACTTCCAAATGAACCAGGAACCACAATTGAGACAAGAACAATTGATCACCGGTCGACCATCATGGGAGGGAACCTCCCTTATATCAGTCCAGTCCGTGATCCCAGATTGCCATTCCTCACAGTAAGGTTCAGTACTGTCTGCAACCATCAGAGGGAGCCTCTGCTCAGAACCATCTCCAGCACATTCATAACAGTACCCCCCCCTTGAGGAGGGTCTCTGAACCCTCAATTGTGCAACCAGGCCGATCAGGATGAGCTTGGTGATAGGCACAGATCAGTCTCCTAGCATGGATGTCCGAAGCAAACACCCAAGAATTGTCCTCCTGACCATAACCTTTCCACTTAACCAAATACTGGAGTCTCTGTCTAGAAAAACGAGAATCCAATATTTTCTCAACCACATACTCCAGATTGCTCTCAACCAAAACAGGGTCAGGAGGCGCAACCATAGGAACTACTGGCTCGACAAACCTCTTCAATAAGGACTTGTGGAACACATTATGGATCTTAAATGTCCCTGGAAGAAGCAAACGGAAGGAAACAGGATTAAGAATCTCCATGATCTTATAAGGTCCAATGAACCTAGGCTTAAACTTTGGAGATGCAACCCTCATAGGGATATTTCTTGAGGACAACCAAACCAAGTCCCCCACTCTAAACCGAGGACCATCAGTCCTATGCCTGTTGGCAAACCGCTGGGCCTTCTCCTGAGAGAGGGACAACCTCTCCACTACCTGGTCCCAAATCTGCTGCATACGCTCCACAACAGAGTCAACACCTGGACAGACAGAAGCCTCCGTCTGTCCTGAAGAAAATCGAGGGTGAAACCCAAAATTGCAGAAAAATGGAGACATCAAAGTGGCAGAGCTAGCCCTATTATTAAGAACAAACTCAGCCAAAGGCAAAAAAGAGACCCAGTCATCTTGATCAGCAGACACAAAACATCTCAAATAAGTCTCCAAGGTCTGGTTTGTTCTCTCGGTTTGTCCATTGGTCTGAGGATGAAATGCAGAGGAGAAAGATAATTGAACACCAAGTTTAGAACAAAATGTCCTCCAAAATCTGGAAACAAACTGGACTCCTCTGTCAGACACAATGTTCTCCGGAATGCCATGTAACCGAACCACGTGCTGAAGGAACAAAGGCACCAATTCGGAGGAGGAAGGTAACTTAGGTAATGGCATGTATCATCTTGGAAAACCTATCACAGATTACCCAGATAATGGTCATTTTCTGAGAAACAGGGAGGTCGGAAATAAAATCCATAGAGATATGGGTCCATGGCCTCTTGGGCACAGGTAATGGCATTAACAAACAACTAGAGCGAGAGCAAGGCTTGGAACGAGAGCAAGTCCCACAGGACTGCACAAATTCCCTGACGTCACGAGACAAAGTAGGCCACCTAAAGGACCGACTCACCCAATCTCTGGTACCAAAAATCCCGGGATGACCAGCCAACGCGGAACAATGAATCTCAGACATCACACTCTTCTTCCACTGGTCTGGGACAAACAATTTCCCAATAGGGCAGTGCTCAGGTTTATCCTCCTGACACCCTTCCAGAGTCAGTCTCAAATTGGGCGAGATGGCGGAAAGTACTACACCCTCTTTCAAAATAACAGCAGGATCAGAAAACTCAGGAGAGTCCGCAAAGAAACTCCTCGAAAGGGCATCCGCCTTAACATTCTTAGTGCCAGGAAGAAAAGAAACCACAAAATTAAAACGTGTGAAAAACAAGGCCCACCTGGCCTGTCTAGGATTAAGTCGCTTGGCTGATTCGAGATAAAACAGGTTCTTATGGTTCATGAGGACCACCACCTGATGTTTGGCTCCTTCCAGCCAATGTCTCCACTCTTCAAAGGCCCACTTCATGGCCAATAACTCCCGATTACCCACGTCATAATTACGTTCAGTTGGAGAAAATTTTCGAGAGAAAAAGTCACATGTGTTACTCTTAGAGGTCTCTGGATATCTTTGGGACAAAATGGCACCTGCCCCAATTTCAGAGGCATCAACCTCCACCTGAAACGGTAGAGAAGCATCAGGCTGCCGTAGAACAGGAGCAGAAGTGAATCTCTGCTTAACTTCCTGAAACGCAGAAACTGCCTCAGGAGGCCAATTCGCCACATCAGAACCCTTTTTGGTCAAATCAGTCAATGATTTAACAATACCGGAGAAATTATCAATAAATTAATAATAAAAATTGGCAAAACCCAAAAATCTCTGAAGAGCCTTTAATGAAGTAGGTTGGACCCAGTCACAGATGGCCTGAACCTTGACCGGGTCCATTTCAATAACAGATGGAAACAAAATGAATCCCAGAAATGAGACCTTCTGTACGCCAAAAAGACACTTTGATCCCTTCACATACAGTGCATTCTCTCTGAAAATCTGGAACACAGTCCGAACATGTTTCACATGAGAGTCCCAGTCATTGGAAAAAATCAAGATATCATCCAAATAAACAATCAGAAATTTATCCACAAAATCCCTGAAAATATCATTCATGAAGGATTGGAAGACGGAAGGAGCATTAGTGAGCCCAAAGGGCATCACTAGGTACTCAAAATGCCCCTGTGGGGTATTAAACGCCGTCTTCCATTCATCCCCGTGCAAAATGCGAATAAGGTTATACGCCCCCTGAGGTCAAGCTTGGTAAACCAACTAGCACTTTTCACTCTGGAAAAAAGGTCAGAAATCAAGGGTAACGGATATTGATACTTCACAGTGATCTTATTCAAGAGACGATAATCAATACACGGCCTCAATGAACCATCCTTTTTTGCCACAAAGAAAAAAACGGCGCCCAAGGGTGAAGAGGATGGTCTGATATGACCCTTCTCCAATGACTCCTTGATATAAGATCGCATAGCATCGTGTTCAGGTACAGACAAGTAAAAAAGGCGACCTTTAGGAAATTTACCACCAGGCACTAATTCAATAGCGCAATCATAGCTCCTGTGAGGGGGCAAGGATTCAGATTTACTTTCACTAAATACATCCGAAAAATCAGTCAAAAAGTCAGGAACATCCTGAGACTGGGGAGAGGCAGAAAAAACAGGAGTGTCAGTATTAACACATTGGCAGCCCCAACTGGTCACATACACAGATTTCCAATCCAAAACAGGATTATGAGACTGTAACCAAGGTAAACCTAGTACAATAATGTCATGCAGATTATGCAGCACCAGAAATTTGCAACTCTCCTGATGATCTGGTTCAACCCTCATTATCACTTGAGTAGAAAACTGGGGTTTATTCTCCGCCAAAGGGGTAGAATCAATGCCCAGTAGGGGAATAGACTTCCGCAGGGGTATCATGGGAAACCCACAATGTTTGGCAAAGTCTAAATCCATCAGGTTAATAGCTGCTCCTGAATCAACAAAATCCTGAGCATAAAATGTGGATATGGAGCAAATGAGGGTAACAGTCAACAGAAATTTAGTCTGAACACTATCCAAGACAACTGAGCGTGCAAAACGTCTTCCCCGCTTAGGGCAAACGGAAAGAGCATGAGAGGCATCACCACAGTAGAAACATAACCCATTGCACTTTCGAAACTCATGACGCTGAGCCCCAGAAGTCACTCCATCACACTGCATGGGCCCAGGAGCTGGCTCACAAGGCAACACCATCTCACGCATACCTCTGCGCTCACGCAAACGTCTGTCAATTTGAATAGCCAATTACATAGAATCATTGAGACCAGAGGGGACATGGAATCCCACCATAACATCCTTTACATTCTCTGACAGCCCCTTCCGAAAAAGGCTGCCAAAGCATCATCATTCCATTTGATTAGGACTGCCCACTTTCGGAATTTCTGACAGTACAACTCAGCGTCTTCAAGACCCTGATTTAATGCCAACAAGGTTTTTTCAGCTTGATCAGTGACATTAGGTTCATCGTACAATAACCCCAGAGCCAGAAAAAATACATCAATATCATTCAAAACAGGATCCCCAGGTGTCAGGGAAAAAAGCCCAATCCTGAGGGTCACCGCGCAGGAGAGAGATGACAATTTGAACCTGCTGTGCTGCGCTCCCCGAGGACTTAGGTTTTAAGGCAAAAAACAACTTACAGTTATTTTTGAAATTCAGAAATTTAGCCCGATCCCCTAAAAACAAATCTGGCATGGGAATCCTAGGTTCCACAACCGGCAACCTAGCAAGATAGGTAGCAATACTCTGAACTTCAGTGGCAAGCTGATCCACACGGCCAGACAACTGTGCAAACTCCATTGAGAAAAAAAAAATCCTCCTCAGCACCCAGAGAAAAAAAGGGAAAAAAATGCAACAAACAGAAAAAAAAAATCTCTGACAAGTCTGACAACTTTTTTTTTTCACACTATTTTTCCCTTCTGTGAGTACCATATAATTTTCAGTTTGGGCCGGTGATACTGTTGTGTTTAGGTAGCTGAGGAGAAAAAGCAAAATCGGCAATACACCAGAGAGGCTGGAACCTATTGGATTGCAGTAACCTGAACTAACCACACAACTAGAGGTAGCCGTGGAGCGTTCCTACGTTGATCCTAGACGCCTCGTCACAGCCTGAGGGATAACTGCACCTAAAGGCAGAAAGATGAAAGCTATCTGCCCCGGAGCAGATCCCCAAAGAAAATAGGAAGCCCCCAAACATGTAATGGCGGTTAGACAAGAAGAAGCACGGACACAGACAGAAAATAGAATGAGCAAACGCTGGGGCCCAATCTGTCTTGACAGAAAAGTACAGAAAAGAATTCTGACTGCAATCCAACAAAAAACCCTAAAAAATACCAACTCTTCTGATTGCAAAAACACCTGAGATCACACGATCTCCACCACCTAAATCAGATCTCTGGTGTAACAAAACTAAGCCGCAGCCACTGAAAAAACAGGAAAAAGCAAATGAACAAATAACAGTGGCTACAGATAAACTGAGAGGAGCAAAGGCCCCAGAAGGGGACCCGGCTGACCTCCACAAAAGTGCAGAAAATTATGCAAAAAGCAAGCACAAAAAGAAAAGCAGAAAATATCTTATCTGAAAGCAGCAGATGCATGCAAGACTCCAGCAGACTTTCAAATGAACCAGGAACCACAATTGAGACAAGAACAATTGATCACCGGCGACCATCATGGGAGGGAACCTCCCTTATATCAGTCCAGTCCGTGATCCCAGATTGCCATCCCTCGCAGTAAGGTTCAGTACTGTCTGCAACCACCAGAGGGAGCCTCTGCTCAGAAACCATCTCCAGCACATTCATAACACCTAATTAAATTGGCCAAAATACCACCTATCATATAGCTGGCAATGCGCCAGGGCTGCCACTAGGAATTTCGGGACCCCATACTGGCAAAATTTATGGGGCCCCCCTTGAGACTCCGTCCAGGCTCCACCCCCAGTTCCGCCTCCACCCTAGCTCCTCCTCCACCACGCAAACCTTCCAAAATCCTTCCGCCCTTTCATGGAAAAACTTCACTTCTGTACCACGCCCTCACCAATGACACATTAACACCATATCACATACATGGCCATCAGTTTTTGTTTTGACCAAAAGATTTTTTAAGCCCCACCACGACAAGGTGGACTCTACTGGTTTAAAAATAGATAGATGATAGATATATGATAGATGTATGATAGATAGATAGATAGATGATAGTGTAATGTATGTAGTACAGTTCATATAGCGTCTTGTGCTTGGGTGCGATGAAAATACATGAGACACAGGTTTGATATAGAAAGTCTTGTATTACTTCATACAAGTTGGCAAAAATAGTCACACAGTTTGCAGACACAGAAGCAGGAGACACAGCAGGCCAGAGTAATCTAAGCTCAGCAATCACTCTCCACAACAGGTTCAGTATCTTCTTCTCTGTTACCGTAAGTCCATGCAAACGTGGGTCTTTCAAAGAGCAGGGTTCAGAGTCCACAAGTGCTTCAGAGTTCCTCAGTAGGAATAGCTGGAGTACAAGGTCCAAGGCTTTAGGAGTCAGGTCACAGGTTCACTGCAGGCTAGATTCTGAAGCACTGATTGCTCAGCTGTGGCTGCTTAAGAAGCAAAAGGAGAGAATCAGGGCGGGAACATGCAAGCTGGAAACTCCATTTTGACTGAGGGCAAGATAGCTGCAGCAAGACAGAAAGTAAAATGGCTGACGAACAAACTGAGTTTCAGGAACATGTACACAGAACCTTACATTACTCCCCCTTAGGGAAAACTTCCGGATGACCTCAGGCCAGGCTTGTGTGGGTACCTCTGATGAAACTGACGGAGCAAGCGAGGAGCATTAACGTTATTGACTGGTTCCCATGAGTTGTCCTCCACTGGGTAGCCCTGCCATTTAATCAGATATTGTAACTGATTTCTATACAACCTGGAATCTAAAATCCTTTCCACCACAAATTCTTCCTGACCATCGACTAGCACTGGGTCAGGGCAAGGAGAAGAACGTCCAGGAAACGTATTGGTTGTCGCAGCCTTTAGTAGGGATACATGAAAGACAGGGTGAATTCTCATAGTTCTGGGCAGTTGAAGACGACAAGCAACGGCACTTATAATTTTACTGATTTTATAGGGTCCAATGTACTTATGTCCCAACTTAGACGATGGAATCCTTAACTTAAGATTTCTGGTTGACAGCCAGACCAAGTCTCCTACCTTGAAAGCTGGTGCAGGTTTACGAAATTTATCTGCTGCTTTCTTGTACCTTTCCTGAGCCGATTCCAGATTCTCCTTTAGAAGATCCATATTCTTCTGTAAAGACGTGATTCTTTCAGCCACTGCTGGTAAAGGCGTTTCTATGGGAAATCGTGGTAGAATGTTAGGATGATAACCTAGATTAGAGTAAAAAGGAGACTGCTTAGTGGAGCACTCTGAGAGTTGTTATACGAGAACTCAGCTAATGGAAGTAGATCCACCCAATCATCCTGTAGGTGGCAGATAAAGCAGCGTAGATACTGCTCCAGGGTTTGATTGGTTCGTTCGGTCTGTCCATTAGTCTGGGGATGAAAAGCAGAAGAAAGGTTTACTCTAATGTCCAATGCTGCACAGAAATTTTGCCAAAACCTAGAAGTGAATTGCACCCCTCGATCCGAAATAACCTCATCCGGTACTCCATGTAAGCGAAACACATCTTTAATCATCAAATCTGATGTCTGTTTTGCAGTGGGTAAGCCGACACAAGGGATAAAATGAGCTGCCTTTGTTAGACGGTCAACCACCACTAGAATGGTGTTCTTCCCTTGAGAGGTTGGTAACTCCACAATGAAGTCCATAGAAATGGATCCCCACGGGCGGGACGGGGTGGGAAGAGGCTGTAACAGACCAGTTGGTGAGGAGCGAGGTGTTTTGCATCTTGCACAGACTTCACATGAAGTGACATAGTTTAAAACATTCTTCCTGCAAGTGGGCCACCAAAAGAAACGAGAGAGAAATTCCTGTGTCTTTAGAATTCCTCTATGCCCAGCTATCTTGGAATCGTGAATGAGTTGCAATACTCTCAATCTGACTGTTTCAGGAATATACAGGCGTTGTCCCTGAATCCACACACCATTCTTAAAGACAAGACTTACGTCCCTTGGGGGTTGTGCCAAAAAGGAATCCGCATGGTATGCTTCCTTGATGTCCTTAAGTAGGTCTTGATTATGAATTACTCCTAGGAATCTAGAGTCAGGAAGAATAGTCTTAGGAGGAGTAATTGGACGTGTCTCTGCTGAGTAAATCCTAGAGAGTGCATCAGCCTTTCCATTGCGCGATCCTGGTCTATAAGAAATGATAAAATTAAATTGGTTTAAGAAAAGATTCCAGCGAGCCTGGCGAGGAGTCAGGCACTTAGCCGACCTGATAAACTCAAGGTTACGATGGTCTGTCAGGACGACTATTTGCTGTGCAGCTCCCTGAAGAAGGTGTCTCCATTCTTTGAAGGCGGCAATAATGGCCAACAACTCTCTATTGCCCACATCGTAGTTCCTCTCAGCCGAAGACAACTGCTGGGAAAAGAAGGCACAGGGATGCAAGACATTCTTCTCACCTGTTCTCTGAGAGAGTATAGCTCCAACGGCACAGTCTGAAGCATCCACCTCTATTATGAAGGCAAGCTCGGGGTTGGGATGTACTAGGATAGGTGCAGTGGTAAATTTATCTTTTAGACGGGAAAATGCTTCCTGGGCTTGGGGAGTCCAGGAGAACCTAGACTCTTTCCGGGTAAGTTGGGTGATAGGTGACACTACCTCAGAGAAATTTCTAATGAAACGTCTATAGAAGTTGGCAAACCCGATGAAGCGCTGTACCTCCTTCACATTTCTAGGACTTGGCCAATCCTTGATGGCTTGGGTTTTGCTTCCATCCATACTAATTCCTTGTGTAGACAGTACATACCACAGAAATTGAATTTCGGTCCTATGGAATTCACACTTTTCAAGTTTGATGTAAAGATGATTTTGTCTTAGACGTTCCAAGACCATTCTCATATGTCCATGATGTTCCTCTGTGGAGTTAGAAAAAATTAGAATATCATCCAAATAAATTATCCACGAATGTATCTAGGAGATCCCTGAAGATGTCATTCACCAAGTGTTGGAAAGTGGCTGGGGCGGTACTCAGACCAAAAGGCATAACTAGATATTCAAAGTGTCCATAGCGTGACCTGAATGCAGTCTTCCATTCATCCCCAGGTCTAATACGGACTAAGTTATAGGCCCCACGAAGATCTAGTTTAGAGAAAATTTTGGCATGTCGCACTCTCTCCAATAACTCAGGGATTAAAGGCAATGGATAACGGTTTCTAATAGTAACCTTATTGAGTTCCCTATAGTCTACGCATGGTCTCAGAGATCCATCTTTCTTCTTTACAAAGAAGATGGGTGCACCTGCAGGAGATGAAGAGGGGCGTATGAAGCCCTTGGCTAGATTTTCGTCGATGTAATCCTTTAAAGCCTTTAGCTCGGGCCCCGCCAGGGGGTAGATCTTACCAAAAGGTATCTCTGCTCCAGGCAATAATTCAATTGGACAATCATATGGACGGTGAGGAGGAAGCTGGTCAGCGTTCTTCTTGTCACATAAATCCACATAGTCCTGGTATACAGCTGGTAGTTCAGGGACTGACATGGTTCCTTTAGGAACAGAGCAAGCTGAAACTTTTGGACTCATCTGTTTCTCTGGAAAGTGTAATTCCTTGGTCTCCCAGTTAATGGTAGGATTCTGAGCCTGCAGCCATGGTAGCCCTAGAATAATGGGAAAGTGGGGAGAAGAGATAAGCATAAAGGACAGTTTCTCTTGATGATCTTTACCCATAAGAACCCTCAAAGGCTCTGTTTCCTGATCCACTGGTCCAGAGGTCAGCAGGGAGCCATCCACAGTTTCCATCTGTACTGGAGTAGCCTTCTTCACTGAACGTATCCCTGTTTCAGAGCAAAGGAAACATCCATAAAATTTCCACTTGCCCCTGAGTCGATCATAGCAGAGCTAGACACCCAAGCTGAGTCAACCCAGAGTTTGATGGAAAGAAAGCAATGAGAATTGTTTTTCTTACAACTCAGCTGGGACACCGCTGAGGAAACTTGAAAAATGGCAGCGTTTACACAGTCAACGTCCTCAGAGGTAACGGAGTTTAAGTCCGAGAAATCAAGATCTGTTGCTGCAGATCTCTCTGGAGCCTGAGGCTCGGACCTGACAGATCCCCTCTCGCAACACTCACAATGAATGAGTGCTGCAGTAGTCTTATGAGAACGGCTGGGGCAGTTTATAATGAAGTGCCCTGACTTACCACAATAGAAACATAGATTCTCCTTAAAACGATGTTCCTTGCGTGCATCACTAACCCGTCGTTGTAAAGAGTCTACCTGCATGGGTTCAGGTTCAGGTTCCCGTGTATCCTACTCAAAGGTTCCTTAGCTGGAGAGGAAGGTAGGAAAAGGTTAGTGCGATTGCTTTCGAACCATCTCTCTTGCCTGCGTTCAGTCAGACGAGTATCAATACGGATGCAGTAGTTAATAAAGTCACCTAACGCAGTGGGAGGGTCGGCACGAGCAAGTTCATCCTTAATCAGTGGAGATAACCCCTTTCGAAAAATAGATTTTTTGGCGGAACTGTCCCAGGTGGTATCAAGGGCCCATCTCCTGAAATCCAAGGCATATTCAGCTACCGAGTGCTTACCTTGGCGCAAAGCTAACATGGCTGCTTCAGCTGTTGCACCTCGATTGGGATCATCAAACACCTGCCCCATGGCTGAAATAAAAGCATCAAGGTGATTCAAACAATCATCCTCAGTCTCAATCAGAGGGTTTGCCCACATCAAAGCCTTGTTGGTAAGCAACATAATTATAGTAAGCACCTTAGAACGTTTAGTGGGAAATTGTGAAGCATGTGCAGAAAAAAAAAGATTGCATTGATTAATAAATCCCCTGAATTTCTCACGTTCACCGCCAAAACGAAAAGGGGGCAACTTGGGAATCCCAGAACTCGGGGCTACGGCAGGAGCCTGGACTCGCTCTTCTAGAACCTCAATCCTGGCTCGCAAATCCTGGGCAGTCTGTCCAAACACTTGCAAATTGTGATTAGTGAGGTCCTGTAGGCTTGAAAAACGGGTCTTTATATTCTGCAAATCTGCAAGGATATTATCAGTTCCTTTATGCGGGCCTCCATTTTCCAGATCTTTTAAGACAGGAGTACTGGAAGAAGAGGAGAGGAGAAAAAAAAAACAATAGTGTTTACCTGTGGTAACACTGCAGAGAGAAAAAAAAAATTAAGGGAACTGCTCACCTGGAATGGTTGTGAGAAGTCACAACCACTATCATCACAGAAAGTTCACCCAGACATCTGATATCCACAGTTACAGCAGACAAAAAAGAGAAAAGAAAAAAAAAAAACAATAGTGTTTACCTGTGGTAACACTGCAGAGAGAAAAAAAAAATTAAGGGAACTGCTCACCTGGAATGGTTGTGAGAAGTCACAACCACTGTCATCACAGAAAGTACAACCGGACATCCGATATCCACAGTTACAGCAGACACAGCCTTTCCAGACCCAGCAGACACTAACGTTTTGGCTTCAGAATCTTGTAATGTATGTAGTACAGTTCATATAGCGTCTTGTGCTTGGGTGCGATGAAAATACATGAGACACAGGTTTGATATAGAAAGTCTTGTATTACTTCATACAAGTTGGCAAAAATAGTCACACAGTTTGCAGACACAGAAGCAGGAGACACAGCAGGCCAGAGTAATCTAAGCTCAGCAATCACTCTCCACAACAGGTTCAGGATCTTCTTCTCTGTTACCGTAAGTCCATGCAAACGTGGGTCTTTCAAAGAGCAGGGTTCAGAGTCCACAAGTGCTTCAGAGTTCCTCAGTAGGAATAGCTGGAGTACAAGGTCCAAGGCTTTAGGAGTCAGGTCACAGGTTCACTGCAGGCTAGATTCTGAAGCACTGATTGCTCAGCTGTGGCTGCTTAAGAAGCAAAAGGAGAGAATCAGGGCGGGAACATGCAAGCTGGAAACTCCATTTTGACTGAGGGCAAGATAGCTGCAGCAAGACAGAAAGTAAAATGGCTGACGAACAAACTGAGTTTCAGGAACATGTACACAGAACCTTACAGATAGATGATAGATAGATGATAGATTAGATAGATGATAGATAGATAATAGATAGATTGATGACAGATAATATATAGAATAGATATCACAGATAGATGATAGATAGATAGATAGATAGATAGATAGATAGATAGATAGATAGATAGATAGATAGATAGATAGATAGATAGATGATGGAATATAAAACATAATATTTTTGCAGATTTGAGTATGAAGTATGAGATTGTTCCTGGCATCACAGAACATGATATTTTCATAGTATATAGTATAACACATCCTCATAACCCTCCATATATTAAAATACACTCAGTCCTCCATATAGTATAATACACTACCCAGTCCTCCATATAGTATAATACACTCCTCATAGTGCTCCATATAGTATAATGCACCGCCATAGTCATCCATGTAGTACAATTCACTTCCCATAGTATAATGCACCCCATAGTTCTTCATATGGTATAATGTATTCCCCATAGTCGTTGATACAGTATAATGCAGCCCACATATAGTATAATGCAGTCACCCTATAGAGCATAATGCCGCCACCCCACAGAGTATAATGCAAGCACCCCACAGAGTATAATATAAACCCCCATAGAATATAATTGAGCCCCCTTATATAGTATAATGTAGCCCCGCCATAGAATACAATGTAGCCCTCCTTATATAGTATAATGCAGCCCTCATAGAATATAATATAGCCCCCTCAAAGTATAATGAAGCCCCCATACAATGTAATCTAGCCCCCCTAGAATATAATGCAGCCCCCATAGAATACAATGTAGCCACCTCATACAGTATAATGTAGCCCCCCTCATAAAGTATGATGCAATCACCCCTCATAGAATATAATATAATACAGCCCCCCATAGAATATAATGTATCCCTGAATAGAATATCATACAGTCCGCCTCACCAAAAGAATATAACGTAGCCCCCCATAGTATATAACACAGCAACATAGTTTATAACACAGCCACCCCATAAAATATAATATATCCCCCAATAGTATATAACACAGCCCACATAGTGTATAGCGCGGCACGCATAGTATATAGCATGGCCCACATAGAATAAAGCACTACCCACATAGTATATAGCGCGGCCCACATAGTATACAGCAGGGCCCACATAGTACATAGTGCGGCCCACATAGTAATATAGCACTACCCACATAGTATACAGCAGGGCCCACATAATATACAGCAGGGCCCACATAGTATACAGCAGGGCCCACAAAGTAAACAGCAGGGCCCACATAGTATATAGCAGGGCCCATATAGTATATAGCACTACCCACATAGTATACAGCAGGGCCCACATAATATACAGCAGGGCCCACATAGTATACAGCAGGGCCCACAAAGTAAACAGCAGGGCCCACATAGTATATAGCAGGGCCCATATAGTATATAGCACTACCCACATAGTATACAGCAGGGCCCACATATATACAGCAGGGCCCACATAGTAACAGCAGGGCCCACAAAAGGGAAACAGCAGGGCCCACATAGTATATAGCAGGGCCCATTATTTAGCATACCAATAGACAGAGGCCCACATAGTATACAGCAGGGCCCATATAGTAAACAGCAGGGCCCACACAGTATATAGCAGGGCCCATAAGTAAACAGCAGGGCCCACATAGTATATAGCAGGGCCCATATAGTAAACAGCAAGGCCCACATAGTATATAGCAGGGCCCATATAGTAAACAGCAGGGCCCACATAGTATATAGCAGGGCCCATATAGTAAACAGCAGGGCCCACATAGTATACAGCAGGGCCCATATAGTAAACAGCAGGGCCCACATGTATATACAGCAGGGCCCATATAGTAAAAGCAGGGCCCACATAGTATACAGCAGGGCCCATATAGTAAACAGCAGGGCCCACATAGTATACAGCAGGGCCCATATAGTAAACAGCAGGGCCCACATAGTATACGCAGGCCATATAGTAAATAGCAGGCCCATAGTATACAGCAGGGCCCATATAGTAAACAGCAGGGCCCACACAGTATAAGCAGGGCCCATATATAAAAACAGCCCAAAGTAATAGCAGGGCCCACTTATGTAAACAGCAGCTGCCCACAGGAGTACGCACTGACATCTTAAAAAAAAAAACACCGTCACCTCTCTTGTGCCCGCGCTGCTGCGGCTCTGCTCCTGCAGCCTGGTACACAGTGAGTGGCGATGACATCATCGCGCACAGACGCTCGTCAAGACAGAGCGGGGAAGATGGGAGAGGAAGCATCAGCTGACGCTCTCTCCTCCATCATTGCTTTGAACTGTACCGGCAGACGCCGGTATAGTTCAAAGCAGCGGCGGGGGGAGTCGGCGCTGGGGGCAGGCGGGCCCCCCCGCCTCACAGGGGCCCCCATAGTGGCTGCGTGATGTGCTACTAGCTGGGGCCCCTTGGGGAGCAGGGGGAGCCTCAAAATGTTGGGGGCCCGCCCCGAGCGCGGACCGGCCTGCCAGTGACGTGTGCTTGGCGGTGGGTCCCCCTAATCACCGGGCCTCATACATGAGTAAGGTTGTCATGCCCTGATGGCAGCCCTGCAATGCACAGCAAGGGTAATATAACATAACATGGCATATAATAGCACATAAGACATTTACATAGGAATAAGGCAAATTGGTTTACAAGATCAAAAAAATATATATATATTACAGTGCTCAAAATTCTGTACAGACTCTGTATTATGCTATAGAAAAATTAATGATCCAGCTACTTGGATTAAAACTTCAAAAGGTTTATTCAAATCTTCTTTAAAACACACATTGTAATTGCGTACTACAATGCATGTATTGCAAATTACCAATATGTTTTAAGTTGCTTGCATCTCTTGTTCACAGATTACGCTAGGTAAAAATAAAATGAAACAGACTGCCTACTTTTAAAAGCATGAGTGCCAATTAGAAATTGCAAACAGCTGACAAATCGGCATCACATGGGAAAACTTCACTGATCGGAAAAATTCTATTCAAGAAATAAAATAATAGCTAAAAGTCAAGGCCCTAATTCATGAAGACCAATGTTTGCCACTTTCATCTCCTCCCCTTTTGTCTCAGATGCTGCCAATCACAGCTTGGCAGCGCGTGCGGCTGCTGCATCAGTTGCTGAGCTGTGGTTAGCAGCATCTGGGAGAGAGGTGTGAAAGAGGAGAGAAAAATCACTAAAGAAATGACAAAAAAACGCAGCACTTGTCTCTTGCATATTTCGGATGAGATTATTGGTGCACAAAAAAAAGTAATAGTATATCATCCATTTTTTATGGATATAATGCAATTACTATCATATGGAATTGTATTTTTTCTTGTAAATTTCTTTAACTGATGATTTCTAAAAGCAAATTTCAATACATGTAAAAAAAATATTCGTTTTACTGGATGAAACTTGGTCTATTTTTTATATGTTCGCATGAACTTAGCCTCACAGGACATATTGCATGTTTTGTCACAGTGAAGTTAAGTTCACATAACGGTATAAAAAATTGCCTGATTTTAATCCCAAAAAACAATTTTTTATCTATATTGTCTACTCTATGCCGTTCATGCTTATATATATATATATATATATATATATATATATATATATATATCAGAAATAAATAAAATTTAAAAGACTAGGATCACTGTAAATAATTGCAATGTATCCATAAAAATCAAATTCTGTATGGTTGAACCATATGAGATCTAGTTTTCTTTGCGCACCCAAAGACTTGAATAGGCAAGTCTCTTCTGATATACTGTATATGAAAGAAACTAGTGCATGATACGTGCAAAAAAAAGGTCAGTTGAACAGCCTGTCATGTGGATACCGCAACAGTAGGGGGCCAGAAAATCGCCACGTCTTGTTTCATGAACTACTGCAATGATTAGAACTGCTTCACCATTTTATTAAACAGTGCAGGTTCTTTACTTGCTGGCAGTTCAAGGGTTAATCAGTTCAGTTGATCTCCTGTACCTCTCCAACATGGATTGTCTCAGCTGTTCAATGTTTGCCACTCCCCTCTGGTATATATGCTCGCCACTGGCACTTGGGAATTGCCAGTGATAGTTCTCACTGCCTGGTTAAGAGTTGGAGGTGAAGTTTGTGCTTGGAGTAGGCGTTTGGAGAGCTGTTCAGGAGATTGTTGCATGGAGATGGTGTGTTCATCCTCATTCGCTCCTATTTGGTTTCGCCTTCCTATACATCCCATGTGTTCCACTCTGTTGTTTGGTGAGTGTATTTTGTATGAATGTAGTTTTCATTATCCTTGTCCATCTTGTCTCGTTAGTGTAATCCTACAGTTAGGTCCATATATATTTGGACAGAGACAACATTTATTTAATTTTGGTTCTAGACATTACCACAATGAATTGTAAACAAAACAATTCAGATGCAGTTGAAGTTCAGACTTCCTATCCGATCCTTTGGACAAGGACAGCAGAAGAGCTTGAAGCAGTGGCCTGCAGGCCATGCTCTACTCTCCAGCTTTGTCTGATGTCTCGATTTCACAGGCATCTGCCTCTTTGGGATGTAGATGATGGTGAATATAATGCTGAAGGAGGGAAGCATTGGCTCAGTCTTCCACCATTTAGCCTATGCAACTGAGTGTCTTTGAGCAGGAGGCTCTATGATGTCACTAGATTGTGCCTGCTGTGGACTCTCAATGTGCAGAGCAAAGACAGGGGCAGCACATAGGGAAATAGGGGCAAGGCGAGTAGTGTTTGTATTTTTAACAATCACTTGTGGGATTAATATGTGGGACCATCATTCTGTCTTTGGGGACTGAGCATACTGTACGGTTCATCATTCTGCATTTGGGTTATTGTGGGGGTTATCATTCTTTGGGGGCTGTGTAGAATCATAATGTGGGAGGTCATCATTCTGAGATTGGGGGATTGTGTGTCATCATTCTTTGTTTGGGGCTGTCGGTCTCATCATTCTATGTCTGGGGCTGTGAGGGATCATAATATGGGTGTTATCATTATGTGTTGGGGGTTGTGAACTATAGGCCGGTGAGTCTGACTTCTATACCAGGAAAGATCTTTGAACAAATTATTAAAGAACATGTATGCAAGTACCTGGATAAGAATGAAGTGATTAAACAGAGTCAGCATGGGTTTGTAACTAATAAGTCATGTCAGACTAACTTAATTTCCTTCTATGACAGAATCACTGACTGGGTGGATCAGGGAAATGCTGTAGATATAGTATATCTTGACTTCAGCAAAGCATCTGACAAAGTATCTCACACAATCCTTATTGAAAAAATGACTAAGTATGGAATGGACAAGGCAACTGTTAGGTGGATTCATAACTGGCTTAGTGATCGGACCCAAAGAGTGGTCGTAAATGGCTGCACATCCAGTTGGAAGAATGTATCAAGTGGGGTACCACAAGGCTCTGTTTTGGGCCCTGTATTGTTCAACATCTTTATCAATGATTTAGATGAAGGAATTGAGGGTAAACTGATCAAATTTGCTGATGACACAAAGCTAGGAGGGGTAGCTAATACTAGAGAAGAGAGAGAGAGAGGATTCAAAAAGATATAAATAAACTGGAGCAGTGGGCAGCAACTAACAGAATGGATTTTAACAGGGAAAAATGCAAAGTACTACATCTGGGCAATAAAAATGAAAAAAGCATATACAAAATGGGAGGAATAGGGCTAAGTAACAGCACATGTGAAAAAGACTTGGGTATACTAATTGATCACAGACTGAACATGAGTCAACAGTGTGATGCAGCAGCAAAAAAGGCAAATGCAATTCTAGGATGTATCAACAGAAGCATACAGTCTAGATCACGTGAGGTCATTATTGCCCTCTACTCCTCTTTGGTCAGACCTCATCTGGAATACTGTGTCCAGTTTTGGGCACCACATTTTAAAAAAGACATCAACAAACTGGAGCAAGTTCAGAGAAGAGCCACCAGAATGGTGACCGGTCTGCAAACCATGTCCTATGAGGAATGGTTGCAGGATTTGGGAATGTTCAGCTTGCAAAAAAGAAGACTGAGAGGAGACTTAATAGCTGTCTACAAATATCTCAAGGGCTGTCACTTTGTAGAAGGATCATCTTTATTCTCATTTGCACAAGGAAAGACTAGAAGCAATGGGATGAAACTGAATGGGAGGAGACACAGATTAGATATTAGAAAAAACTTTTTGACAGTTAGGGTGATCAATGAGTGGAACAGGCTGCCACGAGAGGTGGTGAGTTCTCTTTAAATGGAAGTCTTCAAACAGAGGCTGGACAGACATCTGTCTGGGATGATTTAGAGAATCCTGCTTTGAGCAGGGGGTTGGACCAGATGACCCAGGAGGTTCCTTCCAACTCTACTATTCTATGACTCTATGTTTCTATGGGAGGGATCAGATTGTTGGTGTCATCATTCTGTATTGGAGGGCTGTGAGGGTTTATAATTCTGAGGGGTCTTAATTCTGTGTTGAGAGGCTGTAAGAAATCATAATAGTGAGGTCTTAATTTTGTGTTTAAGGGACTGTGGGGCTAATCATTTTCTGCTGTGGAGGATTGAGGGGTGGGGGTTATCATTTATTTTGGGCTCTGTCAGTAGTCACTGGCAGCTCTAAAATTGTTTCCTGGAGCAAACTTAGTACAAGATACTCCACTTCCAGAATCTTGGTGTTGCTCTTGGCTAAACCCTTTAATCCCTATACAGGGATCTGGACTTACCAGGGCAAAGGTCACATAGTCAGATGCTGTTCACTGGTGCAAGCTGACAAGAAGTGTAGTCAGCGTGGGCGTACCCACCGTGGGGCGGGGGGGCAGCTGCCCCTCCCTAGAAGCAGGGGCACACAATGAAAGAGAGCGGAGAGAGCAGCACTATGCCGGCTCCCTCTGCCACAGATTGCAGTGCCTGTCTGTGTGCGCAGTGCACGGAGCTGCTGTCTCACCAGAGGAGCTTCTTCCTGGCTGCAGCAGCTGTAGTTTCACTTTCTGCCCTGCAGGCTCTGGTTGTCTCAGCCACACTGGGTCCTAGTGCCCTCTGTGTGCAGACACTGGACACTTCCTGCTCCTGCCTCAGTCACTGCCTGCAAGCTTCATGGTAAGAGGGGATGGAATTTATTAAATTCATTCTGCTCAGGCATGTCATGGTCACTGTGGGGGAATGTGAGAGGATGGGGTATTGTGGGGGATAGGGCACTGGGGGGTTAATGTGAGAGGATGGGGGTATTGTGGGGGCTAGGGCACTGGGGTGTAATGTAAGAGGATGGGGTATTGTGGGGGCTAGGGCACTGAGGGGGTTAATGTGAGAGGATGGGGTATTGTGGGGAGGGGTACAGGGCACTGGGGTGAATGTAAGAGTATGGTGTATTGTGGGGGCTAGGGCACTGTGGGGGTTAATGTGAGAGTATGGGTATTGTGGGGGCTAGGGCACTGGGGGGGCTAATGTGAGAGGATGGGGGTATTGTGAGGGCAGAAGTGGGGGACAGGCAACAGGGCACAGAGAGTGAATGTGAGAGGATGGGGTATTGTGGGGGAGGGGATACAGGGCACTGGTTGGTGAATGTGAGAGCATGGGGATATTGTGAGGGAGGGTGGACAGGTCACTGGGTTTGAATGTAAGAGGATGGGGGTATTGTGGGGCTAGGTCACTGGGGTTGAATGTGAGAGGATGGGGGTATTGTGGGGGAGGGGATACAGGGCACTGGTTGGTGAATGTGAGAGGATGGGGATATTGTGAGGGAGGGTGGACAGGTCACTGGGTTTGAATGTAAGAGGATGGGTGTTATGTTTCGGTAGCTGAGGAGTGCAGGTAAAAAAGGCAATACACCAGAGCAGTTGGAATCTATGGGATTGCAGTACCCTGACTAACCACCACAACTAGAGGCAGCCGTGGAGCGTTCCTACGTTGGTCCTAGACGCCTCGTCACAGCCTGAGAAACTAACTACACCTAAAGATAGAAATAGGAAAGCTATCTGCCCCGGAGCAGAACCCCAAAGATAATAGAAAGCCCCCAAACATGTAATGGCGGTTAGACAAGAGGAAATACAGACACAGAAAGAAAATAGAATGAGCAAACGCTGGGCCCAAACTATCTAAATAGAAAAGGACAGGAAGGGTACTTACTGCAATCCCAGAAAACCCTGAAAAACACCAACTCTACTAATTTCAAAATCACCTGAGATCACATGACCTCTACCACCTAAATTAGCTCTCTGGTGTAACAAAATCAAAACAGCAGCCACTGAAAAAACTGGAAAAAGCAAAAGAACAAAACTCAGTGGCTGAACTAAACTGAGAAGGCAGAAGCCCCCGGAGGGACCCAGAAGGCCCCCAAAGAAGTGCAGGACAAAATGCAAAAATATAGCACAAACACAAAAGAAGCAAAAGTCTTATCTGGTAGCAAGGGGAGGCAGACACGACACAGCAGGCTACAAGGGAAACTGGAATGAAGGATTCAGACCAGAACAATTGATCACCGGCAACCCTGATGGGAAAATGACTCCCTTATATAAGACCAGTCAGTAACACCTGATTCCCAGTCCTCACAATCTTCACTAGTACCGCTTGTAACCACCAGAGGGAGCCTCTGCTCAGAACTCATCTCAAACCCATTCACAACAGTACCCCCCCCTTGAGGAGGGGTCACCGAACCCTCATTTGAGCAACCAGGTCGGTCAGGATGAGTTCTATGATACGCACGGATAAGTCTCCTAGCATGGATGTCCGAAGCAAACACCCAAGAATTGTCTTCCTGACCATAACCTCTCCATTTAACCAAATACTGGAGTCTTCGTCTAGAAAAACGAGAATCCAATATTTTCTCAACCACATACTCCAGATTGCCCTCAACCAAAACAGGGTCAGGAGGCACAGTAGCAGGAACCACTGGCTCAACAAACCTCTTCAACAAGGACTTGTGGAACACGTTATGGATCTTAAATGTCCCTGGAAGAAGCAAACGAAAAGAAACAGGATTAATAATCTCCATGATCTTATAAGGTCCAATGAACCTAGGCTTAAATTTAGGAGATGCTACTCTCATAGGAATATTCTTTGAGGACAACCAGACCAAGTCCCCCACTTTAAACCGAGGACCATCAGTCCTATGCCGGTTAGCAAACCGCTGGGCCTTCTCCTGAGAGAGGGACAACCTCTCCACTACCTGGTCCCAAATCTGTTGCATACGCTCAACAACAGAGTCAACACCTGGACAGACAGAAGCTTCCGTCTGTCCTGAAGAAAATCGAGGGTGAAAACCAGAATTACAGAAAAACGGAGACATCAAAGTGGCAGAGCTAGCCCTATTATTAAGAGCAAACTCAGCCAAAGGCAAAAAAGAGACCCAGTCATCCTGATCAGCAGACACAAAGCATCTTAGATAAGTCTCTAATGTCTGGTTTGTTCTCTCAGTTTGACCATTGGTCTGAGGATGAAATGCCGAGGAGAAAGACAATTGAACACCCAGTTTAGAACAAAAAGTCCTCCAAAATCTGGAAACAAACTGGACTCCTCTGTCAGACACAATGTTCTCAGGAATGCCGTGTAAACGAACCACGTGCTGAAGAAACAACGCACCAATTCAGAGGAGGAAGGCAACTTAGGTAATGGCACAAGATGTATCATTTGGAAAACCTATCACAAATTACCCAGATGGTGGTCATTCTCTGAGAAACAGGAAGATCGGAAATGAAATCCATAGAGATATGGGTCCATGGTCTCTTGGGCACAGGCAATGGCATCAACAAACCACTAGAGCGAGAGCAAGGCTTGTAGCGAGAGCAAGTCCCGCAGGACTGCACAAATTCCCTGACATCGTGAGACAAGGTAGGCCACCAAAAGGACCGACTAACCAAGTCTCTGGTACCAAAAATTCCGGGATGCCCAGCCAATGCGGAACAATGAATCTCAGACATCACACTCTTTTTCCATTGGTCCGGGACAAACAATTTTCCAACAGGGCAGCGCTCGGGCCTATCCTCCTGACACCCCTCCAGAGCAAGTCTCAAATTGGGCGAGATGGCGGAAAGAACTACACCCTCTTTCAAAATAACAGAAGGATCAGATAACTCAGGAGAGTCCGCAAGGAAACTCCTCGAGAGGGCATCCGCCTTAACATTCTTAGTGCCCGGAAGAAAGGAAACCACAAAATTAAAACGTGTGAAAAACAAGGCCCACCTGGCCTGTCTAGGATTGAGTCGCTTGGCAGATTCCAGATAGACCAGATTCTTATGGTCCGTAAGGACCACCACCTGATGTTTGGCTCCCTCCAACCAATGTCTCCACTCTTCAAAAGCCCACTTCATGGCCAATAACTCCCGATTACCCACGTCATAATTACGTTCAGTAGGAGAAAATTTTCGAGAGAAAAAGGCACAAGGGTTACTTTTAGAGGTCTCTGGATCTTTTTGGGACAAAACGGCACCTGCCCCAATTTCAGAGGCATCAACCTCCACCTGAAATGGCAGAGAAACATCAGGCTGCCGTAGAACAGGAGCAGAAGTGAATCTCTGCTTAAGTTCCTGAAATGCAGAGACTGCCTCAGGAGGCCAATTCACCACATCAGAACCCTTTCTGGTCAAATCAGTTAATGGTTTAACAATAACCGAGAAATTACCAATAAATTTACGATAAAAATTGGCAAAACCCAAAAATCTCTGAAGAGCCTTTAATGAAGTAGGTTGGACCCAATCACAGATGGCCTGAACCTTGACCGGGTCCATTTCAATAACAGATGGGGACAAAATGAATCCCAGAAATGAGATCTTCTGTACGCCGAAAAGACATTTTGATCCCTTCACATACAGAGCATTATCCCTCAAAATCTGGAACACAGTCCGAACATGTTTCACATGAGAGTCCCAGTCATTAGAAAAAATCAAGATATCATCCAAATAAACAATCAGAAATTTGTCCACAAAATCCCTGAAAATGTCATTCATGAAGGACTGGAAGACGGAAGGGGCATTAGTGAGCCCAAAGGGCATCACTAGGTACTCAAAATGCCCTTCAGGGGTATTGAATGCCGTCTTCCATTCATCCCCGTGCTTAATGCGAATAAGGGTTTTAGCCCCCCCGAGGTCAAAAAATTTGGGAAACCAAGTAGGTTTTTCACCCCGGAAAAAGGTCGAAAAACAAGGGTAACGGGGATTGGGGTATTTCCAGTAAAATTGTTCAAAGACGATAAAAATAAACGGGGCCCTTAAAGAACCATCCTTTTTTGGGCCCCAAAGAAAAAACCGGACCCAAGGGTGAAAAGGATGGTTGATATGACCCCTTTTCCCAAAGATTCCCTTTATATAAGGGCCGCATTGCGTCTTTTTCAGGTCAGACAAGTTAAAAAGGCGACTTTAGGGAAATTTTTACCCGGCACTAATTTTAATAGGAGTTTGTTTTGGGGAGGAAGGAAGCGATTTAAATTTCGTAAACACAACCGAAAATCA
>JARQOD010000001.1:714229959-714292397 GCA_033576555.1 Oophaga sylvatica
TGTTCCCCTGCTGTGTGAACGGCAAAAAGTCCTGCTGCCTCCACCCTGTTCTCTTCTCATCCCTGGGCTACAACACTGCCAGTTGTTGCTCGGAAGTGCTGTTAGCACAGTCAACACTTGCTCCTGTGTTACTGGGGTTCAGTAATGTCAGCTGTTCCCCTGCTGTGTGAACGGCAAAAAGTCCTGCTGCCTCCACCCTGTTCTCTTCTCATCCCTGGGCTACAACACCGCCAGTTGTTGCTCGGAAGTGCTGTTAGCACAGTCAACACTTGCTCCTGTGTTACTGGGGTTCAGTAATGTCAGCTGTTCCCCTGCTGTGATAACGGCAAAAAGTCCTGCTGCCTCCACCCTGTTCTCTTCTCATCCCTGGGCTACAACACCGCCAGTTGTTGCTCGGAAGTGCTGTTAGCACAGTCTACACTTGCTCCTGTGTTACTGGGGTTCAGTAATGTCAGCTGTTCCCCTGCTGTGTGAATGGCAAAAAGTCCTGCTGCCTCCACCCTGTTCTCTTCTCATCCCTGGGCTACAACACTGCCAGTTGTTGCTCGGAAGTGCTGTTAGCACAGTCAACACTTGCTCCTGTGTTACTGGGGTTCAGTAATGTCAGCTGTTCCCCTGCTGTGTGAACGGCAAAAAGTCCTGCTGCCTCCACCCTGTTCTCTTCTCATCCCTGGGCTACAACACCGCCAGTTGTTGCTCGGAAGTGCTGTTAGCACAGTCAACACTTGCTCCTGTGTTACTGGGGTTCAGTAATGTCAGCTGTTCCCCTGCTGTGATAACGGCAAAAATTCCTACTGCCTCCACCCTGTTCTCTTCTCATCCCTGGGCTACAACACTGCCAGTTGTTGCTCGGAAGAGCTGTTAGCACAGTCAACACTTGCTCCTGTGTTACTGGGGTTCAGTAATGTCAGCTGTTCCCTTGCTGTGTTAACGGCAAAAAGTCCTGCTGCCTCCACCATGTTCTCTTCTCATCCCTGGGCTACAACACTGCCTGTTGTTGCTCGGAAGTGCTGTTAGCACAGTCAACACTTGCTCCTGTGTTACTGGGGTTCAGTAATGTCAGCTGTTCCCCTGCTGTGTGAACGGCAAAAAGTCCTGCTGCCTCCACCCTGTTCTCTTCTCATCCCTGGGCTACAACACCACCAGTTGTTGCTCGGAAGTGCTGTTAGCACAGTCAACACTTGCTCCTGTGTTACTGGGGTTCAGTAATGTCAGCTGTTCCCCTGCTGTGATAACGGCAAAAAGTCCTGCTGCCTCCACCCTGTTCTCTTCTCATCCCTGGGCTACAACACCGCCAGTTGTTGCTCGGAAGTGCTGTTAGCACAGTCTACACTTGCTGCTGTGTTACTGGGGTTCAGTAATGTCAGCTGTTCCCCTGCTGTGTGAACGGCAAAAAGTCCTGCTGCCTCCACCCTGTTCTCTTCTCATCCCTGGGCTACAACACTGCCAGTTGTTGCTCGGAAGTGCTGTTAGCACAGTCAACACTTGCTCCTGTGTTACTGGGGTTCAGTAATGTCAGCTGTTCCCCTGCTGTGTGAACGGCAAAAAGTCCTGCTGCCTCCACCCTGTTCTCTTCTCATCCCTGGGCTACAACACCGCCAGTTGTTGCTCGGAAGTGCTGTTAGCACAGTCAACACTTGCTCCTGTGTTACTGGGGTTCAGTAATGTCAGCTGTTCCCCTGCTGTGATAACGGCAAAAAGTCCTGCTGCCTCCACCCTGTTCTCTTCTCATCCCTGGGCTACAACACTGCCAGTTGTTGCTCGGAAGTGCTGTTAGCACAGTCAACACTTGCTCCTGTGTTACTGGGGTTCAGTAATGTCAGCTGTTCCCCTGCTGTGATAACGGCAAAAAGTCCTGCTGCCTCCACCATGTTCTCTTCTCATCCCTGGGCTACAACACCGCCAGTTGTTGCTCGGAAGTGCTGTTAGCACAGTCTACACTTGCTCCTGTGTTACTGGGGTTCAGTAATGTCAGCTGTTCCCCTGCTGTGTGAACGGCAAAAAGTCCTGCTTCCTCCACCCTGTTCTCTTCTCATCCCTGTGTCTTGACCCGCACCACAATTGTGGTTTACCAGAGCAATGGGGTACTCAGAGCCGAGCCCATGGAAGTCTATGGGGTTGTCACAGGTAGCGCTGGCTCGGTCTGTGGCCCTGGCGGTCAGGCGTATGTTGGGGGGAATATTTACAGGGGATAGGTATATATCCTGTTCGTGACGCCACCTGTAGTTCTCTGATCACTAAGACCAGCGCTGCTGTAGATCTCGAGGGGATGGTGAGGCAGCTAGATGTCGGGTCCCCTACAGGTGGGACTCTTCCTTCAGGTCGATAGTTATGGTGGGGTTGTGCAGGGATGCAATCAAATAACTCAGTCTCACACATAGAAGCTTCTTTCCATACCTTTTACTTCAAGTTGTTCAGGCAGGTCCCAGGGAGGCTGTTCGGGGTGGATGAATGCACGTAGCGGTAACAGTTGAGCAGGTTACAGGCCTCCTTCTCTTTCCAAATGATGAGTGAGTCCAAGCTTGCCTGTAGCTAAGTTAACTCTATAGTTTTCAGCTTTTCCCACTAGCTGTACTGCCCGGCCGGTTTTGTGATAGAGCCTTATAAGTGGTGAACTAAGTACTTTCTTTTGCCGCGCGCCGGACTCAGAAGTCTTGTTCTCCTGACTCGGTTACGTACTGGCACTCTAAGGGCGGCTTTCTGCAACCTAAGGTCCAGTAAGACTCTGGCTTTTCTATCACTATGCCTGGAGCTATAGTGACGCTTCGGTCCCCAGTGACCGGTGACAATGTGCAGGATAATCCGATCCTTAAGGCACTTCTGAATCCTTCCCACTATGCCCTTCGCCCTGCTTCTGCTTTCAATGTAGCACTGAAGCGTGAAGATAGAAAGTCAGTTTTTTCCTTGGTCTCACTGAGTAACTCTCAGTTTCTTCAAAGTTCAGACTGAGTAAAAGGTAACTCTGACTAGACTCGGGATGATAACTAGTCATCCGTTACTAGACTCCACTTCGTTGAATTGGCAGGAACTAATCTTCTGCTCACCCAGAGCTCTGACAGGAATCCTCACTGTCTGAGAAGAACTAGCCCTGACTGCTCTGTACGATGACAGGAAGCTAGACTGACTCTCTCCTGTGCTACACGTCACTCCCCTATACACCCCTGTGGGTGTGTCTGAAGTGTAAGTGAGTGTCAAGCTTTAACTGTTACTTTACTGTGCATTCTCCAGATCCTGTGTGCCTTACATACCAGGGCTACACATTCCCCTTGGTAAAATACAGCACTCCCGGGCTGTGAAATATAAGAAGAAAGACATTTTGTTTTCCATTTAAACAAGTAACATTTTAAACTCTTCCCATCAGGGAGGTACGGATTTCTTGAACGTTGCATTATAACAATAGGCATAGAAAAATACAAAATACTAAATAGACATTTTCATATAAATAGATGACGATATTCTTGTGAAGGACCCGCACCAAACCTTCAACGTGGGTCCTGGGTGGGCTGCAGGACATCTGAATGCAGACCTCACTCAGTGCCTCACCATACGGGTTTTATGTTCAGAGGTAGGTGTGCTGGTAGAGAATGCACCAAGTGCAACTATATACAAGATCAGTTCTTGGGCTGGCTCAGTCCTCAGCCTCAGAGTCCATCATGAAACATTTTCAAGTAATTTACATATCATAACAATACTTTATACAATTATCCATACTTAGTAAACTAGTTTGCTAGGACTACTTTTGATAACGAATAGGTATCTTCCCTTTCGTTGTACGTTCTGATCTACGTGGAGTAGCTTCAGGTATATTAATCTCTAACCCAACTGTTCTACGTAACGGCAAACTATAGAACTGCCTCAATCTTTCTATGGATCTGGCAAGCGTACTGATGGCTGGGCGGTGTGAGTCAGCTTCACCAGGGGTTCCCATAGCATGGGGCGCTGCTTCCGATGATTCTTCCTCTTGAGGTTCCGCAGGTTGGGGTGCTGCTGGAGTAGGTAACTCCTGAACTGGCTCAACTGGCACCATGGGCACAACTGGAGGTAGAACTTCCTCTTGTGGCTGATAAAATTGCAACACCGGAATTATTACAGCATCTCCCAGTCTCGGCCAATCTGCAGGGAAATCTCCCAGATCCGTGTGTATGACCTCTTCTTTTCTTTCTTCTTCATTGATGACAGAGTTCTCTTCACGAAACTTTAAGGGTTCTGGACACAATTTCAAATGGTCTCTGGACACAGTGGATATTGTTCTTCCTCCGTCCTTACTGATGATACAAACTTTTCTATTGTCATATTTGGAATCTTGTACGACGTAGGGTTCTTGCTCCCACTGGTTATCCAATTTGTGCATTTTCCTTTTCCTTTTCAATACCACTTCTCCAGGCATCAAAGGCTTGGCAGGAGCATTCCTGTTGTAAATATCTTCCTGTTTTTCCCGTACCTTATTGAGACTTTCTTCTACACAGACTTGCACTCTTCTGTATTGCTCTTGCCGATTGATGTCCCAGTTTTCAATAGCGTCATCTGCCTCTGGTTCTACCACTCCAAGTTCTAAATCCATTGGTAGTCTTCCGGGCCTTGCTCTCATAAGATAGGCTGGAGTGCAGTTAGTGGAACTTACAGGTATATGGTTATACAAGTCAACCAAATCAGGTAGTAAGTCCGGCCATCGATTTCTGTCTTCCAACGGTATGGATTTCAACAAATCAAGGACAATGTGGTTTCATTTTCTCGCAAAGACCGTTGGTTTGAGGATGGTATGGTGTTGTTCTAATTTTCTTACACCCATACATGTGACAGAATTCCTTGAATAGATCAGCTTCGAAAGCAGGTCCTTGATCGGTTAATACTTGCTCCGGATACCCATGCGGTCTGCAGAAGCTTGCTTGAAAGGTTTTTGCTGCCGTCACTGCTGTCTGATCCTTAACTGGTACAACCACCAGAAATCTAGAGTAATGGTCCACCATGGTCAAGGCGTATGAGTATCCAGATCTACTTGGCGACAGTTTGACGTGGTCCAGGGCCACAATCTCCAAGGGACGAGTCGTCCGGATAGGCTGCAGGGGTGCCCTCTGACTACCGTAGTCCTTTCTTCTGAGACCACAGGGTCCACAGTTCCGACACCACCTCTCAATGGAGCTGCGCATCCCTACCCAGTAGAACCGGCACCTCAACAGGGTCTCCAGCTTTCTCCAGCCAAAGTGTCCTGCTTGATCATGGTATGCTTCCAACACCATTTGGACGTCTGCCTTGGGGACCACTATTTGCCAGACCATCTCGTGGGTCCTGGGATTGACGTATCTCCTGCACAACTTCTCACAGTATAGGAATAACCTGCTTCTCTCGTTCCACAGGAGCTTTGCTGACATAGGTGCATCTTTTTCCAAGGAGGAACCTTCCTGTCTTAACAACTCCTTGATACGGCTGACCACTGGATCGCTGTCCTGAGTCTCTTTCCAGCTGTGATGGGGTAAAGGATTTAACGTTGCACCATACTGCTTTCTGTAGACTCGATGCTCGTGGACTACCCCATTTCGATGGAACGCAGGTAGCTCAATTTCTTCCAGGTCGTCCGATTCTTCCTCCGTGTCAGAGTCATGCGGCATTCGGGACAATGCGTCAGCATTAGCATTCTTTCGGCCTGCCCGGTACTTGATAGTAAACTGGTAATTAGACAACCGAGCCATCCAACGCTGCTCCATGGAGCCCAACTTGGCCGTTTCCAGGTGCGTTAGCGGGTTGTTGTCTGTGTACGCCGTGAACTTGTTGGAGGCCAGGTAGTGCTTAAATCTTTCAGTAATGGCCCAGACCAGCGCCAGAAACTCCAGCTTGAAGCTGCTATAATTTTCCGGATTCCTCTCAGTTGGCCTGAGTTTTCTGCTGGCATAAGCGATGACTTTTTCTTGGCCATTCTGCTTCTGACTGAGAACTGCTCCTAAACCTTCATTACTAGCATCGGTGTACAGCAGGAACGGTTGGCTGTAATCAGGATACGTCAAGATCTCATCGCCTGTAAGGATCTCTTTCATCTTTTGGAATGCTTCAGCCTGTTCCTTACCCCAATTGAAGGGAGGATTTCTGCTCTTTAGGGATTGGCCTACTAGGAGGTCCTGTAGAGGCGCTGCCTTCTTCGTGTAATCTTTCACGAACCTTCTGTAGTAACCCGTTAGTCCCAGGAACTGTCGCACTTCCTTGAGGTTCTTCGGCTCCGGCCACTTCTGGATGGCAGTGACTTTCTCTGGGTCCGGCGCTACTCCTTCCGAACTGACGATGTGCCCCAAATATTGTACCTTCTGTTTGAGTAGATGGCATTTTGAGGGTTTCAACTTCATCCCGTACCTGGACAGGGACTCAAATACTTCTGCCAGGTGCTTCAGATGGTCCTCATATGTCTTGGAGTACACGATGACGTCGTCTAAGTATAGCAGCACGGTTTCAAAATTGAGATGTCCCAGGCAGTTCTCCATCACTCTCTGAAATGTTCCTGGGGCACTGCTAAGCCCAAACGGCATTTTGTCGAACTCACAGAGCCCCATTGGGGTGGTGAAAGCCGTTTTCTCACGATCCTCCTCAGCCACAGCCACTTGCCAGTATCCACTAGTCAGATCAAGGGTAGAAAAGTAGTTAGCCGTTTTCAGAGCAGCTAATGACTCCTCTATACGTGGTAACGGGTATGCATCCTTGTGTGTTATGCGGTTCACCTGCCTGTAATCCACACACATTCTCAAGCTACCATCTTTCTTTCTAACCAGGACTAGAGGTGCTGCCCAGGGACTACAACTATCCCTGATTACTCCGGCTTCTTTCATATCTCGCAACATTTCCTTAGCCTTCTGATAATGGGCTGGGGTATAGGCCTATACCGCTCTTTGATGGGAGGATGACTGCCTGTAGGGATATGATGTTGTACTCCCTTAATTATCCCAAAATCAAGTGGATTCTTGCTAAATACTTGGGCGTACTCTTGCACCACCCGTAATACCCCTTGCTTCTGGTGAGCGGGAGTGGTGTCCGTCCCAACATGGAGTTGCTGACACCATTCCGCCACCTGGGTTGCCGGGTCATTGTCCTCCGCTATTTGGCGGGAGTCTAAGGACTCAGCCGGGAGAATAGAATTATTGTCAACAGCATGTAGTTTAGCAATGGTTGCATAACGGGGTAAGTTTACCTCATCATCTCCCCAGTTGAGAAGCCGTACCGGTACTCTTCCATTCACCACTTCCACTACTCCCCTAGCAGTCATAAGTGTAGGTCTATGTTCTGAATGGTGGGGTTCTACTACAGCTTGGTAATTCTGTCCTCTCAGACCTATGGCTGCCCTGCACCAGATTATCATTTCACTCATTGGGGGTATCACAATGGGATTCGAGTCAGTGACCCGTACATTACCAATTTCGCCGTCTGTAAGCTTCACTTGCTGCTGACACACCAGGGCCCGGATCTCTCTTTGGATTACTCCTTTCTGCCTTGGTCGGGCAATCTCAGCGAGCTGTTGGAGTAAGAACACAACTTCTCCCAAACAATTACTGATAATGTTAGTACCCAAAATTATATTTAAACCGTTCTCCTCATTTACAGTCTTTACTACCAGAAGCCCCTGGTCTTTCAACTCCTCTCTGCCCACTTTCACATCTACACATTTTGTCCCGAGTACTTCTACAGGAAGACCATTAGAAGCATACACGGTAAAGTCAGGGCTCGGGGGTTTAAGACTGTCCATTGACCAGAACTTAGTATATAGGGCATCAGGTATTAGGGTCACCTGAGACCCAGTGTCTAACAATGCCGGAACAGCAATACCATCTAGAATGATAGACAGGTAGGGTCGTCCACCCACATACCTGCGGTTCCAGTCTAGGGGGCCTGACGGGTCTCCTCCTGGGTGTTGGCCCTCGTACCCAGGTTCTGCCCGTTTAAAGGACACTGTGGAGACATATGACCTTTCCGGTTGCATCGGTAACAGGTGATCTCCCAACGAGGAGGGTGTTGATCAGAGGTCGCTCCTGGGGGTGGCGTTGTCCTCCTCCGGGGGGGCGACGTCTTCCTTCTTCTCCGGTTCATCCACGGGACGTCTTCTGGGCAATCAGCTAATAAGATCTTCCCTTCTTCCTCTGTCCGCAGCTGCAGGGCACTCATCACAGCAGCCAGATTTTTAGTCAGCTGGCGCACCTCTGAGCGCAGACAGTCCAATTCACTAGGGGGTGTCACCTGCGTTTTGGTTTCGGCCACTAGCGAGGAGAAGGGGGTTGCCGCCGGCTCCAGAGTGACTTCACCCTGACAATGTTGGGTTGCCACCTCAGGTTTGCCCAGGGGCCGCAGCCCTTTTATTGCCATGTCCTTTAGGGCATCAAAGGTAGCATCAGGGTGATCTAAAGACCACCAATTCACAGTTCTGCGTTCCGCTTGGGACCTCAGTCCCTGCACAAATTGTTCTTTCAGCATCTTATTTTCATCAATGACACTTATGGTATTAACCTGCTTGAGGGCTCTCAGGGCCCCTTGTAGTCGGCAGGCATAGTCCCTTATGCTGTCACTTGGTTGCTGTGAACAGTTATAGAATGCCATCCGGAGATCTGTTTCGGTGCGATCTTCAAAAATGGCCTGTAACTTTAAGAGGATTGCAGGCACCAACTCCTGGTCCGTGGTAGCCCAAGTCTCCACTTCTCTCTCAGCAGCGCCAGTTAGCTGCCCTATTAATACTGCAGCTTTTTGCCTCTCAGACATAGAGTACATTTCCAGGACACTGCATATCTTCCGTTTGAATCCTGCTAAAGTGCCTGGCTCGCCGCTGTACTGGGGAAGCCATTTCGCCCCAGGCATATATGGAAGCGTTAGTGGCATGAGCAGGACCACCGGACTGAGTGCTGGGCCTGCGCCCCCATCTGGCGCTACAACGCCACGCGGTGCGGAGTCGGGTCCTCCGGCTGGGGCCGCACTGTCGGCCGGTTGTTGCAACATATTAGCGCCCCCTTGGTTAAACGGAGCCTACCGGTTTCAGAAGCTGCTATTTCCCAGGCACATCAGTAGGAACAGGACCTTCGTCGCAGGCGCTCTGATGTCAGAGCGTCCACTTCCTGTCGCAGGACCTGCCGCTGAGTCAGAGCCGGGGGCGTGTCCAAGACTTTGCGCGCTCCTTCAGGTACGCCCACCTTCTTCTCCAGCGCCTCAGGGCGCGAATATGGCGGCAAATATGGCGGTATTTGGCGACAAACAATAGCAACAGTCTTTTTCACCAAAACACTCCACAGGCACACAGGGCTCGCAATTCTGCAAGTTTCGTATCCTGTTCGTGACGCCAAGTTGTCTTGACCCGCACCACAATTGTGGTTTACCAGAGCAATGGGGTACTCAGAGCCGAGCCCATGGAAGTCTATGGGGTTGTCACAGGTAGCGCTGGCTCGGTCTGTGGCCCTGGCGGTCAGGCGTATGTTGGGGGGAATATTTACAGGGGATAGGTATATATCCTGTTCGTGACGCCACCTGTAGTTCTCTGATCACTAAGACCAGCGCTGCTGTAGATCTCTGAGGGGATGGTGAGGCAGCTAGATGTCGGGTCCCCTACAGGTGGGACTCTTCCCTCAGGTCGATAGTTATGGTGGGGTTGTGCAGGGATGCAATCAAATAACTCAGTCTCACACATAGAAGCTTCTTTCCATACCTTTTACTTCAAGTTGTTCAGGCAGGTCCCAGGGAGGCTGTTCGGGGTGGATGAATGCACGTAGCGGTAACAGTTGAGCAGGTTATAGCCCTCCTTCTCTTTCCAAATGATGAGTGAGTCCAAGCTTGCCTGTAGCTAAGTTAACTCTATAGTTTTCAGCTTTTCCCACTAGCTGTACTGCCCGGCCGGTTTTGTGATAGAGCCTTATAAGTGGTGAACTAAGTACTTTCTTTTGCCGCGCGCCGGACTCAGAAGTCTTGTTCTCCTGACTCGGTTACGTACTGGCACTCTAAGGGCGGCTTTCTGCAACCTAAGGTCCAGTAAGACTCTGGCTTTTCTATCACTATGCCTGGAGCTATAGTGACGCTTCGGTCCCCAGTGACCGGTGACAATGTGCAGGATAATCCGATCCTTAAGGCACTTCTGAATCCTTCCCACTATGCCCTTCACCCTGCTTCTGCTTTCAATGTAGCACTGAAGCGTGAAGATAGAAAGTCAGTTTTCTTCCTTGGTCTCACTGAGTAACTCTCAGTTTCTTCAAAGTTCAGACTGAGTAAAAGGTAACTCTGACTAGACTCGGGATGATAACTAGTCATCCGTTACTAGACTCCACTTCGTTGAATTGGCAGGAACTAATCTTCTGCTCACCCAGAGCTCTGACAGGAATCCTCACTGTCTGAGAAGAACTAGCCCTGACTGCTCTGTACGATGACAGGAAGCTAGACTGACTCTCTCCTGTGCTACACGTCACTCCCCTATACACCCCTGTGGGTGTGTCTGAAGTGTAAGTGAGTGTCAAGCTTTAACTGTTACTTTACTGTGCATTCTCCAGATCCTGTGTGCCTTACATACCAGGGCTACACACCTGGGCTACAACACCGCCAGTTGTTGCTCGGAAGTGCTGTTAGCACAGTCTACACTTGCTCCTGTGTTACTGGGGTTCAGTAATGTCAGCTGTTCCCCTGCTGTGTGAACGGCAAAAAGTCCTGCTGCCTCCACCCTGTTCTCTTCTCATCCCTGGGCTACAACACTGCTAGTTGTTGCTCGGAAGTGCTGTTAGCACAGTCAACACTTGCTCCTGTGTTACTGGGTTCAGTAATGTCAGCTGTTCCCCTGCTGTGTGAACGGCAAAAAGTCCTGCTGCCTCCACCCTGTTCTCTTCTCATCCCTGGGCTACAACACCGCCAGTTGTTGCTCGGAAGTGCTGTTAGCACAGTCTACACTTGCTCCTGTGTGTTACTGGGGTTCAGTAATGTCAGCTGTTCCCCTGCTGTGATAACGGCAAAAAGTCCTGCTGCCTCCACCCTGTTCTCTTCTCATCCCTGGGCTACAACACCGCCAGTTGTTGCTCGGAAGTGCTGTTAGCACAGTCTACACTTGCTCCTGTGTTACTGGGGTTCAGTAATGTCAGCTATTCCCCTGCTGTGTGAACGGCAAAAAGTCCTGCTGCCTCCACCCATTCTCTTCTCATCCCTGGGCTACAACACTGCCAGTTATTGCTCGGAAGTGCTGTTAGCACAGTCAACACTTGCTCCTTTGTTACTGGGGTTCAGTAATGTCAGCTGTTCCCCTGCTGTGTGAACGGCAAAAAGTCCTGCTGCCTCCACCCTGTTCTCTTCTCATCCCTGGGCTACAACACCGCCAGTTGTTGCTCGGAAGTGCTGTTAGCACATTCAACACTTGCTCCTTTGTTACTGGGGTTCAGTAATGTCAGCTGTTCCCCTGCTGTGTGAACGGCAAAAAGTCCTGCTGCCTCCACCCTGTTCTCTTCTCATCCCTGGGCTACAACACCGCCAGTTGTTGCTCGGAAGTGCTGTTAGCACAGTCTACACTTGCTCCTGTGTTACTGGGGTTCAGTAATGTCAGCTGTTCCCCTGCTGTGTGAACGGCAAAAAGTCCTGCTGCCTCCACCCTGTTCTCTTCTCATCCCTGGGCTACAACACCGCCAGTTGTTGCTCGGAAGTGCTGTTAGCACAGTCAACACTTGCTCCTGTGTTACTGGGGTTCAGTAATGTCAGCTGTTCCCCTGCTGTGTGAACGGCAAAAAGTCCTGCTGCCTCCACCCTGTTCTCTTCTCATCCCTGGGCTACAACACCGCCAGTTGTTGCTCAGAAGTGCTGTTAGCACAGTCAACACTTGCTCCTGTGTTACTGGGGTTCAGTAATGTCAGCTGTTCCCTGCTGTGATAACGGCAAAAAGTCCTGCTGCCTCCACCCTGTTCTCTTCTCATCCCTGGGCTACAACACCGCCAGTTGTTGCTCGGAAGTGCTGTTAGCACAGTCTACACTTGCTCCTGTGTTACTGGGGTTCAGTAATGTCAGCTGTTCCCCTGCTGTGTGAACGGCAAAAAGTCCTGCTGCCTCCACCCTGTTCTCTTCTCATCCCTGGGCTACAACACTGCCAGTTGTTGCTCGGAAGTGCTGTTAGCACAGTCAACACTTGCTCCTGTGTTACTGGGGTTCAGTAATGTCTGCTGTTCCCCTGCTGTGTGAACGGCAAAAAGTCCTGCTGCCTCCACCCTGTTCTCTTCTCATCCCTGGGCTACAACACCGCCAGTTGTTGCTCGGAAGTGCTGTTAGCACAGTCAACACTTGCTCCTGTGTTACTGGGGTTCAGTAATGTCAGCTGTTCCCCTGCTGTGTGAACGGCAAAAAGTCCTGCTGCCTCCACCCTGTTCTCTTCTCATCCCTGGGCTACAACACCGCCAGTTGTTGCTCGGAAGTGCTGTTAGCACAGTCACACTTGCTCCTGTGTTACTGGGGTTCAGTAATGTCAGCTGTTCCCCTGCTGTGTGAACGGCAAAAAGTCCTGCTGCCTCCACCCTGTTCTCTTCTCATCCCTGGGCTACAACACCGCCAGTTGTTGCTCGGAAGTGCTGTTAGCACAGTCAACACTTGCTCCTGTGTTACTGGGGTTCAGTAATGTCAGCTGTTCCCCTGCTGTGTGAACGGCAAAAAGTCCTGCTGCCTCCACCCTGTTCTCTTCTCATCCCTGGGCTACAACACCGCCAGTTGTTGCTCGAAGTGCTGTTAGCACAGTCAACACTTGCTCCTGTGTTACTGGGGTTCAGTAATGTCAGCTGTTCCCCTGCTGTGATAACGGCAAAAAGTCCTGCTGCCTCCACCCTGTTCTCTTCTCATCCCTGGGCTACAACACCCCAGTTGTTGCTCGGAAGTGCTGTTAGCACAGTCTACACTTGCTCCTGTGTTACTGGGGTTCAGTAATGTCAGCTGTTCCCCTGCTGTGTGAACGGCAAAAAGTCCTGCTGCCTCCACCCTGTTCTCTTCTCATCCCTGGGCTACAACACTGCCAGTTGTTGCTCGGAATGCTGTTAGCACAGTCAACACTTGCTCCTGTGTTACTGGGGTTCAGTAATGTCAGCTGTTCCCCTGCTGTGTGAACGGCAAAAAGTCCTGCTGCCTCCACCCTGTTCTCTTCTCATCCCTGGGCTACAACACCGCCAGTTGTTGCTCGAAGTGCTGTTAGCACAGTCACACTTGCTCCTGTGTTACTGGGGTTCAGTAATGTCAGCTGTTCCCCTGCTGTGTAACGGCAAAAAGTCCTGCTGCCTCCACCTGTTCTCTTCTCATCCCTGGGCTACAACACTGCCAGTTGTTGCTCGGAAGTGCTGTTAGCACAGTCAACACTTGCTCCTGTGTTACTGGGGTTCAGTAATGTCAGCTGTTCCCCTGCTGTGATAACGGCAAAAAGTCCTGCTGCCTCCACCTGTTCTCTTCTCATCCCTGGGCTACAACACGCCAGTTGTTGCTCGGAAGTGCTGTTAGCACAGTCAACTTGCTCCTGTGTTACTGGGGTTCAGTAATGTCAGCTGTTCCCTGCTGTGTAACGGCAAAAAGTCCTGCTGCCTCCACCTGTTCTCTTCTCATCCCTGGGCTACAACACCGCCAGTTGTTGCTCGGAAGTGCTGTTAGCACAGTCTACACTTGCTCCTGTGTTACTGGGGTTCAGTAATGTCAGCTGTTCCCCTGCTGTGTGAACGGCAAAAAGTCCTGCTGCCTCCACCCTGTTCTCTTCTCATCCCTGGCTACAACACTGCCAGTTGTTGCTCGGAAGTGCTGTTAGCACAGTCAACACTTGCTCCTGTGTTACTGGGGTTCAGTAATGTCAGCTGTTCCCCTGCTGTGTGAACGGCAAAAAGTCCTGCTGCCTCCACCCTGTTCTCTTCTCATCCCTGGGCTACAACACCGCCAGTTGTTGCTCGGAAGTGCTGTTAGCACAGTCTACACTTGCTCCTGTGTTACTGGGGTTCAGTAATGTCAACTGTTCCCCTGCTGTGATAACGGCAAAAAGTCCTGCTGCCTCCACCCTGTTCTCTTCTCATCCCTGGGCTACAACACCGCCAGTTGTTGCTCGGAAGTGCTGTTAGCACAGTCTACACTTGCTCCTGTGTTACTGGGTTCAGTAATGTCAGCTGTTCCCCTGCTGTGTGAACGGCAAAAAGTCCTGCTGCCTCCACCCTGTTCTCTTCTCATCCTGGGCTACAACACTGCCAGTTGTTGCTCGGAAGTGCTGTTAGCACAGTCAACACTTGCTCCTGTGTTACTGGGGTTCAGTAATGTCAGCTGTTCCCCTGCTGTGATAACGGCAAAAAGTCCTGCTGCCTCCACCCTGTTCTCTTCTCATCCCTGGGCTACAACACTGCCAGTTGTTGCTCGGAAGTGCTGTTAGCACAGTCAACACTTGCTCCTGTGTTACTGGGGTTCAGTAATGTCAGCTGTTTCCCTGCTGTGATAACGGCAAAAAGTCCTGCTGCCTCCACCCTGTTCTCTTCTCATCCCTGGGCTACAACACCGCCAGTTGTTGCTCGGAAGTGCTGTTAGCACAGTCTACACTTGCTCCTGTGTTACTGGGGTTCAGTAATGTCAGCTGTTCCCCTGCTGTGTGAACGGCAAAAAGTCCTGCTGCCTCCACCCTGTTCTCTTCTCATCCCTGGGCTACAACACCGCCAGTTGTTGCTCGGAAGTGCTGTTAGCACAGTCTACACTTGCCCTGTGTTACTGGGGTTCAGTAATGTCAGCTGTTCCCCTGCTGTGTGAACGGCAAAAAGTCCTGCTGCCTCCACCCTGTTCTCTTCTCATCCCTGGGTACAACACTGCCAGTTGTTGCTCGGAAGTGCTGTTAGCACAGTCAACACTTGCTCCTGTGTTACTGGGTTCAGTAATGTCAGCTGTTCCCCTGCTGTGTGAACGGCAAAAAGTCCTGCTGCCTCCACCCTGTTCTCTTCTCATCCCTGGGCTACAACACCGCCAGTTGTTGCTCGGAAGTGCTGTTAGCACAGTCTACACTTGCTCCTGTGTTACTGGGGTTCAGTAATGTCAGCTGTTCCCCTGCTGTGTGAACGGCAAAAAGTCCTGCTGCCTCCACCCTGTTCTCTTCTCATCCCTGGGCTAGAACACTGCCAGTTGTTGCTCGGAAGTGCTGTTAGCACAGTCAACACTTGCTCCTGTGTTACTGGGGTTCAGTAATGTCAGCTGTTCCCCTGCTGTGTGAACGGCAAAAAGTCCTGCTGCCTCCACCCTGTTCTCTTCTCATCCCTGGGCTACAACACCGCCAGTTGTTGCTCGGAAGTGCTGTTAGCACAGTCAACACTTGCTCCTGTGTTACTGGGGTTCAGTAATGTCAGCTGTTCCCCTGCTGTGATAACGGCAAAAAGTCCTGCTGCCTCCACCCTGTTCTCTTCTCATCCCTGGGCTACAACACCGCCAGTTGTTGCTCGGAAGTGCTGTTAGCACAGTCTTCACTTGCTCCTGTGTTACTGGGGTTCAGTAATGTCAGCTCTTCCCCTGCTGTGATAACGGCAAAAAGTCCTGCTGCCTCCACCCTGTTCTCTTCTCATCCCTGGGCTACAACACTGCCAGTTGTTGCTCGGAAGTGCTGTTAGCACAGTCAACACTTGCTCCTGTGTTACTGGGGTTCAGTAATGTCAGCTGTTCCCCTGCTGTGTGAACGGCAAAAAGTCCTGCTGCCTCCACCCTGTTCTCTTCTCATCCCTGGGCTACAACACTGCCAGTTGTTGCTCGGAAGTGTCATTGGCACGGGTACTCCCTCCTGCCCAGACTGGTTACAGCACGCCATCTGTTTCCTGTCAGTGTAAACGTCACTTAGCCTCCAATAAGTTGTCCTGTCGTGTTGCGGTCGGGTTAGCCGACTCTATGGTGCTTGGAGTTTAGGTGCTTCCTATGTGTGCTGGGGATATGCAAATAAAGGCTGTTTCCGTTGTGACAATAGGACAATCACCCACTGTAGTACTGTGGGATTCGGTAACTGCGGCCAGCTCGCGGCCTGTCAACTTAAATTTCCATGGGTACCTTCTGCTACCCGTCCGGGTTCCAGTACCGTCAGCTGGTTCTCCGCAGTGCCTTTGGCCTAGGTGCCTCCATCTCGGTATCCGAGTTCCAGCAACGTCTGCTGGTCCTTGGTAGTGCTTTGGAGCACAGGTACCTCCTGCTTAGTAACCATGTCCCAGTAACGTCAGCTGGTCCTCGGTTGTGCCATTGGCTCTTTTCCTTCTGCTGCCCCTCCGGGTTCTAGCACAGTCAGCTGGTCCTCGTTACTTGCATTGGCTCTTGTACCTTCTGCTACCCGTCCGGGTTCCAGTACCGTCAGCTGGCTCTCCGCAGTGCCTTTGGCCTAGGTGCCTCCATCTCGGTATTCGAGTTCCAGCAACGTCTGCTGGTCCTTGGTAGTGCTTTGGAGCACAGGTACCTCCTGCTTAGTAACCGTGTCCCAGTAACGTCAGCTGGTCCTCGGTTGTGCCATTGGCTCTTTTCTTCTGCTGCCCCTCCGGGTTCCAGCACAGTCAGCTGGTCCTCGTTACTTGCATTGGCTCTTGTACCTTCTGCTACCCGTCCGGGTTCCAGTACCGTCAGCTGGTTCTCCGCAGTGCCTTTGGCCTAGGTGCCTCCATCTCGGTATCCGAGTTCCAGCAACGTCTGCTGGTCCTTGGTAGTGCTTTGGAGCACAGGTACCTCCTGCTTAGTAACCGTGTCCCAGTAACGTCAGCTGGTCCTCGGTTGTGCCATTGGCTCTTTTCCTTCTGCTGCCCCTCCGGGTTCCAGCACAGTCAGCTGGTCCTCGTTACTTGCATTGACTCTTGTACCTTCTGCTACATTTACAAATTGAAGATTTTTTCAATGCTTTTTTGGGTAATCACTCTGGATCTCCAACAATGAAGACGACGACCCTGATGACCACCCCGAAGAAGATGACGACCACAAGGATGACGAGCATCAAGCCAACCAGCCTAAACACCATCACAAAGAAGAAATAAAAGATTACCAAACAGGACTAAGAAGGTTAAGACAAACTACAAGATACAGAACAAGAGACTTAAGAACAATAAGCAGAAGATCAAAAAGCAGAAGAACATGAAGTATAAGACCAAAATGAAGAGCAAAATATATGCTCTAAATTATAAGCAGAAGAAGACTAAGCAGTGTATGGGGGTGAGTCCGTTCCTCCTCGTGGTGCCCCTGGAAAATGCCTGCTGCTGCAGGCTAAACTGAACACGGACAAATACTGTTGTAATTTAAATCTTTTGTGACAGCAAGAACGGAAGGATGAAAAATTCATACTTTGACAGATTACAAGTACAGGATTCTCTGTCACAAATCAGAATATGATGAAGAAGATGAAGTACAATATGAATAAGAATAATAGTTTAATAAGAAGAATCTGAGTAATGTTAACAAAAAGATGAATAGCAAGAAGTTTAAGAAGAAGATAAAGAAGGTGAAGATGAAGAATAATTTGATGAAAAAGATGATGCTGCTGAAGATTATGAAGGAGAAAGTGTGTGAAAAGTTAAAAAGGTGAAGAGCATGGAAGTTGTGAAATATACATATTTGCCAAAATAGAAAAAACGTTAACAACATTGTCAATTTCTTCGTCAATCCGAACATCTTTAAAAAAAAAAATATTTATGCTATTCCATTTGATTGGGTTAAACATCTATGCCTTTAATGTCTCCTCAACCTTCCACAATACATTGTACATTACTCTTTGTTGTTTTCCTTCATGTACAATTAACCAACAAGGCAAGAATGGTTTTTTTTTAATTCCGATATTTTGTTCCCATAGACTTACATGGGACTTCCGGTATCGGTATCGGGTATCGCCGATATTTTAATGGTATCGGCGATACCATTCCGATTCCGATACTTTTGGATATCGGAAAGTATCGCTCAACTCTACTTACTATGCTTCTCTTAATGTCCTAAGCTCTAACCAGCATTCAAAGAGTCGTTAACCTCTTCAGCACCAAAGGAAGCAAAGTCCATTTAATATGAGGAACAGAACAGAGTATACAAAGATCGTGTAACCCCAGATCTCCGAGGAGGATGTGACACACTCGTGACAACTTGTTGTGACTGTAAGAAGTTTTCATGGTAGTCTGGCTCAGACAGAAGATGGGAAATGTCATTTAATTCAAATGAGAGAGAACATCACCTTTTATTGATTGGATTTAACAATACTGTCATTTTATATGGTCTGTAGAACTGGTAATATGACTAAATTGTCACCGTATAGTGGTAACAATGGTTTGGACTTTGTATTGTGTTTTTTAAGCTGCATTGTCATCTGGTGAGGTGCACATTATCATAATTAGGATGTGCAATTATATACCTTTGTTGGGGGCTCACTCAACCTTTACTGTCCTAAACCCCTAGATAAGCATCTCATGTAACTGCCAAGATCATGCCTTCATTCAGTGACTATTAATACTACGATATTGTTTCCTGCAGGGTATACGTCTGATTCAGTTGAACCTTTCTGATTTTGTGTGAGTCACTGCTTTACACTTGAGTGAGCTACTAAGGGTATGTTTCCACGTTCCGGAATACATCCGGAATAGCTGCAGATTTAATCCGCAGCATCCAGATATTTTGAAAAAATCCCATCTCCACTATGCGCAGTAAAACTCGGGTGAACACAACCACGAATTCAGGCATGTGTCGCGTCTTTTTAGAACGCAGCATGTCTACACTCAGTCTCCGCAAGATAAATAATACAGTCTATGAATACGATGCGGTGATTCCGCATGTGTTCAATGAACACTTGCGGAATCACCGTGCGTAGAAAGGGGGCGGGGCTTTGGGCAGAGCGGGCATTCCGCTCAGTCCAAAGCACAATGAATGCGCTTAATGGAAACATACCCTAATTCAAAGGGGTATTCCCATAGCTAAGATCCTATTGCAATATTTAGTAGGTGTCATAATAATATTAGCAAATACAGTACCTCCAATTAAAAATGTAGTATAGTTCTTCTGATTCGCTATGTTTCTTTCTTCATGTGCAGTGCATTACAGTAGCTACGACAACTCATGACAGTTATTTAGATAGTAGTGGTTGTAACCATGGATACCGAAGCTACTGCAATGCTCTGCACATGAAGAAAGAGACATAGCGAATCAGAAGAAGTATACTACATTTCTAATTGGAGGTATTTGCTAATATTATTATTATTAGATCTACTACATATTGGGATAGTATCTTGGAGATTGGAATACCCATTTAATGGTCATAGGCTACATGCATAGAAGTGACTTTATTAGAAATTCATGAAATATAAAAAATTCTCACTTTTTTATGTAAGATCATTGGATTCATGACTTACCTTTGCTTGCAGCCCCTGTGATTCAGGGTATGGTTAAAGTATATTGAATTGGTGTCTTTTGAGAGATTTTGTGATAGTAGTACTAACTCAAATTTTATATATATATATATATATATATATATATATATATAAAAAATTAAATCCATATTTTAGGTTGAACGATATTTCTAAAGTAGTAATAACGCAAATAATCACTAACTATTAAATACTAATTAAATTATTCTTTAATATTTCTCATTCAATAATGATGCCATCATGACCAAAGACAGACTGGGAAATGAAAAAGATCGCCATCTGGTCCTTCAACTACAGGATGCTTGTCACTAGAAATCTGAGCTAAAACGACACGTAATCACGGAAATATTAGTGTTATTATGGTGATGCCTGCTGTTTGCAGTCGAACCTTTAGTATGCATGGCAGGTAGATTGATGAAGCAAAATAAAGAGTTTCCTAACAACATGCAACAGAACACAAATTCATTTTATTACCATGATGAATTAAAGTCAAGTATGTTGGGAAAAAAACTAATAACAATACTTTCTATGCAAGCTCGGGAATTTTAGGTGTGAAAGAGGCTGCAAAATAAATGAAAGTGCTAGGATTGACGCACTTTGATTTGTCACAAAGGAAGTTGTTACAGGAGATAAACAAAAGGGATGTAAGATCTGCGTGACGCCAGTGTTGAGGCTGCAACTGTTGTTTTTCAGCTTTAGAACATCATGTTGTTTTCTAATAAGTGTTGGTACTACTAAACTGCCGCTCTGTTATGACAGATTGTCATTCCACTTTTTTATTTACTAGGATTTTGGAACATTTTCATTCTTACATTCAGTCATGTGAACATCTGAGGGCAAATGGCGAGTGTTTAAAAATCGAAGCTGCTTTTATTGACATTTGCAAGCACCTAGCACATTAGTGTTAATAAAAAAAAGCAGCTAGTAAAGTTGTTCACTTAACCCCTTTATGACCATGGATGCACCTTTTTATCGTGGTGATTAAAGGGATTGTCCACTTATTTTTTAATTTTTCTAATTATAAGCCAATAATTGATTTTCCTTGATGGAAAAAGGAGAAGGAAGAGCGCTTTCTGAGTGTATTAAGTTAAAACTTTAAAACCAATAGTAGAAAATATTCTCAATAGAGTTAAGCGAATATCTTCGGTTTCCTGCTTATTCGGCAAGCTGTAGCGCTTGCCGAATAAGCTACAATAGGAACCTGGCTTCCTGGATCGAGCAAGCTGAACAGCTGAGCGCCGCTGCAGCTGCATGTGTCGCAGCTGTGTAACAGTCACAGCACATGCAACTGTGGTGATGATCAGCTGTTCAGCTGGCGCGATCTAGGAAGCCGGGTTCCTGCTGTAACTTGCCGAATAAGCGGGGAACCGAAGATATTCGCTCAACTCTAATTCTTACCTGGCGATTTTGTATTATAGGTACAACTCAAAATTGCACTATAGTAGATTCCAGTTGGTGCAGCCAATCTGGTATACAGTGCAAATATACTCCATGGGGAATTCCAGCAGAAATTAATGAAATGAAATAAACCAGATAAAGAGCGTTCCCGTCTAGATAAAGAGGCAAATGGATCCTGAGGAAGGCTGAATGCAACCGTAATGAATAGTGTTTTTTTAACAAAAAATATTTGTTCTATAATACTTTTGTTTTATCTGCACTTATCAGATCTATTTGCCATTTTATATTGAGAGGAGATCCCTTTATCTGGTTTATTTCACTTTATTTTCCTTTCCCCCATGACCGCAGCACACAAGAGAGGGGATCCCCCCATTAAGGACAGGAAATCTACTGAATAAAAAGGGCAGAAACTCTACCCAGAATCAGTTGGTTTCCTGTCCTTAAGGGAACCGTCATCTGAAGAGCAGGTGTGGAAAATTATCAGGAAGAGCCTACTCAAGCTTGGCCTGGTTGCCTAAAAGAACGGCTCCATCTTGCAGCGCCAGTGTCGGGTCTTGGAGGCTCCACCACTAGTGAAGGGGATCTTGTGCGGGCACAAGTAGTGGATACTTTCAATGTGTCTGCCAGCTGCCACATCATCCCTTGTCTGCACATATGCAGGGCGTGCTGGGAGAGGCACACCCTGATAACAAGGTGGAGAGGAAGCCTTGATGAGAGGCTGTGGCTGACCTTTCATTTAAAATGGGCTCTGACCACCAGAAAGCGAGTTTGCTCCAGCTCTTTTGCTCTCTATAATCATGGAGTAACAGGAGCAGCAACTACGGCACTGCCAATCATGTGATGTGATCCAGCCTTCAAATCCAGTGCCCTCTCTGAACAATTGAGCCGCAGTAAAACTTTGAAAATGGCACAGCAGCAGTCAGCCATGGGCCATGCATGAGGTATTGAGATCTCATGCAACACCTCCATTTTTTTTTCAACCACACTCAAATGGCACAAACATCAGTCTCATACAATACTATTGGTAGAAAAATGTAAGGAAAGTTTATGACTAATCAATTGACAGACAGTAAAACCTTTTAAAATGGCACAAAAACAGTCAGCCAGGGGCCATGCATAAGATATCAGAGTCTAGCCTAACATTTACAGCTTGGAATTGAAGTTTCAATGGGGACCTGGTGGTTAAGGGAGCCGTGTAAGCCTTTTTAGCTGGGAGCCCTGATACCTCATGCAACACCTCCAAATTTTTTTTTCCAACCACACTGAGATGGCACAAACATCAGTTTCATACAGTACTATTGGGAGAAAAAAATGTAAGGAAACTAGCACAGGTAGTTGACTAAAAGTAAGTGCAGGCCTGCCTGTCTGGTAGCCCTACTAACACAGGCAACCCAGCAGATAGAGACCCAACTTGGAGTCTCCATATTTCCAAAAATTATTGTCACACACCACTAAAGTGGCACCAATTTCCGCAGAGAAGAAATATTATAAAAGGCCTCTGACACACCTTCCACCACAGCGAACTCACCAGATGGAGACCCAATTTGAAGTCTCCATATTTCAAAAAACGATTGTCACACACCACTAAAGTGGCATCAATTCCCACAGAGTAGAAATGTTATAATAGGTCTCTGACACACTTTCCACCACAGGCAACCTACCAAATGGAGACCCAAGTTGGAGTCTCCACATTTCAAAAATAGTTTGTAACATCAGCAGCAGTAGTAACAGCAGGCACAGAGGCCACCACCAAGGTGGCACAGTGTTATGAATGTTTTAGAAATGAATTCTGAGCAGAAGCTCCCTCTGGTGGTTGCAAACAGTACTGAACCATTCAATGAGGATTGGCAATCAGGGATCACGGACTGGCTGGATATAAGGGAGGTTTCCCCCATCATGGTTGCCGGTGATCAATTGTTCTTGTCTCAACGTTGTTTCCTGGTTCACTTGGAAGCTTGCTGAGTCTTGCCTCTTCTCCTGCTCTCAGATAAGATATTTTCTGTTTTTTGTTTTTGTGCTTGCCATTTGTATATTTCTCTGCATTTCTGTGAGGTTGGCCAGGTTTCCCTCCCCGGGGGGCTTGGTCTCCTCTCGGTTCCTCTGGAGCCATTGTTGTTTGTTCATTTGCCTTTTCCAGTTTTTTTCTGTGGCTGCGGCTTAGTTTTGTTACACCAGAGAACTAATTTAGGTGGTAGAGGTCGTGTGATCTCAGGTTTTTTGCAATTAGTAGCGTTGGTTTTTTTTAGGTTTTTTTTTGGATTGCAGTAAGTATCCTTCCTATCCTTTTCTAAGTCAGATTGGGCCCCAGCGTTTGCTCATACTATTTTCTGTCTGTGTCTGTATTTCCTCTTGTCTAACCGCCATTACATGTTTGGGGGCTTCCTATGTTCTTTGGGGATCTGCTCCGGGGCAGATAGCTTTCCTCTTTCTGTCTTTAGGTGTAGTTAGCCTCTCAGGCTGTGACGAGGCGTCTAGGACCAACGTAGGAACGTTCCACGGGTGCCTTTAGTTGTGGTGGTTAGTCAGGGTACTGCAATCCAGTAGATTCCAACCTCTCTGTTGTATTGCCGTTTTTGCCTGCTCTCTTCAGCTACCAAAACATAACAGTATCACCGGCCAAACTGAAAATTATATGGTACTCACAGAAGGGAAAAATAGTGTGAAAAAAAAAAAAAGTTGTCAGAGTTGTAAGAGATTTTTTTTTTTTTTCTGTTTGTTGCATTTTTTTTCCCTCTTTTTCTCTGGGTGCTGAGGAGGATTTTTTTCTCTCAATGGAGTTTGCACAGTTGTCTGGCCGTGTGGATCAGCTTTCCACTGAAGTTCGGAGTATTGCTACCTATCTTGCAGGGTTGTGGAACCTAGGATCCCCATGCCAGATTTGTTTTTAGGGGATCGAGCTAAATTTCTGAATTTCAAAAATAACTGTAAGTTGTTTTTTGCCTTAAAACCTAAGTCCTCAGGGAACGCAGCACAGCAGGTTCAAATTGTCATCTCTCTCTTGCGCGGCGATCCTCAGGATTGGGCTTTTTCCCTGACACCTGGGGACCCTGTTTTGAGTAATGTTGATGCATTTTTTCTGGCTCTGGGGTTATTGTACGATGAACCTAATGTGACTGATCAAGCTGAAAAAAACCTTGTTGGCATTAAATCAGGGGCTTGAGGACGCTGAGTTGTACTGTCAGAAATTCCGAAAGTGGGCAGTTCTGACCAAATGGAATGATGATGCTTTGGCAAGGGTCTGTCAGAGAATGTAAAAGATGTTATGGTGGGTTTCCCTGCTCCCTCTGGTCTCAATGATTCTATGTCATAGGCGATTCAAATTGACAGACGTTTGCGTGAGCGTAGAGGTATGCGTAGAATGGTATTGCCTTGTGAACCAGCTTCTGAGCCCATGCAGTGTGATAGAGTGGCTTCTGGGGCACAGCGTCATGAGTTTCGAAAACGCAATGGGTTATGTTTCTACTGTTGTGATGCCTCTCATGCTATTTCAGTCTGCCCTAAGCGGGGAAGACGTTTTGCAGCTCAGATGTCTTGGGTAGTGTTCAGACTAAATTTCTGTTGACTGTTACCCTGATTTGCTCCCTGTCCACATTTTTTGCTCAGGCTTTTGTTGATTCGGGAGCAGCTATTAACTTGATGGATTTTTATTTTGCTAAACATTGTGGGTTTCCCTTGATACCCCTACGGAAGTCTATTCCCCTACTGGGGATTGATTCTACCCCTTTGGCTGAGAATAAACCCCAGTTCTCTACTCGGGTGATAATGAGGGTTGAACCTGATCATCAGGAGAGTTGCAAATTTTTGGTGCTGTATAATCTGCTGACATTATTGTACTAGGTTTCCCTTGGTTGCAGTCTCATAATCCTGTTTTGGATTGGAAATCTGTGTCTGTAACCAGTTGGGGCTGCCAATGTGTTAATGCCAACACTCCTGTTTTTTCTGCCTCTCCCCAGGCTCAAGATGTGCCTGACTTTTTGACTGATTTTTCTGATGTGTTTAGCGAAAGTAAATCTGCATCCTTGCCCCCCCATAGGAGCTATGACTGCGCTATTGAATTAGTGCCTGGTAGTAAATTCCCTAAAGGTCGCCTTTTTAACTTGTCTGTACCTGAACATGACGCTATGCGGTCTTATATCGAGGAGTCATTGGAGAAGGGTCATATCAGACTATCCTCTTCACCCTTGGGTGCCGGTTTTTTCTTTGTGGCCAAAAAGGATGGTTCATTAAGGCCATGTACTGATTATCGTCTCTTGAACAATATCACTGTGAAATATCAATATCCGCTACCCTTGATTTATGACCTGTTTTCCAGGGTGAAAAGTGCTACTTGGTTTACCAAGCTTGACCTCAGGGGGGAATATAACCTTATTCGCATTAAGCACGGGGATGAATGGAAGACGGCGTTTAATACCCCAGAGGGGCATTTTGAGTAACTAGTGATGCCCTTTGGGCTCACTAATGCTCCTTCTGTCTTCCAGTCCTTCATGAATGACATTTTCAGGGATTTTGTGGATAAATTTCTGATTGTTTATTTGGATGATATCTTGATTTTTCCAATGACTGGGACTCTCATGTGAAACATGTTCGGACTGTGTTCCAGATTTTGAGAGAGAATGCTCTGTATGTGAAGGGATCAAAGTGTCTTTTTGGCGTACAGAGGATCTCATTTCTGGGATTCATTTTGTCTCCATCTGTTATTGAAATGGACCCGGTCAAGGTTCAGGCCATCTGTGATTGGGTCCATCCTACTTCATTAAAGGCTCTTCAGAGATTCTTGGGTTTTGCCAATATTTATCGTAAATTTATTGGTAATTTCTCTGTTATTGTTAAACCATTGACTGATTTGACCAAAAAGGGTTCTGATGTGGTGAATTGGCCTCCTGAGGCAGTCTCTGCGTTTCAGGAGCTTAACCCCTCTCTGACATCAGACATACTATCCCGTCCATGAAACCCGTGCCAATCTGACCATGGACGGGATAGTACGTCATAGGCGATCAGCTGCACTCCCAAGGGGAGCGCAGCTAATCGCCGCCGGATGTCAGCTGATTATTACAGCTGACACCCGTGACTGTGTGTCAGGAGCGGTCACGGACATGATCAAACATGATCGCGGTGTACCGGGGCTACAGGGGAGCATCGCGCAGGGAGGGGGCTCCCTGCACGCCCCCCTGAGACCCTCAGACCAGCGCGATGTGATCGCGCTGTTCTGAGGGCTTCCTCTCTCCCAGGACCCGGATCCAAGATGGCCGCCGGGTCCTGCAGGGAGGCGGCTTCCTCAGTGCCTGCTGAGAGCAGGCACTGAAAAGCCTGCAGCTATGCCTGTGCCATCGCTGGTGTGACAGAGAGCTGTGCACACTGTCACACCAGCGATCTGATAAAATACAGTGATGTCCCACCCTGGGACAAAGTAAAAAAATTAAAAAAATAAAAATAAACATGTTTTAAAAAAAATTCCAAAATAAAAAAAAAAAAAAATATTCCCCAATAAATTCATTTCTTCCTGTAAATAAAAAAAACAAAACAATAAAAGTACACATATTTGGTATCGCCGCGTCCGTAACGACCCCCCCATAAAACTGTCCCACTAGTTAACCCCTTTAGTGAACCGCAAAAAAAAAAAAAAAAAGCAAAAAATCAATGCTTTATCATCATATCGCCGAACAAAAAGTGGAATAACACGCGATCAAAAAGACCGATATAAATAAACATGGTACTGCTGAAAACGTCATCTTGTCCCGCAAAAGACGAGCTGCCATACAGCATCATCAGCAAAAAAATAAAAAAGTTATAGCTCGCAGAATAAAGCGATGCAAAAATAATTATGTTTTATATAAAATTGTTTTTATTCTATAAAAGCGCCAAAACATAAAAAAATGATATAAATGAGGTATCGCCATAATCGTACTGACCCGAAGAATAAAATTGCTTTATCAATTTTACCACATGCGGAACAGTAAAAACACCTCCCCCAAAAGAAATTCATGAATTGCTGATTTTTGTTCATTCTAACCTCTAAAAAATCGATATTTAAAAGCGATCAAAAAATGTCACATGCTCAAAAATGGTACCAATAAAAACGTCAACTCGTACCTCAAAAAATAAGACCTCACATGACTCAGTGGACCAAAATATGCAAAAATTATAGCTCTCAAAATGTGGCGATGCAAAAAACTATTTTTTGCAATAAAAAGCGTCTTTTAGCGTGACAGCTGCCAATCATAAAAACCCGCTATAAATAGTAAATCAAACCCCCTTTTATCACCCCCTTAGTTAAGGAAAAATAATAAAATAAAAAAATGTATTTATTTCCATTTTCCCATTAGGGTTAGGGTTGCGGCTAAAGTTAGGGTTAGGGATGGCGCTAAAGTTAGGATTAGGGTTAGGGTTGGGATTAGGGTTAGGGGTGTGTTAGGGTTAGGTTTGTGGTTAGGGTTGGGACTAGGGTTAGGGTTGGAGTTAGAATTGGGGGGGTTTCTGCTGTTTAGACACATCAGGGGCTCTCCAAATGTGACATGGCGTCTGATCTCAATTCCAGCCAATTCTGCGTTGAAAAAGTCAAACGGTGTTCCTTCACTTCTGAGCTCTACCATGCGCCCAAACAGTAGTTTACCCCCACATATGGGTATCAGCGTACTCTAGACCCCAAGAGTTATTGTGCAATTTGTCCTATTTCTTCTGTTACCCTTGGGAAAATAAAAAACTGGGGGCGAAAATATCATTTTTGTAAAAAAAAAAAAATGATTTTTTTGTTTTTACAGCTGTACATTATAAACTTCTGTGAAGCACTTGGGGCTTCATAGCACTCACCACACATCTAGATAAGTTCCTTGTGGGGTCTTTTTTCCAAAATGGGGTCACTTGTTGGGGATTTCCACTGTTTAGGCGCATCAGGGGCTCTCCAAATGCGACATGACGCCCCCAGACCATTCCATCAAAGTCTGCAATCCAAAACGTCACTACTTCCCTTCCGAGCCCCAACGTGTACCCATACAGTAGTTTTCTCCCACATATTGGGTATCAGCGTACTCAGGACAAATTGGACAACAACTTTTGGGGTCCAATTTCTCCTGTTACCCTTGTGAAAATAAAATATTGGGGGCGTAAAAAATCATTTTTGTAAAAAAAAAAAGATTTTTTATTTTTTACGGCTGTGCGTTATAAACTTCTGTGAAGCACTTCAGGGTTCAAAGTGCTCACCACACATCTAGATAAGTTCCTTATGGGGTCTATTTTACAAAATGGGGTCACTTGTGGGGGGTTTCCACTGTTTAGGCGCACCAGGGGCTCTCCAAATGCGACATGACGCCCCCAGACCATTCCATCAAAGTCTGCAATCCAAAACGTCACTACTTCCCTTCCGAGCCCTGACGTGCGCCCATACAGTAGTTTTCTCCCACATTTTGGGTATCAGCGTACTCAGGACAAATTGGACAACAACTTTTGGGGTCCAATTTCTCCTGTTACCCTTGTGAAAATAAAATATTGGGGGCGAAAATATCATTTTTGTAAAAAAAAAAAAGATTTTTTATTTTTATGGCTGTGCGTTATAAACTTGTGAAGCACTTCGGGTTCAAAGTGCTCACCATACATCTAGATAAGTTCCTTGTGGGGTCTATTTTCCAAAATGGGGTCACTTGTGGGGGGTTTCCACTGTTTAGGCGCATCAGGGGCTCTCCAAATGCGACATGACGCCCCCAGACCATTCCATCAAAGTCTGCAATCCAAAACGTCACTACTTCCCTTCCGAGCCCTGACGTGCGCCCATACAGTAGTTTTCTCCCACATATTGGGTATCCGCGTACTCAGGACAAATTGGACAACAACTTTTGGGGTCAAATTTCTCCTGTTACCCTTGTGAAAATAAAATATTGGGGGCGAAAAAATCATTTTTGTAAAAAAAAAAGGATTTTTTATTTTTACGGCTGTACGTTATAAACTTCTGTGAAGCACTTCGGGGTTCAAAGTGCTCACCACACATCTAGATAAGTTCCTTGTGGGGTCTATTTGCCAAAATGGGGTCACTTGTTGGGGATTTCCACTGTTTAGGCGCATCAGGGGCTCTCCAAATGCGACATGACGCCCCCAGACCATTCCATCAAAGTCTGCAATCCAAAACGTCACTACTTCCCTTCCGAGCCCCAACGTGTACCCATACAGTAGTTTTCTCCCACATATTGGGTATCAGCGTACTCAGGACAAACTGGACAACAACTTTTGGGGTCCAATTTCTCCTGTTACCCTTGTGAAAATAAATATTGGGGGCGAAAATATCATTTTTGTAAAAAAAAAAAAGATTTTTTATTTTTATGGCTGTGCGTTATAAACTTCTGTAAGCACTTCGGGGTTCAAAGTGCTCACCACACATCTAGATAAGTTCCTTGTGGGGTCTATTTTCCAAAATGGGGTCACTTGTGGGGGGTTTCCACTGTTTAGGTGCATCAGGGGCTCTCCAAATGCGACATGACGCCCCCAGACCATTCCATCAAAGTCTGCAATCCAAAACGTCACTACTTCCCTTCTTCCCTTCCGAGCCCCGACGTTTGCCCACACAGTAGTTTTCTCCCACATATTGGGTATCAGCGTACTCAGGACAAATTGGACAACAACTTTTGGGGTCCAATTTCTCCTGTTACCCTTGTAAAAATAAAATATTGGGGGCGAAAAATCATTTTTATAAAAAAAAAAAAAAGATTTTTTATTTTACTGCTGTACGTTATAAACTTTAGTGAAACACCTGGGGGTTCAAAGTTCTCACCACACATCTAGATAAGTTCCTTGAGGGGTCTAGTTTCCAAAATGGTGTCATTTGTAGGGGTTTCCACTGTTTAGGCAGATCAGGAGCTCTCCAAACACAACATGGCGTCCAGCCAATTCTGCGTTGAAAAAGTCAAACGGCGCTCCTTCCCTTCCAAACTCTGCCATGCACCCAAACAGTGGTTTACTCCCACATATGGGGTATCAGCGCACTCAGGACAAATTGCACAATAACTTTTGGAGTCTTGTTACCCTTGGGAAAATAAAAATTGGGGTGAAAAGATCATTTTTGTGGAAAAAATATGATTTTTTAATTTTACGGCTCTACGTTATAAACTTGTGTGAAGCACTTGGGGGTTAAAATTGCTCACCAAAGATCTAGATAAGTTCCTTAGGGGGTCTAGTTTCCCAAATGGGGTCAATTGTTGGGGGTTTACACTGTTTAGGCACATCAGGAGCTCTCCAAATGCAACATGGCGTCCAATCTCAATTCCAGCCAATTTTGGTTGGAAAAAGTCAAATGGTGCTCCTTCCATGCCGAGCTCTGCCGTGCGCCCAAACAGTGGCTCTCCCCCACATATGGGGTATCAGCGTACTTAGGACAAATTGGACAACAACTTTTGTGGTCCAATTTCTCCTGTTACCCTTGGGAAAATAAAAAATTAGTGACTAAAAGATAATTTTTGTGGGAAAAAAATAGGATTTTTTATTTTCATGCCCGGGCATTATAAACTTGTGTGAAGCACTTGGGGGTTCAAAGTGCTCACCAAAGATCTAGATAAGTTCCTTAGGGGTCTAGTTTCCAAAATGGGGTCAATTTTGGGGGTTTTCCACTGTTTAGGCTCATTTGGGGCGCTGCAAACGGAACATGACCCCCATCAACGTCTGCATTCCAAAACGTTACTACTTCCTTTCTAAGCCCTGCCGTGCGCCCAAGCAGTTCACCCCCCCGCATATGGGGTATCAGATACTCAGGACAAATTGGACAACTTCTGGGGTCCAATTTCCTTGGGAAAATTCAAAAATTTGGGACTAAAAAATCATTTTTGTGGAAAATTGTTTTTTTTTTTTCACACCCAGGCATTATAAACTTTTGTGAAATACTTGGGGGTTCAAAGTGCTCACAACAGATATAGATAAGTACTTTAGGGGTCTAGTTTCCAAAATGGTGTCACTTGTGGGGATTTCCACTGTTTAGGCGCATCAGAGGTTCTCCAAACGCGTCATGGTGTCCAATCTCAATTCCAGCCAATTTAAGTTTGAAAAAGTCAAACGGCACTCCTTCCCTTACGAGCTCTGCTGTGTGCCCAAACAGTGATTTTCCCCCACATATGGGGTATCGGCGTACTCAGGAGAAATTGCACAACAACCTTATCTGTCCATTTTCTCCTTTTACCCTTGTGAAATTAAAAAAAAAGTTTGTAAAAGATCATTTTTGTGGCTAAAAAGTTAAATATTCATTTTTTCCTTCCACGTTGCTTCAGCTCCTGTGAAGCACCTGAAGGGTTAATAAACTTCTTGAATGTGGTTTTGAGTACCTTGAGGGGTGCAGTTTTTAGAATGGTGTCACTTTTGGGTATTTTCTGCCTTATAGACCCCTCAAAGTGACTTCAAATGTGAGGTGGTCCCTAAAAAAATGGCTTTGTAAATTTTGTTGTAAAAATTAGAAATCACTGGTCAACTGTTAACCCTTATAACTTCCTAACAAAAAAAAATTTTGGTTACAAAATTGTGCTTATTTAAAGTAGACATGTGGGAAATGTTATTTCTTAACTATTTTGTGTGACATATTTCTCTGTTTTAAGGGAATAAAAATTCAAAGTTTGAAAATTGCAAAATTTTAAAAATTTTCGCCATATTTGCGTTTTTTTCAAAAATAAACGCAAGTTATATAGAAGAAATTTTACTTCTAACGTGAAGTACAATATGTCACGAGAAAACAGTCTCAGAATCGCGTATATCCGTTGAAGCGTTCCAGAGTTATAACCTCATAAAGAGACAGTAGTCAGAATTGTAAAAATTGGCCCGGTCATTAACGTGCAAACCACCCTTGGGGGTGAAGGGGTTAAGCGGAGATTCACTTCTGCTCCTGTTCTACAGCAGCCTGATGTTTCTCTGCCATTTCAGGTGGAGGTTGATGCCTCTGAAATTGGGGCAGGTGCCGTTTTGGCCCAAAGAGATCATGAGACCTCTAAAAGTAACCCTTGTGCTTTTTTCTCTCGACAATTTTCTCCAACTGAACGTAATTATGACGTGGGTAATCGGGAGTTATTGGCCATGAAGTGGGCTTTTGAAGAGTGGAGACATTGGCTGGAGGGAGCCAAACATCAGGTGGTGGTCCTCACGGACCATAAGATCTGGTTTATCTGGAATCAGCCAAGCGACTTAATCCTAGACAGGCCAGGTGGGCCTTGTTTTTCACACGTTTTAATTTTGTGGTTTCCTTTCTTCCTGGCACTAAGAATATTAAGGCGGATGCCCTCTCGAGGAGTTTCCTTGCGGACTCTCCTGAGTTATCTGATCCTGCTGTTATTTTGAAAGAGGGTGTAGTTCTTTCCGCCATCTCGCCCAATTTGAGACTGGCTCTGGAGGGGTGTCAGGAAGATAAACCCGAGCGCTGCCCTGTAGGGAAATTGTTTGTCCCAGACCAGTGGAAGAAGAGTGTGATGTCTGAGATTCATTGTTCCGCGTTGGCCGGTCATCCCGGAATTTTTGGTACCAGAGACTTGGTGAGTCGGTCTTTTTGGTGGCCTACTTTGTCTCGTGATGTCAGGGAGTTTGTGCTGTCCTGTGGGACTTGCTCTCGCTCCAAGCCTTGCTCTCGCTCTAGTGGTTTGTTGATGCCATTGCCTGTGCCCAAGAGACCATGGACCCATATCTCTATGGATTTTATTTCCGACCTCCCTGTTTCACAGAGAATGACCGTTATCTGGGTGATTTGTGATAGGTTTTCCAAGATGATACATCTTGTGCCATTACCTAAGTTGCCTTCCTCCTCCGAATTGGTGCCTTTGTTCCTTCAGCACGTGGTTCGGTTACACGGCATTCCTGAGGACATTGTGTCTGACAGAGGAGTCCAGTTTGTTTCCAGATTTTGGAGGACTTTTTGTTCTAAACTTGGTGTTCAATTGTCTTTCTCCTCTGCTTTTCATCCTCAGACCAATGGACAAACTGAGAGAACAAACTAGACATTGGAGACTTATCTGAGATGCTTTGTGTCTGCTGATCAACATGACTGGATCTCTTTTTTGCCTTTGGCTGAGTTTGCTCTTAATAATAGGGCAAGCTTTGCCACTTTGATGTCTCCATTTTTCTGCAATTTTGGGTTTCACCCTCGATTTTCTTCGGGAAAGACGGAGGCTTCTGTCTGTCCGGGTGTTGACTCTGTTGTGGAGCGTATGCAGCAGATTTGGGACCAGGTAGTGGAGAGGTTGTCCCTCTCTCAGGAGAAGGCCAAGCGGTTTGCCAACCGGCATAGGACTGATGGTCCTCGGTTTAAAGTGGGGGACTTGGGCTGGTTGTCCTCAAGAAATATCCCTGTGAGAGTTGCATCTCCTAAGTTTAAGCCTAGGTATATTGGACCTTATAAGATCATGGAGATTCTTAATCCTGTTTCCTTTCGTTTACTTCTTCCAGGGACATTTAAGATCCATAACGTGTTCCACAAGTCCTTATTGAAGAGGTTTGTCGAGCCAGTGGTTCCTATGGCTGCGCCCCCTGACCCTGTTTTGGTTGAGGGCAATCTGGAGTATGTGGTTGAGAAAATATTGGATTCTCGTTTTTCTAGACGGAAACTCCAGTATTTGGTTAAGTGGAGAGGTTATGGTCAGGAGGACAATTCTTGGGTGTTTGCTTCGGACATCCATGCTAGGAGACTGATCCATGCGTATCACAGAGCTCATCCTGACCGACCTGGTTGCACAAATGAGAGTTCGGTGACCCCTCCTCAAGGGGGGGGGTACTGTTATGAATGTTTTAGAAATGAATTCTGAGCAGAAGCTTCCTCTGGTGGTTGCAAACAGTACTGAACCATTCAATGAGGATTGGCAATCAGGGATCACGGACTGGCTGGATATAAGGGAGGTTTCCCCCCATCATGGTTGCCGGTGATCAATTGTTCTTGTCTCAACGTTGTTTCCTGGTCCACTTGGAAGCTTGCTGAGTCTTGCCTCTTCTCCTGCTCTCAGATAAGATATTTTCTGTTATTGTTTTTGTGTTTGCCATTTGTATATTTCTCTGCATTTCTGTGAGGTTGACCAGGTTCCCCTCCCCGGGGGGCTTGGTCTCCTCTCGGTTCCTCTGGAGCCATTGTTGTTTGTTCATTTGCCTTTTCCAGTTTTTTTCTGTGGCTGCGGCTTAGTTTTGTTACACCAGAGAACTAATTTAGGTGGTAGAGGTCGTGTGATCTCAGGTGTTTTTGCAATTAGCAGCGTTGGTTTTTTTTAGGTTTTTTTTTGGATTGCAGTAAGTATCCTTCCTATCCTTTTCTAAGTCAGATTGGGCCCCAGCGTTTGCTCATACTATTTTCTGTCTGTGTCTGTATTTCCTCTTGTCTAACCGCCATTACATGTTTGGGGGCTTCCTATGTTCTTTGGGGATCTGCTCTGGGGCAGATATCTCTCCTCTTTCTATATTTAGGTGTAGTTAGCCTCTCAGGCTGTGACGAGGCGTCTAGGACCAACGTAGGAACGCTCCACGGGTGCCTTTAGTTGTGGTGGTTAGTCAGGGTACTGCAATCCAGTAGATTCCAACCTCTCTGGTGTATTGCCGTTTTTGCCTGCTCTCCTCAGCTACCAAAACATAACAGCACAGACTGCAATAATGCGAGATCAATGCATGACACTGAAAGTACACTATCGCCTAGTCTGGCCAGTCTGCAACTGGAGAGCAGAAGTCATGATGTGTTCATTTTGATGAAAGTTAGGCTGTATACACTTTCAGGGGGTGGCTGGAAGCACTTATCCATCAGTACACCAGCAGCAGTGCTGAAGACTCATTCTGAAAGAACACTGGCTGTCGGGCTAGACAAAAACTCAAAGGCGTGACAGTCGAGTACAGGTCTTGCTTCCATTTTGAAGACCAAAATGCAAAAGGGTCCAAACCCCCCCTTGAAGGCATTGATATTGAGCACCAGATACTCCTGCACCATCCTCTCCAGTCGTTCACAACATGTCATACTAAAAAATGTGTTAAACGACTCACAGAAATTGCTTATGCCACTAACACTGCTGCTGCTAATGTTTTTGCAATGACACTTTGACGTTCCTGGGGTTGGATTTCTGGACTTGGGATGCACACTATGTACCTCACTGCTGTCTTGGTAAAAACTACTCTTAAGATTCTTACTCTTGTACCATGGATCTAGTAGAGTGGTAACTAAGCACTATTTCTAACCCTAAAAATAAGAGCATCATGTTGAAGATAGTTTAGCAAGAAGGCGCTCATGCAGGGGCGTATCTAGGGGGGGGCAGCCGGGGCAGGTGCCCCGGGTGCAGCCGGCAGGGGGGCGCAGTCGGGCCGCCTAATGCGGCGGTCCGCAGTGTCTCCCCTGCGGCTGTGTTCTGCCGCCCCCGGCCTGAGAGTCGGTGGTTCCCTGTGCCGGCTGTCAAGCTGACAGCCGGCGCAGAGAAGCTGCTGCGTGCCGGCTCCCAGTCAGGAATCAATTGCACTGGCGTCTATACAGACGCCAGTACAATTGAAGCTCTGACTGCGGGTCACAGCGACGCCAGCAGCGTGATCAGGTCATGTAATCATGCTGCTGACGTCACTGGCCGGCGGCAAGGTGGGGGAACGCTGGTGGTAAGTGTGCTCCAATATGGAGCTGAAGATACCACCGAAGATGGGGGGGGCATAATGTGTGTGTATGGGGGGTGAATTTAGAGTGGGGATGGGGGGTTACTTTATGTGTGGGGGGATTTGGGGATGGGGGGCTATTTTATGTGTGGGGGCTGGGGATTTGGAGTGGGGATGGGGGGCTATTTTATGTGTGGGGGGATTTGGAGTGGGGATGGGGGCTGTTTTATGTGTGGGGGGATTTGGAGTGGGGATGGGGGCTATTTTATGTGTGGGGGATGGGGGGGCTATTTTATGTGTGGGGGGATTTGGAGTGGGGATGGGGGGCTGTTTTATGTGTGGGGGGATTTGGAGTGGGAATGGGGGGCTATTTTATGTGTGGGGGATGGGGGGCTATTATGTGTGGGGGGATTTGGAGTGGGGATGGGGGGCTATTTTATGTGTGGGGGATGGGGGGCTATTATGTGTGGGGGGATTTGGAGTGGGGATGGGGGCATTTAATATGTGTGGGGGGATTTGGAGTGGGGATGAGGGGCTATTTTATGTGTGGGGGGATTTGGAGTGGGGATGGGGGGGCTATTTTATGTGTGGGGGCCGGGGATTTGGAGTGGGGATGGGGGGCTGTTTTATGTGTGGGGGATGGGGGGCTATTTTATGTGTGGGGGCTGGGGATTTGGAGTGGGGATGGGGTGCTGTTTTATGTGAGGGGGATGGGGGCTATTTTATGTGTGGGGGCCGGGGATTTGGAGTGGGGATGGGGGGCTATTTTATGTGTGGGGGCCGGGGATTTGGAGTGGGGATGGGGGGCTATTTTATGTGTGGGGGCCGGGGATTTGGAGTGGGGATGGGGGGCTGCTTTATGTGTGGGGGATGGGGGGCTATTTTATGTGTGGGGGCCGGGGATTTGGAGTGGGGATGGGGGTATTTAATATGTGTGGGGGGATTTGAGGGTACTGAAGAGTATGTATGTATGAGGAAACAGTATGGGGGATGGTTGCAGACAGTATGGAAAGCGAACGGGTGAATGTATGTGGACACAGTATGGGGAGTCAGGGGTATGTGTGAGCAGACAGTATAGTGAGGGGGTAAATATATAAGGAGACAGTATGCTGAACAGGGGGGATGTGAGAGGAGACAGTGTGAGGAGGGAGGGGAATAGTGTGAGGCGACAGTATATTGCAGATATTTTTTCTAGGGGCATTATAATGACTCTTCTGTCTTTAAGGGCATCGTGTGGAGAGTTGGTGCAGAAGAGCGGAGAAGATGGAGGTCTGCAGAGACGGCTGTGGATGAGAAAACTCATCATGGAGTCTTGACAAGATGAAGAAAAGGAGAACTACTCCAGAGACAGCGTCATCTATAAGGTACCTGGATGTAAATATTATTTGTGAAATTGACTAATTCTCATGTCTTTATTTGTTAGGAGCATTAAAGGGGTTCTCCAGGTCTGTGTCACATAGAATGACTGCAGACTCAGCACAAACCTGGACAGCCCCTTTAATGCTCCTAACATAAATAAAAACATGAGAATTAGTCAATTTCAGAATTCTCACAGTGCGCACTGCATGCTGTCCGGATTCTCTCGTGCCGGTGATTTACATACATGCGGTCACATGCTGACTAGACGTGTGGCCTCACTCAATGAAAATGAACGGAGCGAGGCCGAGCACGTCTAGTTGGAATGTGGCCAGAAGTATATAAATCACATGCTTGTGCTGACATGACCGTGTACTCTTGCCACCGGTAAGGGAGAATCCTAAAAGTGTGCAGAGCATTCGTTGTGAGAATTCAGAAGCTGCAATGTCAGGATTCAGCTCTGCAGGTTCCAGTAGTCATCACATGGACACTTCACTCATATGCGATTTTCATACTTATGGTCCTGTGACAACGAGCTTCTCTTCCTGCTTCTCTCAGTTTTTCACTGAACATTGAGAGCATTAGGGAGAGCAGTTCGTGGGTACATGACTAAGTGTGCAAATCGCATGTGTGCGGGGGGGGGCGCCGAAACAAATTCTTGCCCCGGGTGCCAGAAAGCCTAGATACGCCTCTGCGCTCATGTGTCGGGCGCTTCCATGATGTCCAAGTCCATGGTGTGTTGATGGCGGGGTAAAACGCAAAGTTGCGGAGGAGGTAGAAGCAGCAGATGTGGTTGATGGGATGGCCGGTGGTTGACAAGGCCCGCTAGTCCACATTTTAGCGAAGTGAGATTCCCACACTAAGGCATGTTGTTAGTGCACTTACCAGTTCATGCATGCAGTTTTCAAATTATTGCAATTTTTGCTTCTACTGAGTGTTTTTTGCAAATTTGGCAGATAATGTGAGTTGGGTCATCCTTTTTGGTCTCAAAATAGGCTCAGGCTAGACAACCCTTGTCGCCCCGGCAAACTGCACACTCAAGACTAGAGTTGAGCGATACTTTCCGATATCCAAAAATATCGGATCGGAATGGTATCGCCGATATCACTAAATATCGGCGATATCCGATTCCGATACCGGAAGTCCCATGTAAGTCTATGGGAACAAAATATCGCAACTAAAAAAACACTTTCTTTCCTTGTAAACACAAAATATACACACATAGAATACATATATATATATATACATGTATTTGTGACATATATATATATACATATATTTATAGTTTATTCACTTCTACATAGTAAAATAGCCTCTGATTCAATTGCCGGGTAAAGCCGGTATTTGTGAAAAGACAGAAGCACCCGAGGGTCCAGTCGCCACAGAGATGTTGCATCGCACCTAGCGGTGTGACAACTTACTCTCAGGTAAGGAGGAAACACCCCATTGACTTCAACCACTGCATTCAACAGTACACTATGCCAGCTGAGTGTAGGCGGACCCAATGGGATGGTCTAGCTCAGGCTGGTTAGAACAGGGTGTAGCTAGTTGGATGGGAGGGGTTGAGGCAGCCTTATGCTGCATGTCTTTGTAGTAAGAATTGTTTCCTTTCCTGCTTTCTTACTACATTGCATACTCCACTCTGCTACATCACTCTGCACCATTGCTCTATCTCACATCTATCTGCCCTGGAAGGATACCGTCTTACCTGTACAAGACTTATCACCTAGCTGCACTACACCATCCCTGCCAGAGGACCTGCACAGCAGCGCTGGTCACCCTGACCAGGTACTACAGGTGGAGTCACGACAAACTACACAAACATTCTATCATCCCCTGGAAATTCCACATTCCAGTGAGCGACCAGGGCACGGACATAGCTGTGCTACCCGTCACATCCCCCATAGAAGTCGATGGGCTTGGTGCCGAGTACCCCCAAAACCTGTGGCTCTGTGCGACTCAACTTTGGCGTCACGAACAGGATTCAGAAGCTCGCTATAAGCGAGTCCTGTGTGCCTTAATTGAACTGTTTTTTTGCTTGAGAATTGCAAAAATCATCATAGACTGTATTTGCCATTTTTTCCGTCATATCTGCGCCACGAGGCACAGGTGAAGAATAAGGGCGTACTCTCGTGGGCGTACACTCACTCCGTGGCGCGAAAATGATGTCCGCCCACTCTAAATGTTATAGCAATGTAAGATCGTGCCCAAGTTTGGGTTCCGCCTCCTCATCCTCTCATGGCGAAGAACGCGAAGGTCCGCCCTACAAGATGGCTCTCTGATGCTAAATGACACATGTGATTGGCAGAATTGCGAACGGACGTGAGCAAAAGTGGGAAGGGATGAGAGTCAGCTCTCCCCGAAGGACCGATCGCCCAGACCACCGTTTGGTACGCCTGAACCCCTACCTGAGAAGCGGGGGATCCTGATAGACTTCCGGCACTGGAGAGGCGCCAGATGAAGCGAGCTGGCGGCCCTAAACTCTTGGAGCGCGCCATTTTTAACCCCTGAAGTGTCTGTACGGGAAGGTGAGGCACCCGTTCCAGTAGAGGAGGCCGTGCGGGCATCCCAGCCCTTGCAATCTGAACCGGTTGACAGTATCTCAGTGGAGGCACCCGTTCCAGTAGAGGAGGCCATGCGGGCATCCCAGCCCTTGCAATCTGAACCGGTTGACAGTATCTCAGTGGAGGCACCCGTTCCAGTAGAGGAGGCCGTGCGGGCATCCCAGCCCTTGCAATCTGAACCGGTTGCCAGTATCACAGTGGAGGCACCCGTTCCTGCAGAAAACACGGCACCAGCACTCCAGATCCCGCTGTCTGCCCCCGTCGCTGAGGCAGAAGAAGCGACACCCGTCCTCATGGAGGAGGCTGCGCACGCACCAGAGCTCTACCTGCCTGTACCGGAGCCCCGACCGTCATCTGTTCCAGAGCCGGCTGCTTCCGCCACAGGTGAGCGCCGCCAGGACTGGCGGGCGCCAGGAGAGCTGCCGCAAACCGGACATCGTAAGCTGGCATTTGATGGTGGAGACATGGAGCTGCTGGTGGAGGAGAATTACAACCGGCGTCAGGAGGAAGAGTGGAGACGTCGGGAGCGGGAAGCAGAGCGACAAAGGGAGCAGCGAGAATCCCAAAAGCTTCGGCAACGTCACCTGGACAAGGACCTGGCAGAGAAGGCACGTATGAGAAAGGATAAAAGTACGCTGAGGGAGCCGCGGCGTAAGGGTGCAGTACGGAACTTTAAGTTAAAAGGTGGTTGGGGCTTCATCCAGGAGCCTGGACTTTATTTAGAAGTCTTTGTAACCCGGCGGGACATGGAGGCTCACCTCCCAGAAGGACACCCGGGGAGGGACCTGTTGGCAGGAGACTTGGTGACTTACACCCGACACTGGGGTTACAATGGATGGTACGCCCTAAATGTTACCAGGTGCGACCCCTACTCCCCAGAGTGTCAGGAAACTGACAGACCCTCTAAGCCTTCAGCCTCCCCCAACCAGGCCTCTGCACAAGTGCCCACCCCACGCCGTAAATCTCCCCAGCCTCTCTCAGTGGTCTCCTCAGCAGCCCAGCTATGGACATGATAATGATAGCTGGCCTGTACCCGGCGCCTGTTAGGCCCCCTGGGGTTCGTACAGTCCGGGACATAGGGTTCCAGACCCGGAGGGAGACGAAAGAGGTGGCCACACAGACCCAGATAGCGGGTCACGACGTAACTGTACAGGCCACACGACGTCATCAGGTCTGGGAGGACCCTCCTGTCACGGATGTTTGGCAAGCTCCAGAAGAGTACCAGGTGGTACCTGTAAGAGGCCAGCCAAAGAAGTCTAAATAACCCGGACAGGGTCTCTGTATGTAAATCGTTAAATTATTGATGTACCCGGACGGGTGAATGTTCATAAAAAGAAGTTTATTGTTGCCTTAATATACCCATGTTGGGTAATGGTTTGATGTACCCGGACGGGTGAATGTTCAGAAGAACAAGTTTATTGTTGCCTTTATATACCCAGGTTGGGTAATGGTGTTTCAATGTAATCAAAATGTTGAACTTTGAAGACATGAACTGTACTGGCTCACAAACTTTTCTGTAAATAGTTGGCACTTTGGTGCTCCATCTTGGTTTTACAAAAAACTTAACTGTGCACTATTTTCAACTACCTCAGAAACTAAAAACCCGTTTGGTGTGGCCGAAAGTGAGGTCTGCTCAAGGAAAGTCTTGCAGCCCACCCAAGACCACAGTTGGAGGTTTGGAGCGGGTGCTCCACTGTAACGGGTCTGGTGGGTGGAACTACTGACGAGACAGGTCAGGTTGGTGGAACCACAAAGCTTTATTATACAAGAGATTTTACTTGTAAGAGAGCGGGTGGCACCTGGGAAAAGGGCAGGGATTCACGGCAGAGGATATAGGTAGTTTCTGGACAGGCAGGTTTGTCACAGCAAGTGACCAAGGAAGTCTCTGGGCAGGCAGGTTGTAACGGTAAGTAACCGAGGCAGTCTCTGGACAGGCAGGTTGTCACGGCAAGTGACCAAGGCAGTCTCTGGGACAGGCAGGTTGTCACGGCAAGTGACCAGGCAGTCTCTGGGACAGACAGGTTGTCACGGCAAGTGACCAGGCAGTCTCTGGGCAGGCAGGTTGTCACGGCAAGTGACCAGGCAGTCTCTGGGACAGGCAGGTTGTCACGGTAAGTGACCAGGCAGTCTCTGGGACAGGCAGGTTGTCACGGCAAGTGACCAGGCAGTCTCTGGGCAGGCAGGTTGTCACGGCAAGTGACCAGGCAGTCTCTGGGCAGGCAGGTTGTCACGGCAAGTGACCAGGCAGGCAGGTTGTCACAACAAGTGACCAGGCAGACTCTGGGCAGGCAGGTTGTCATGGCAAGTGACCAGGCAGTCTCTAGACAGGCAGGTTGTCACAGCAAGTGACCAGGCAGGCTCTAGACAGGCAGGTATATACGACCTGATATGGTGGAGCCTCCAGGTAGGCTGCAGTCGGATGGCAGATGATCGCTCCCAGGTGAGCAGGCAAGAGCCGGGGATCTCTGCAGATGATGTCCGAACTTCCGGATGGAGCTGCAGTCGGATGGCAGATGATCGCTCCCAGGTGAGCAGGCAAGAGCCGGGGATCTCTGCAGATGATGTCCGAACTTCTGGATGGAGCTGCAGTCGGATGGCAGATGATCGCTCCTAGGTGAGCAGGCAAGAGCCGAGGATCTCTGCAGATGACGTCCGAACCTCTGGATGGAACTGCAGACGGATGGCAGACAGGCAAGCCGACAGGTAACAGGCAGGTAACTGGAATCAGGAGCTGATGGCTGAAACAGAGTTAGACTGCACAGGAACAACATTGCTCGGGCACCTACATTAAGGAGGAAGCCCTTAATATAGGGTGGAGTCCTCCAGCATTGGCTGGAGACTGATTTGGAAAATGCGCGCGGCTCCTTTAAGAGCGGGGGAGGGTGCGGGCGCGTGCCCTAAGGCCAGTAGCAGGGAAGGAGCGCGCGGGACCAGCAGGGCGGAAGGAGGACGCCATAGGCGCAGAGGGGGCTGGGAGCACTGAGGACGCTGAGCGCAGGTGAGGAGAGCGACGTCCCTGTCTGGCAGCAGGCAGGGACGCAGGCGCTACAGTCCCCCCCCCTCTAGGCCCTCTTTCCCCAGGCCAGAAAGAAATTCAGCCAGGATAAGAGGGGCATGGATGTTCTCCCGAGGCTCCCAGGTTCTCTCCTCAGGACCAAACCCCTTCCAATCCACCAAAAAATAAGTCTTTCTTCCTACCCTTTTTGTGGCCAGAATGTTCTCTACCTCAAATTCATCATCAGCAGACACTGGAGCAGGAGGTGTACCTGTAGACTTAAAAAAAGAGTTAAGAACCACAGGTTTGAGGAGAGATACATGAAAAGAATTAGGAATTCTCAAATTGGCCGGGAGTTTCAATTTATAGGACACCGGATTGATCTGACTGATGATCTCAAAAGGACCGATGAACCGAGGACCTAACTTGTAGGACGGAATTTTGAGTCGAACATATTTGGACGAAAGCCAGACTTTGTCCCCAGGACGGAATTGAGGAGGATCCAGACGTTTTTTGTCAGCATGTCTTTTCATGCGCTCGGATGACTGAATGAGTGCGGACCGGGTACTCTCCCAGATGGAGGAGAATTCTCTAACCAGAGATTCCGCAGCCGGATTGTCCACAGAGATGGAAACAGGAACAGGGATCCGAGGGTGCTGACCGAAGACTACAAAAAAGGAGACTTGGTGGAAGATTCGCTCTCATGATTATTGTAGGAGAATTCGGCCCAAGGCAGGAGCTCCACCCAGTCAGAATGGTGGGCATTAACGAAGTGTCGAAGATAACTGGTCAAATTCTGATTTATTCGTTCAACTTGTCCATTGGACTGTGGGTGGTAAGCGGAGGAAAAATCCAGGGTGACGTCTAGCAACCCACAAGTGGCTCTCCAGAAACGCGAGGCGAACTGAACCCCAGACCCGACACAATGTGACGAGGCAGACCATGAAGACGGAAGACGTGGCGGACAAAGTCTCCAGCCAACTCGGGTGCAGACGGAAGACCCGGCAGAGGAACGAAGTGAGCCATCCTGGAAAAGCGGTCAGCGACCACCCAAATGACCGTACAACCGGCAGAGACGGGCAGATCTGTTATGAAGTCCATGGCTATATGCTGCCAGGGGGCAGCGGGTACAGGAAGCGGAAGAAGACGGCCGGTAGGCAGGTGTCTCGGAACTTTGTTGCGGGCACAGGAAACACAGGCAGAAACAAAGTCTATTACGTCTTTGTGCAGGGTAGGCCACCAATAATGCCGAGTAATGAGTTGGAGGGTCTTTTTTTGACCAGCGTGGCCAGCGAGTTTAGACGAGTGACCCCAATGTAGGATTCTCTTCCGATCGGTCTCTGATACGAACGTCTTACCAGGAGGGAGACGATTTAGACTCACGGAGCCACCTGCATCACTCTGGCGGGATCGATGATATGTTTAGGCTCATCTTCGAGATCCGACACCAGGAAAGACCGAGACAAGGCATCCGCCTTGACGTTTTTGTCAGCTGGGCGAAAATGCAAAAGAAAATCGAAGCGGGCAAAAAACAAGGACCACCGGGCTTGGCGAGGATTAAGTCTCTGTGCCTGCTGGAGGTATGCCAGATTTTTGTGATCCGTGTAGATGATTACCGGATGAAGAGCCCCTTCGAGTAGGTAACGCCACTCCTCCAATGCCAACTTAATGGCCAATAACTCTCGATCTCCTATGGAGTAGTTGCGCTCGGAGGAGGAGAAGAGTTTGGAGAAGAAACCGCAGGACACCATCCTCCCGGATGGCGATTTTTGGGTAAGAACCGCTCCGGCTCCAGCAGAGGAAGCGTCCACCTCCAGGAAGAACTGCTTGTTGCCATCCGGGCGATGCAGCACTGGAGCGGAAGAGAAGGCCTGTTTCAGAGAAAGGAAGGCCTCCTCTGCTTCGGTCGTCCACTGTTTGGGTTAGCATCCTTGCGAGTGAGCGCTGAGATTGGAGCAGTCCTGGAAGAGAAGTGCGGTATGAAGAGACGGTAATAGTTGGCGAATCCCAGGAACCGCTGAATGGCCTTCAACCCCTCCGGTCGGGGCCACTTCTCGATGGCAGACAATTTCTCCGGATCCATTCGTAGGCCTGTCTGAGAAATGATGTAGCCCAGAAACGGAAGCGATGTCTGCTCAAAGAGGCAGTTCTCATATTTGGCGAAGAGGTGATTCTGCCTGAGCCTGAGCAGAACCTGACGAACATCCCTCCGGTGAGACTGAAGATCCGGAGAGAAGACCAAGATGTCGTCAAGGTACACCACAACGCAGGAATAGAGGAGGTCCCGGAAGATGTCGTTGACCAACTCCTGAAAGACTGCTGGAGCATTACAGAGACCAAAGGGCATCACCAAGTACTCGTAGTGGCCGTCCCGGGTGTTGAATGCCGTCTTCCATTCATCTCCTCGACGGATACGAACCAGGTTGTATGCTCCACGAAGATCTAGTTTGGTGAAGACTCTAGCCCCTCTAAGACGATCAAACAGTTCTGGAATGAGCGGAAGAGGGTACTTATTCTTCACCGTGATCGAATTTAGGCCTCTGTAGTCAATACAGGGACGGAGAGATCCGTCTTTCTTTTTAACGAAGAAGAAACCTGCTCCCGCTGGGGAGGTAGATTTCCGGATAAATCCCTTTGCTAAGTTCTCCTCGATATATTCGGACATCGACCTGGTCTCAGCAGCAGACAACGGGTAAATACGCCCACGGGAGGCGTAGTACCGGGTAACAGGTCAATCGGGCAATCATATGGTCTATGCGGGGGTAATGTCTCTGCTTCCTTTTTATTGAAGACATCAGCAAATGACCAATATGGAATCGGGAGTCCAGGTAGATTAGCAGGTGTAGGAGAAGAATAGACAGGATGAACAGGCACCAGACACGTTTTATGACAGTCCTGTCCCCAGCGAAGAACCTCTCCATTCTGCCAGTCGAGCACAGGTGCATGTTTTTGGAGCCAAGGCAGACCTAGTAAGAAAGCATGAGAGAGTCCAGGCAGAACATGAAATGAGATGCTCTCAGAATGCAACATTCCCACCTGCAGGGTTATGACTTCGGTGATAAGTCAGATGGGACGAGGTAGGAGGCCCCCATCCACAGCAGCAACAGATACAGGTTCAACAAGAGGTTTGGTGGGAATGTGATACTTCTCTACTAGAGCCTGTGACACGAGATTCCCAGCTGCTCCAGAATCAAGTTGGGCCATTTCGAAGTGGCGGTTCTTACCGATCAGAATTGAAACCGACAGCAGCAGGGATGAAGAGGATTTATTTTTGTCTAGATTGACCTCTCCGAGCGAACCTAGACACAGGCGTTTTCCCGACTTCTCCGGACAGGTTTGGATCCAGTGCTCCTTACTGCCGCAGTAGAAGCAACTTCTCTCGGCACGGCGTGAGTCCTGACGGGCTTTGACCATCTTGGTCTGGTCGACCTGTATAGGCTCAGCAGTGTGCACCTGAGGAGAAACGGAAGAGGTTATAGATCTCTGACACGAGGGTGCAAGATGGGAAAATTCTTTTTTACGGGTGATCTCTTTGGCTCGTTCCTGGAACCGTAGATCAATTCGATTGGCAAGATTTATTAAATCATCTAGAGAGGTTGGAACGTCCCGACCGGCAAGTTCGTCTTTAATACGGCCGGACAGACCCTCCCAGAAGACCGAAATTAGAGCTTCATTGTCCCAAGCTAGTTCTGAGGCTAAAGTCCGGAACCGTATGGCATATTGACCAACGGTGAGACTCTCCTGACGGAGACGCAGCAGAGATGATGCAGAGGAAGTCTTCCGTCCAGGTTCGTCGAATACCTTCCGGAAGGCCGAGAGAAAAGCAGGCAGGTCAGATACCAGAGGATCCTCTCTCTCCCAGAGAGGATTAAGCCAGGCCAGGGCTTCTCCGTGAGATGGGACATGATGAAGGCAATTTTGGCGCGGTCAGAGTTAAACTGGTGTGCCAGGAGTTCAAAATGCAGGGTGCACAGATTAATGAAACCCCGAGCCAGAGCAGGATCGCCTCCAAACCTAGGAGGAGCTGACAGTCGGGGTCCGGGAATGGAAACCACGGAATTGGGAATCAGCGGGACTGACGGATTATGAGTCATGGCTCCAGCAATGGTTGCAAGTGATGATTTCAGAGTGTCCAGACGGGATTTGACGTTCCGCAGGTGACCCAGGATGGTCTCCTGTTGAGACCTCTGGTGAGACAGCTCATGACACAGTTCCGGGAGTGAAGGGGTTTGGGTGCCACCGGGTTCCATGGCCCGAGCAAACTGTAATGGGTCTGGTGGGTGGAACTACTGACGAGACAGGTCAGGTTGGTGGAACCACAAAGCTTTATTATACAAGAGATTTTACTTGTAAGAGAGCGGGTGGCACCTGGGAAAAGGGCAGGGATTCACGGCAGAGGATATAGGTAGTTTCTGGACAGGCAGGTTTGTCACAGCAAGTGACCAAGGAAGTCTCTGGGCAGGCAGGTTGTAACGGTAAGTAACCGAGGCAGTCTCTGGACAGGCAGGTTGTCACGGCAAGTGACCAAGGCAGTCTCTGGGACAGGCAGGTTGTCACGGCAAGTGACCAGGCAGTCTCTGGGACAGGCAGGTTGTCACGGCAAGTGACCAGGCAGTCTCTGGGCAGGCAGGTTGTCACGGCAAGTGACCAGGCAGTCTCTGGGACAGGCAGGTTGTCACGGTAAGTGACCAGGCAGTCTCTGGGACAGGCAGGTTGTCACGGCAAGTGACCAGGCAGTCTCTGGGCAGGCAGGTTGTCACGGCAAGTGACCAGGCAGTCTCTGGGCAGGCAGGTTGTCACGGCAAGTGACCAGGCAGGCAGGTTGTCACAACAAGTGACCAGGCAGACTCTGGGCAGGCAGGTTGTCATGGCAAGTGACCAGGCAGTCTCTAGACAGGCAGGTTGTCACAGCAAGTGACCAGGCAGGCTCTAGACAGGCAGGTATATACGACCTGATATGGTGGAGCCTCCAGGTAGGCTGCAGTCGGATGGCAGATGATCGCTCCCAGGTGAGCAGGCAAGAGCCGGGGATCTCTGCAGATGATGTCCGAACTTCCGGATGGAGCTGCAGTCGGATGGCAGATGATCGCTCCCAGGTGAGCAGGCAAGAGCCAGGGATCTCTGCAGATGATGTCCGAACTTCTGGATGGAGCTGCAGTCGGATGGCAGATGATCGCTCCTAGGTGAGCAGGCAAGAGCCGAGGATCTCTGCAGATGACGTCCGAACCTCTGGATGGAACTGCAGACGGATGGCAGACAGGCAAGCCGACAGGTAACAGGCAGGTAACTGGAATCAGGAGCTGATGGCTGAAACAGAGTTAGACTGCACAGGAACAACATTGCTCGGGCACCTACATTAAGGAGGAAGCCCTTAATATAGGGTGGAGTCCTCCAGCATTGGCTGGAGACTGATTTGGAAAATGCGCGCGGCTCCTTTAAGAGCGGGGAGGGTGTGGGCGCGTGCCCTAAGGCCAGTAGCAGGGAAGGAGCGCGCGGGACCAGCAGGGCGGAAGGAGGACGCCATAGGCGCAGAGGGGGCTGGGAGCACTGAGGACGCTGAGCGCAGGTGAGGAGAGCGACGTCCCTGTCTGGCAGCAGGCAGGGACGCAGGCGCTACATCCACAAGCACAAGTAAAGGACACTGTGAAGTTACCCCGTGGGGGTAGTCCTAAGAAGTCTCAACGAACTTCGGCAGTAATGCTATTTGCACTTTTGTAATGTTATTATTAAAAATTTTATTATGCAACGTTTAACTTGAAGTGTTTCCTGCTTTCTTACTACGTCGCATAGTCCACTCTGCTACATCACTCTGCACCATTGCTCTATCTCACATCTATCTGCCCTGGAAGGATAGCGTGTTACCTGTAGAAGACTTATCACCTACCTGCACTACACTATCCCTTCCAGAGGACCTGCACAGCAGCGGTGGACACCCTGACCAGGTACTACAGGTGGCGTCACGACAAACTACACGAACATTCTATCATCCCCTGGAAATATCCCACATTCCAGTGATCGCCCAGGTCACGGACCGAGCTGTGCTACTCGTGACATCCCCCATAGAAGTCGACGTGATCGGTGCCGAGTACCCCCAAAACCCCTGTCTCTGTGCGACTCAACTTCCCTCACTGTGCTGGCACTTTACATTTACAATGCCTCTGGGATTTTTTTTTTGGGGGGGTGGGAACATTCAGACTTTTGCTATGGGGCCCCATGATTTATATGTACGCCCCTGCTGCTGAGGCATGGTATTTAAGGCTGTTAAGGAGCCAACATACATGGACCTTGCCAGCAGCGTCGGACTGGAGTACCTTGGGCCCACCAGAGAAAATATATTCTTGGGGCCCACCATCATAATTCCCAACCTTTGAATAAGGGAAAGAGGGACAAAGGCTGTGGCACGCTGTGCATGCTGCAGAAAATTTTAGGCCATGCCACGTTGCACCACAGACTGTCCAGGAGTTGGTGGATGCTTTAGTCCAGGTGTGGGAGGAGATCCCTCACGAGACCATCCGTCGCGCTCATCAGGAGCATGGCAAGAAGTTGTAGGGAGGTCATACAGCATACCTCCCAAATTTGGAAGACAGGAAAGAGGATTAAAGGCTGCGGCAACACCCATTTCACAGCTAATCACACCCATATCCTCGCCCCAAGCGTAACCATTTAGCACTGCTGATCACACTGACTGGTAATAAGGGCACAGTGGCTGGTACTGAGGAAAAGAAAGAAAGAGCAGCGAGAGAGAAAGAACAAACAGAGAAAGAAAGAGAGGAAAGAAAGAAAAGAGAGAAAGAAAGAACAGAGAGAAAAAAGAACAGAGAGCGAGAAGGAAAGAACAGAGAGCGAGAAAGAAAGACTAGAGAGAGAGTCATAGGCGTAGCTAGGGTTTTGGTTTAGTGGGGGCAAAACTTCTGAGTGGGCCCATCATCAGAGAACCTCAGCAAATGACCGCGCTGTTGGCCAAAATAATCTATATATAAAAAGACCAATATTGATATTACCGCCATATGGTCTGTGTTAAATAATACCAGTCCTACAGAACATATAGATTACAGCACAGGTACAGATAATGACTTACCGCTGATGTTCTTTCTAATGGAATTGTTCACTTTTCATGTCTTTTCCATCTGGCCCACACCGACATGACGACTTCTCCAGCCAGGACTCGACTGCACCCCCATTAAAAAAAAAATAAAAAAAATACTCACCTCCCGGCTCCTGTGCTGCTCACTGTTCTCCCTCTCAGCGTCTGACAGCGGCGCCGGCAGGTGATGTTATTGCGCCCGCTGTCATACGCTGAGGGGATTATGGGAGAGAAGGAGCGCTCGCTCCTTCTCTCTCTATGCGGTCAGCTTTATCGGTTGGATGCCGATACAGCTGACCCTCCGATGACGGGTGGGGGGCCCACAGCTGGCACCGGGCCCCCCCAACGCCTGTTCAGGCCCCATAGCTTCTGGGCGGCAGAGCAGGGAGAGCGATTCTCCCTGCTCTGCCGCAGAATGTAACTGTATCGTAGCTCCGGGTGGGCCCCCTCAGAGCGCGGGCCCCAGGGCCACCGCCCCCTCTGCCCCGCGACCTATCCTTTCAAATCAGGGCCCACCACGCAGGAGCTGGGGCCCACCGTAGGTTTCTCCGGTGTCCCGGTGCCTCAGTCCGACCCTGCTTGCCAGCCTGATAATACCAGGCCACAGCAGTCTGCTTATCTTTGCTGGTTAACAAAAATAGGGATCCCCTCGAAAAAAAATTGGCGTGGGGTCCACCCTATTTTTGTTAACCAGCCAGATGAAGCAGACTGCTGAGGCCTGGTTTTTCAGGCTGGTAATGAGCCAATATCCATGGACCTTGCCAGCCTGATAATACCAGGCCACAGCAGTCTGCTTAGCTTGGCTGGTTAACAAAAATAGGGATCCCCTCAAAAAAAAAAACGGCGTAGGGGTCCCTCTATGCAAAGTTGGAGAAATGCATGTTTGAGCAGGAGTCTTTACCTTTCCTGGGCTATATCATCTCCGCCCAGGGATTGGCTATGGATCCTGCCAAACTACAGGCTGTGATGGATTGGCAAGAACCCCATTCTCTTAAAGCGGTGCAGCGCTTTATGGAGTTCATTAATTACTATCGCCAATTCATTCCCCACTTCTCCACTTTGGTAGCTCCCTTTGTAGCCCTCACCAAGAAGGGAGCCAATCCCAAATTGTGGTCAGAGGAGGTCTCCAAGGCCTTTACTTCAATTAAGTCCCATTTTGCTAGCGCTTCCATCTTACATTGCCCCGAGGTTGATAAGCCTTTTTTATTGGAGGTCGATGCCTTGTCCGTTGGTGCTGGAGCAGTCCTTTTTCAAAAGGATGTTCAAGGTCGGAAACATCCTTGTTTCTTCTTTTCCAAGACTTTCACACCAGCAGAGAGGAATTATTCCATTGGGGATAGGGAGTTGCTAGCCATGAAGTTGGCCTTTTCCGAGTGGAGACATCTCCTGCAGGGGGCTCGCTTTCCCTTTCCCTTTCACTGACCACAAAAATTTGGTCTATTTACAGACCACCCAGCGGCTAAATTCTCGTCAGGCCAGATGGTCCCTGTTCTTCTCCCAGTTCCATTTCATCCTCCATTTCCTCTCTGGTGAGAAGAACATTCGGGCTGATGCTCTTTCTCGCTCCGTGGTGTCCTCTGAGGAGGTGGAGGAGGAGCCTTGGTTGATTGTCCCCACAGAGAGCCTAAGAACTGTGGCCCCAGTTTCGCTTGAGTCTGTGCCTCCGGGCAAGACTTTTGTGCCCACCAATTTGCGACCAGGAGGAACTCTCTTGGGCACATTCGTCCAGGGTGGGTGGACATTTTGGGGCAAAAGGGACATCTGAGTTGCTGGCGAGGACATACTGGTGGCCACATATGGTCCGTGACATCAGGGAATACGTTCCTGTGCCAAGAATAAGTCCCCTCGACAACGGCCAGCAGGGCTACTTTTCCCTTTACCGGTGGCAGACAGGCCTTGGGAGATGGTCAGGATGGATTTTGTGGTGGGCTTACCCAAGTCCAAATTTTATTTGGTGGATTGGAGGGGTTATGGGTCTGAGGATAGGTCCTAGGAGCCTGCCGAGCATGTTCACGCTCCGCAGCTCATCGCTGCCTTTGAGCGTAGCGAGGCCCAAAGAAGGGGGCCCTAGGAGGGGGGTAATGTTAGGGTTCGAGTTCCCGCTGCTGCACAAGGGGAGTCTCGAACCAGTCCCGCTGCAGTCCCCCATCCATCTCCGGCCGCAGTGGAGCCTGCTCAGCAAAGATGTCGGTCCCAGCGTCTCGCCCGGTCTAATACTGTGCAGAGATTTGCTGCTGCCTCTTCAGGTTCTGCTATAGTATCCACTACTGGTCAGCGGCGAGCAGACGTCTTTAGGTCTAAGTCCTTTGTTGCTTCATCTGAGCATGCCCAGGGCAAGATCTCCCATTGGAGATCAGGAGTCACATGCTCAGATACAGCTACCACTCCTATTGGTCTTTCAGGAAGGTCCTCCGGCTGTTGATGTTCTGAAGCAGCTTCCCATTGGTCCTTCCTGGAAGGTCTTTTTCTCGTGGCTGCTAAAAAAGGCTGTCCTTACCGCACGGCCGTGCGCTAGGATCAATTGCATTATGTGCTTTGCGCCAGTGTGATCATGCACGCATGTGGTTAGGCTCGGCTGAAATAAGCCCCTAGAATACCGGCACCTCCGGTAAGGAGATTTGAGTTTACGTGGTTAGGGCTTGGCTGAAATAAGCCCATAGAATACCGGCTTCTCCGGTGAGGAGATTGCTTGATTGCGTTGCTGTCTGCATGATCACGGACTGCTATCCGCACAGCAGTTATCTGTGTATCCCTGTGGTGTTAACAGGACACAGTACCTATCTCTGCGTCTTTACCTCAGGAACTCTGTGGTGTAACAGAATTCGCTTATATCGCTATATAGCGCTGCGGCATTCCCGCTAGAGGCTCTGTGGATTAACAGAGTTCGCACTATCTGCCACAGCACGCTATGGCGTTTATTTTAACGACTCTGCGGGATAACAGAGTTCGCTACTTACACCATCTTACTAGCAGCAGGCTCTGCCTGCACGGTGGACCCCGGGCTGCGAACACACCTCTCTACATTATTTATTAGGTGCGTTCCGCAGACCCTAACACCAATCACAGAAGACCTTGTGTCATGACGTTGTGGATGGTTTCTGTGCCCCGATTGGCTGCCTGAATCAACACACATAAAGTTAAGGGAAAAATAAGAACGTGCCACTCCTCTAACCTCTTCACACCCCCCCCCCCCCCCCGCTCATCATACAGAACCATTATCCTAGCCACAGTAATAGCAAATGCATTAGTGGAATCACGATGATTTAGCGAACGGTGACCAAATTTTGCCGACTTTGAGCAAAAATGCTTGTGAAATCGAACGCAAATCCGAACGTGCTACATTCATGCTGAATTTGCAATTGGCAAACTTTTTCCGAACAAGTTCACTCATCTCTAACTATAACCCTTCCATTGTACTATGGAATTGCACAAATCCCTTAAAGGCTGGGTCTCACATAGCGATACACCAGCGATCCCGACAACGATATGCACTTGTCAGGATCGCTGGTGTATCGCTACATTATCGCTGCTGAGCTGCCAAACAGGCAGCTCAGGCAGCGATCAGTACAAGCGACACTGCGGTAACATCGCTTAGTAACCCCAGTGTACCTTGGATACCAGCGCCCTGATGCAGGAAGCTGGTAACCAAGGTACACATCGGGTTTCCAGGTGCTGCGCCTGGAAACCCGCTGTGTACCTTGGTTACCAGCGGATCGCTGGTCTCCCGCCTGTCACACACAGCGATGCGTGCCTGTCAGTGGGAGACCAGCGATCAAAAAAATGTCCTGGCCTTTCAGCGACGATCAGCGATACCCGGCAGGGGGGCTGATCGTCGCTGAATGTCACACACAGCGATATCGCTGGTGAGCTCGCTGCTGCGTCACAAAACTAGTGACTCAGCAGCGATCTCGCTAGCGAGATCGCTGTGTGAGACGGGGGCTTTACTATCTGGAAATCGAGAATCTTTTCTATTTCAAACTCAAGGTTTCTTCTAAGCAACATAGGAGAAGGGTGATAAACAGGGTTACAGTTTGCCTTTAGCAATGATTTATAAAAAAAAAGTTAGGAATCCAAATGTCATGACCCAGGACGGGGTTTGGTCTTTGTCCCATCCTGGCCAGACTGGGGTTAATGGTTTCAGCCTCTCTCTGGCAGAAGGCGGCTATTTAGTTGCCAATTGACCTAGGCCTGGTGTCAGTTATACTCCTGCCCTCGGCTGAGTTAGTTGACCTCCTGTGTGCCTGTGCCTTGTGCCTGATCTTGTTGCTTGTTTGGTTTTGACCCAGTCCGTCGCTTCATTGTGAGTTTGTCTACTGTCTTGGTACTGTGCATTTGCCCATTCTGGTTTTCTGATCCCTTGGCTACGTTCTGGTTATTCTCTGCCTGCTCCTCTTGTACTGCGTTGCTCCCTCTGTGTATGACCTAGCTATCCTGACTATCCGTTTTGTCTATGCCCCTTGGTAACTCTGTCCCGTAGTTACCCTTCTAGGAGTTTTCCTTCTGCTCATAGCTCTCTGGAGCTTAGGCCACGCCCCCAGCAGTCACGTGCTTAAGGTCCTCTGGCCTGAAGCATTCTCTGTCTGTTACTGCTCCCTCTGAGAGACCTGTGGCCAGCGCCGCCCCATGGCAGTCACGTGCTTAGGGTCCTGTTAGTCTGAAGCATGCATCTTCACCGCTACTGCCTCGCTCCACAGGTATCTTTGAGTGCAGTCTGTCTTATTCAGGACACGTGCACTGGCTCAGTGAGCAAGTGCTGTGCGGTGTTCGTGATACCAAAAGCAGTAGGGAAGTTTTAGCCAGTAGGTTACCAGATTGAAAACTTCAGATGTTTTATAACAATGAACTTGGGTCTCAAGACCATAATTAAGACGCAAGTTGAAATGCATTGTTTTTTTTTTGCTGACAATGTGCTTGTAGCATATTTAGTGGACCATATACCCGTACTTATTTTAAATGGCTCAATAAAAGCTATATTTTATACTTGAGATGTGCATAGCCTATATTGCTGGATCAATACCCTCCTTTTTCCCTGTGCTAAATCTTTTTCCGGAATCCCATATACAGGAAGGAAAAAATTATTTGATCCCTTGCTGTTTTTTTAAGTGTGTCCACTGACAAAGACGTGAACAGTCTATAATTTTAAGGGTAGTTAATTTTAACATTGAGAGATAGAATATCAAAAATAAAATCCAGAAAATCACTTTGCATAAATTATATAAATTTATTTGCCTTTTGCAGTGAGAAATAAGTATTTGATCCCCTACCAACCATTAAGAGTTGTAGCTTCTACAGACCAGTTAGATGCTCCTAATCAACTTGTTACCTGCAATAAACACAGCTGTCTTACATAGTCACCTTTATAAAAATCTCCTGTCCACAAACTCAATTAATACATCAGACTCTAACCTGTACAACATGGGCAGATCAAAGAGCTTTATAAGGATGTCAGGGACAAGATCATAGACCTGCACAAAGTTCAAATGGGCTACAAAACCATACATAAGACGCTGGGTGAGAAGGATACAACTGTTGATGCAATAGTAAGAAACTGGAAGAAAAACAAAATGACTGTCAATCGACATCAATTTGAGGCAGCATGCGAAATCTCACCTTGTGGGCTAGCCTTGATCATGAGGAAGATGAGAAATCAGCTTAAAACTACATGGGGGAACTTGTTAATGATCTCAAGGCAGCTGGGACCACAGTCACAGAGAAAACCTTTGGTAAGGTAAGGCCTCTTTCACATTTCCGGCGGGCGCCTGGCGGCGCCCCCGGCATATTGCCGCAGCGCCGCATCTGAAAACCTCTCACACTTCCGGCGGCCAAAATGCGTTTTTTGCCGGATGGTTTCTGATGCTTGGAGAGATCAGAAACCATCCGGCAAAAACAAAAAACGTTACCTGCAGCGTTTTTTCCGGACGCCGCAATGTACATTTGCGCCGCATCCGGACAAAACCGCATGCAACGCATTGACATGCGGTGCCATCCGGCGCTAATGCATGTCAATGCGAAAAAAGCCGCATGCGGCGCATCAGATTTTCAGATGCGGTGCTGCGGCAAAATGCCGGGGGCGCCGCAAGGCGCCCACCGGATGTGTGAAACCAGCCTAACACATTACGCTGTAAAGGTTTAAAATCCTGCAGCGCCCGCAAGGTCCCCCTGCTCAAGAAGGCAAATGTGCAGGCCCATCTGACGTTTGCCAATGAACACCTGGATGATTCTGTGAGTGATTGGGAGAAGGTGCTGTGGTCAGATGAGACAAAAATTGAGCTCTTTGGCACTAACTCAACTAGAGGAAGAGAAATGCTGCCTATGACACAAAGAACAGCATCCCCACCATCAAGCATGCAGGTGGAAACATTATGTTTTGGGTGTGTTTCTCTGCTAAGGACACAGGACTACTTCACTGCATCAATGGGAGAATGGATGGAGCCATGTACCATAAAATCCTGATTGACAACCTCCTTCCCTCCACCAAGACATTAAAAATGGGTCGTGGCTGGGTCTTCCATCAAGAAAGTGATCCAAAACATACAGCCAAGGCAACAAAGGAGTGGCTCAAAAAAAAGCACATGGAGTGACCAAGCCAGTCTCCAGACCTTAATCCCATAGAAAACTTATGGAGCTGCCAAGTGACAGCCTCAAAATATTAATGATTTAGAGATGATCTGCAAAGAGGAGTGGAACAAAATTCCTCCTGACATGTCCACAAACCTCATCATCAACTGCAAAAAAACATCTGACTGCTGTGCTTACCAACAAGGGTTTTGCCACCAAGTATTAAGTCTTGTTTGCCAGAGGAATCAAATACTTATTTCTCACTGCAAAATGCAAAAACATTTATCTAATTTATACAATGTGATTTTCTGGATTTTGTTTTTGATTTTCTATCTCTCAATGTTAAAATTAACATAGTCTTAAAATTATAGACTGTTCATGTCTTTGTCAGTGGGCAAACTTACAAAATCAGCAAGGGATCAAATAATTATTTCCTTCACTGTAGACGTAAAATGTATTTAATCAAATTTAGCTTTGAGAGTTAGGCAACCCAGGCAAAGAAATAAAATGACACTTTTTGCAAACTCTATCCAACAGCCCCCAAATAACAGTCAAAGGATGACAGTTCAGTAATGAAGTCTATGGAAAGGTGGATCCAAGGTCGGTAAGGGCTTTAGGAATTCGGCAGAATGGAAATGTCACAAATAAGCACATCTTCCATAAGTCTCAAACTATCAATGGTTACCAAAAAAACTTACCGTATATACTCATGTATAAGCCAAGTTTTTCAGCACTTTTTTGTGCTGAAAACACCCCCCTCAGCTTATACATGAGTCATTGTCCCAGAAGCCAGCAGAGAAGGAGGAGCGGCAGAGCAGCGAGTCACAGGAGGCAGGTTACGGTGGTTGTGGCTGTAACTGTGCCTGTTGCTAAAGAGAAATGAATATTCACTGCACTGGCAATGAATATTCATTTCTCTTACAGTGCACACAGTTACAGCTGCAGCCGCCAGCTTCCAGCAACTGTAAAAAAAACCCTCCTATTTACCTTCTCTGTGTGCCCTTGCAGCATCTTGTTCCGGCTTCCAGCTGCTCCTGTGGCTGGCCAATCACGTGTCCCCGCTGAGTGGAGAGAGGTGAATATTCATTACCTTAATGAGCAGGGACACGTGAACGGCCGGCCGCAGGAGCTGCTGGAAGCCAGAAGAAAAGATGCTACAAGGGCGCGCAGGGAAGGTAAGTGTTTTTTTAATGCTTTTCTCAAGGATAGGGATGAAGAACCATGCATACAAGGATAGGGATGAGGAACCATACATACAAGGATAACGATGAGGAGCCATGCAGACAATGACAGGATAAGGAGCCATGCATACAAGCATAGGGATGAGGAACCATGCATACAAGGATAGGGATGAGGAACCATGCATACAAGGATAGGGATGAGGAGCCATGCATACCAGGACAGGGATGATGAGTCATGCAGACAAGGAGAGGTGTTATGTTTCGGTAGCTGAGGAGAGCAGGCAAAAAGGCAATACACCAGAGCAGTTGGAATCTATGAGATTGCAGTACCCTGACTAACCACCACAACTAGAGGCAGCCGTGGAGCGTTCCTACGTTGGTCCTAGACGCCTCGTCACAGCCTGAGAAACTAACTACACCTAAAGACAGAAACAGGAAAGCTATCTGCCCCGGAGCAGAATCCCAAAGATAATAGAAAGCCCCCAAACATGTAATGGCGGTTAGACAAGAGGAAATACTGACACAGAAAGAAAATAGTATGAGCAAACGCTGGGGCCCAAACTATCTAAATAGAAAAGGATAGGAAGGGTACTTACTGCAATCCCAAAAACCCTGAAAAGCACCAACTCTACTAATTTCAAAATCACCTGAGATCACACGACCTCTACCACCTAAATTAGTTCTCTGGTGTAACAAAATCAAAACAGCAGCCACTGAAAAACTGGAAAAGGCAAAAGAACAAAACTCAGTGGCTGAACTAAACTGAGAGGGCAGAAGCCCCCGGAGGGGACCCTGAAGGCCCCCAAAGAAGTGCAGTACAAAATGCAAAAATATAGCAAAAACACAAAAGAAGCAAAAGTCTTATCTGTAAGCAGGAGATGCAGACACGACACAGCAGGCTACAAGGGAAACTGGAATGAAGGATTCAGACCAGAACAATTGATCACCGGCAACCTGATGGGAAAATGACTCCCTTATATAAGACCAGTCAGTAACACCTGATTCCCAGTCCTCACAATCTTCACTAGCACCGCTTGTAACCACCAGAGGGAGCCTCTGCTCAGAACTCATCTCAAACCCATTCACAACAGTACCCCCCCTTGAGGAGGGGTCACCGAACCCTCATTTGAGCAACCAGGTCGGTCAGGATGAGTTCTATATACGCACGGATAAGTCTCCTAGCATGGATGTCCGAAGCAAACACCCAAGAATTGTCTTCCTGACCATAACCTCTCCATTTAACCAAATACTGGAGTTTCCGTCTAGAAAAACGAGAATCCAATATTTTCTCAACCACATACTCCAGATTGCCCTCAACCAAAACAGGGTCAGGAGGCACAGCAGCAGGAACCACTGGCTCAACAAACCTCTTCAACAAGGACTTGTGGAACACGTTATGGATCTTAAATGTCCCTGGAAGAAGCAAACGAAAAGAAACAGGATTAATAATCTCCATGATCTTATAAGGTCCAATGAACCTAGGCTTAAATTTAGGAGATGCTACTCTCATAGGAATATTCTTTGAGGACAACCAGACCAAGTCCCCCACTTTAAACCGAGGACCATCAGTCCTATGCCGGTTAGCAAACCGCTGGGCCTTCTCCTGAGAGAGGGACAACCTCTCTACTACCTGGTCCCAAATCTGTTGCATACGCTCCACAACAGAGTCAACACCTGGACAGACAGAAGCCTCCGTCTGTCCTGAAGAAAATCGAGGGTGAAACCCAGAATTACAGAAAAACGGAGACATCAAAGTGGCAGAGCTAGCCCTATTATTAAGAGCAAACTCAGCCAAAGGCAAAAAAGAGACCCAGTCATCCTGATCAGCAGACACAAAGCATCTTAGATAAGTCTCCAATGTCTGGTTTGTTCTCTCAGTTTGACCATTGGTCTGAGGATGAAATGCCGAGGAGAAAGACAATTGAACACCCAGTTTAGAACAAAAAGTCCTCCAAAATCTGGAAACAAACTGGACTCCTCTGTCAGACACAATGTTCTCAGGAATGCAGTGTAAACGAACCACGTGCTGAAGGAACAACGGCACCAATTCAGAGGAGGAAGGCAACTTAGGTAATGGCACAAGATGTATCATTTTGGAAAACCTATCACAAATTACCCAGATGGTGGTCATTCTCTGAGAAACAGGAAGATTGGAAATGAAATCCATAGAGATATGGGTCCATGGTCTCTTGGGCACAGGCAATGGCATCAACAAACCACTAGAGCGAGAGCAAGGCTTGGAGCGAGAGCAAGTCCCGCAGGACTGCACAAATTCCCTGACATCACGAGACAAGGTAGGCCACCAAAAGGACCGACTAACCAAGTCTCTGGTACCAAAAATTCCGGGATGCCCAGCCAATGCGGAACAATGAATCTCAGACATCACACTCTTTTTCCATTGGTCCGGGACAAACAATTTTCCAACAGGGCAGCGCTCGGGCCTATCCTCCTGACACCCCTCCAGAGCAAGTCTCAAATTGGGCGAGATGGCGGAAAGAACTACACCCTCTTTCAAAATAACAGAAGGATCAGATAACTCAGGAGAGTCCGCAAGGAAACTCCTCGAGAGGGCATCCGCCTTAACATTCTTAGTGCCAGGAAGAAAGGAAACCACAAAATTAAAACGTGTGAAAAACAAGGCCCACCTGGCCTGTCTAGGATTGAGTCGCTTGGCAGATTCCAGATAGACCAGATTCTTATGGTCCGTAAGGACCACCACCTGATGTTTGGCTCCCTCCAGCCAATGTCTCCACTCTTCAAAAGCCCACTTCATGGCCAACAACTCCCGATTACCCACGTCATAATTACGTTCAGTAGGAGAAAATTTTCGAGAGAAAAAGGCACAAGGGTTACTTTTAGAGGTCTCTGGATCTTTTTGGGACAAAACGGCACCTGCCCCAATTTCAGAGGCATCAACCTCCACCTGAAATGGCAGAGAAACATCAGGCTGCCGTAGAACAGGAGCAGAAGTGAATCTCTGCTTAAGTTCCTGAAATGCAGAGACTGCCTCAGGAGGCCAATTCACCACATCAGAACCCTTTCTGGTCAAATCAGTTAATGGTTTAACAATAACGAGAAATTACCAATAAATTTACGATAAAAATTGGCAAAACCCAAAAATCTCTGAAGAGCCTTTAATGAAGTAGGTTGGACCCAATCACAGATGGCCTGAACCTTGACCGGGTCCATTTCAATAACAGATGGGGACAAAATGAATCCCAGAAATGAGATCCTCTGTAAGCCAAAAAGACACTTTGATCCCTTCACATACAGAGCATTCTCTCTCAAAATCTGGAATACAGTTCGAACATGTTTCACATGAGAGTCCCAGTCATTAGAAAAAATCAAGATATCATCCAAATAAACAATCAGAAATTTATCCACAAAATCCTGAAAATGTCATTCATGAAGGACTGGAAGACGGAAGGAGCATTAGTGAGCCCAAAGGGCATCACTAGGTACTCAAAATGCCCTTCAGGGGTATTGAATGCCGTCTTCCATTCATCCCCGTGCTTAATGCGAATAAGGTTATACGCCCCCCTGAGGTCAAGCTTGGTAAACCAAGTAGCGTTTTTCACCCTGGAAAACAGGTCAGAAATCAAGGGTAACGGGTATTGATATTTCACAGTAATATTGTTCAAGAGACGATAATCAATACACGGCCTTAATGAACCATCTTTTTTGGCCACAAAGAAAAAACCGGCACCTAAGGGTGAAGAGGATGGTCTGATATGACCCTTCTCCAATGATTCCTTGATATAAGACCGCATAGCGTCATGTTCATGTACAGACAAGTTAAAAAGGCGACCTTTAGGGAATTTACTACCCGGCACTAATTCAATAGCGCAGTCATAGCTCCTATGGGGAGGCAAGGATGCAGATTTACTTTCGCTAAACACATCAGAAAAATCAAACAAAAAGTCAGGAACATCCTGAGCCTGGGGGGAGGCAGAAAAAACAGGAGTGTTGGTATTAACACATTGGCAGCCCCAACTGGTTACAGACACAGATTTCCAATCCAAAACAGGATTATGAGACTGTAACCAAGGGAAACCCAGCACGATAATGTCATGCAGATTATATAGAACCAAAAATTTGCAGCACTCCTGGTGATCAGGTTCAACCCTCATTATCACCTGAGTAGAAAAAATGGGGTTTATTCTCAGCCAAAGGGGTAAAAATCAATCCCCAGTAGGGGAATAGACTTCTGTAGGGGTATCAAGGGAAACCCACAACGTTTAGCAAAATCAAATCCATCAGGTTAATAGCTGCTCCAAATCAACGAAAGCCTGAGCAGAAAAAGAGGACAGAGAGCATATCAGAGTGACAGTTAATAAAAACTTAGTCTGAACACTACCCAAGACAACTGAGCGTGCAAAACGTCTCCTGCTTAGGGGAGACTGAAATAGCATAGAGGCATCACCCCAGTAGAAACATAACCCATTGCGCTTTCGAAACTCATGACGCTGTGCCCCAGACACCACTCTATCACACTGCATTTGGGGTTCAGAAGCTGGTTCACAAGGCAACACCATTCCACGCATACTTCTCCGCTCACGCAAAACGTCTGTAATTTGAATCGCTAATGACATAGAATCATTGAGACCAGAGGGGACAGGGAATCCCACCAAACATCCTTTACATTATCTGACAGACCCTTCCGGAAAAGGCCGCCAAAGCGTCGTCATTTCCCTTTGGGCGGACTGCCCACCCGGGAAACTCTGCAGTATAACTCCGTCATCAAGCCCCTGATTTATGCCAACAAGGTTTTTCGCTTTTCATGACATTAGGCTCATCGTACAAAAAACCCAAAGCCCGAAAAAACGCATCAAATCATCAAAACAGGATCCCCCCGATCAGGGAAAAACCCAATCCTGAGGACGCCCGCGGGAGAGGGTGATAAATTTTAACCCTGCGCTGCGTTTTTCCCGAGGGCTTTAAATTTTAAGGGAAAAAAAAATTTTCAATTATTTTTGAAATTCTAAAAATTAGCTCGACCCTCAAAAACAAATCGGCAGGGAACCCAGGGTTCCCCAACAGGCAACCTAGCAAATATGCAGCAATCTCGAACCCAGTGGCAAGCTGATCCACACGGGGCCCGACAACCCTGCAAACTCCATTTGGGGGAAAAGATCCTCCCCCGCACCCAGAGATAAGAGGGAAAAAAAAAAAAAAAAATCAAAAAACGAAAAATATCTCTGACAACTCTGACAACCTTTTTTCTTTCACAATATTTTTTTCCCTTTTGGGTACCAACAATTTTCAATTTTTTTGGCCGGTGATATGTTGTTTTCGGTAGCTGAGGAGAGCAGGGAAAAAGGCAAACACCAGAGCGTTTGGGAATCATGAGATTTCAGTACCCTGACTAACCACCCCAACAGAGGCACCGTGGAGCGTTCCTACGTTGGTCCCAGACGCCTCGTCACGCCTAGAAATAACAACCTA
>JARQOD010000001.1:714292497-714307948 GCA_033576555.1 Oophaga sylvatica
TCTCCTGTAGAGTGTAAGCTTTATAGTCAGTGGGGTCCTCTCTCTCTCCTGTAGAGTGTAAGCTCTTATGGTCAGTGGGGTCCTCTCCCTCCTATAGAGTGTAAGCTCTTATGGTCAGTGGGGTTCTCTCTTCCTGTAGAGTGTAAGCTCTTATGGTCAGTGGGTCCTCTCCCTCCTGTAGAGTGTAAGCTCTTATGTTCAGTGTGGTCCTCTCTCTCCTGTAGAGTGTAAGCTCTTATGGTCAGTGGGGTCCTCTCTCTCCTGTAGAGTGTAAGCTCTTATGGTCAGTGGGGTCCTCTCTCTCCTGTAGAGTGTAAGCTCTTATGGTCAGTGGGGTTCTGTTTCTCCTGTAGAGTGTAAGCTCTTATGATCAGTGGGGTCCTCTCTCTCCCCTGTAGAGTGTAAGCTCTTATGATCAGTGGGGTCCTCTCTCTCTCCTGTAGAGTGTAAGCTCTTAGGTTCAGTGGGGTCCTCTCTCTATCTCCTGTAGAGTCTAAACTTTATGATCAGTGGGGTCCTCTCTCTCCTGTAGAGTCTAAGCTTTATGATCAGTGGGGTCCTCTCTCTCCTGTAGAGTGTAAGCTCTTATGGTCAGTGGGGTCCTCTCTCTCCTGTAGAGTGTAAGCTCTTATGGTCAGTGGGGTCCTCTCTCTATCCTGTAGAGTTAACTTTTATGATCAGTGGGGTCCTCTCTCTCCTGTAGAGTATAAGCTCTTATGGTCAGTGGGTTCCTCTCTTCTCCTGTAGATTGTAAGCTCTTAGTTCAGTGGGTACCTCTCTCCTCCTGTAGAGTGTAACTCTTATGGTCAGTGGGGTCCTCTCTCTCCTGTAGAGTGTAAGCTCTTATGGTCAGTGGGGTCCTCTCTCTCTCCTGTAGAGTGTAAGCTCTTATGTCAGTGGGGTCCTCTCTCTCTCCTGTAGAGTGTAAGCTCTTATGATCAGTGGGGTTCCTCTCTTTCCTGTAGAGTGTAAGCTCTTATGTAGTGGGGTCCTCTCTCTCCTGTAGAGTGTAAGCTCTTATGGTCAGTGGGTTTCTCTCTCTCCTGTAGAGTGTAAGCTCTTATGATCAGTGGGGTACTCTCCCTCCTGTAGAGTGTAAGCCTCTTATGTCAGTGGGGTCCTCTCTCTCTCCTGTAGAGTGTAAGCTCTTATGTCAGTGGGGTCCTCTCTCTCCTGTAGAGTGTAAGCTCTTATGGTCAGTGGGGTCCTCTCCTCCTATAGAGTGTAAGCTCTTATGGTCAGTGGGGTTCTCTCTCTCCTGTAGAGTGTAAGCTCTTATGGTCAGTGGGGTCCTCTCTCTCCTGTAGAGTGTAAGCTCTTATGTTCAGTGTGGTCCTCTCTTCTCCTGTAGAGTGTAAGCTCTTATGGTCAGTGGGGTCCTCTCTCTCCTGTAGAGTGTAAGCTTTATGGTCAGTGGGGTCCTCTCTCTCCTGTAGAGTGTAAGCTCTTATGGTCAGTGGGGTCCTTTCTCCTGTAGAGTGTAAGCTCTTATGTCAGTGGGGTCCTCTCTCTCTCCTGTAGAGTGTAAGCTCTTATGATCAGTGGGTCCTCTCTCTATCTCCTGTAGAGTCTAAACTTTATGATCAGTGGGGTCCTCTCTCCTGTAGAGTCTAAGCTTTATGATCAGTGGGATCCTCTCTCTCCTGTAGAGTGTAAGCTCTTATGGTCAGTGGGTCCTCTCTCTCCTGTAGAGTGTAAGCTCTTATGGTCAGTGGGGACCTCTATCTCCTGTAGAGTGTAAGCTCTTATGATCAGTGCGGTCCTCTCTCTCTCCTGTAGAGTGTAAGCTCTTATGGTCAGTGGGGTCCTCTGTACTGTAGAGTGTAAGCTCTTATGCTCAGTGGGGTCCTCTCTCTCCTGTAGAGATAAGCTCTTATGGTCAGTGGGGTCCTCTCTTCTCCTGTAGAGTGTAAGCTCTTATCGTTCAGTGGGACCTCTCTCTCCTGTAGAGTGTAAGCTCTTATGTCAGTGGGTCCTCTCTCTTTCCTGTAGAGCGTAAGCTCTTATGATCAGTGGGGTCCTCTCTCTCCTGTAGAGTGTAAGCTCTTATGGTCAGTGGGGTCCTTCTCTCTCCTGTAGAGTGTAAGCTCTTATGGATCAGTGGGGGTCCTCTCTCTCGTGTAGAGTGTAAGCTCTTATGGTCAGTGGGTCCTCTCTCTCCTTAGAGTGTAAGCTCTTATTGTCAGTGGGTCCTCTCTCTCTTCCTGTAGAGTGTAAGCTCTTATGGTCAGTGGGGTCCTCTCTCTCCCTGTAGAGTGTAAGCTCTTATGGTCAGTGGGGTCTCTCTCTCTCCTATAGAGTGTAAGCTCTTATGGTCAGGGAGTCCTCCCTCTCTTCCTATAGAGTGTTAGCTCTTATTGTCAGCGGGGTCCTCTCTTTCTGTAGAGTGTAAGCTCTTATGATCAGTGGGGTCCTCTCTCTCCTGTAGAGCATAAGCTCTTATGGTTAGTGGGATCCTCTCTCTTTCCTGTAGAGTGTAAGCTTTTATGATCAGTGGGGTCCTCTGTTTCCTGTAGAGTGTAAGCTCTTATCGTCAGTGTGGTCCTATCTCTTTCCTGTAGAGTGTAAGCTCTTATGGTTAGTGGGATCCTCTCTCTTTCCTGTAGAGTGTAAGCTTTTATGATCAGTGGGGTCCTCTGTTTCCTGTAGAGTGTAAGCTCTTATGGTCAGTGAGGTCCTCTCTTTACTGTAGTGCGGAAGCTCTTATCATCAGCAGGGTCTGCTTTCTCTCCTTTAGATTGTAAGATCCTATGATCAGTGGATGTAGCTCAGCTACAAGCGGGAGCAAAGCGGGTGATTGCCCTGGGTCCCATGCACTGAGGGGCCCAAATGAAGCTATTGCTACTCTTTATTATATGAGCATGCATAGCACGCAAATATAGTTTATCCCAGCAGTAGTTCAGGGAGACACGATCTCCCTACACTATCTCTGTACATTCTGTACACTGCATTTCACTTTAAGCCTCCAGTTTACAGAGCTGGCAGAGGCATCGGCACCAGCACAGGACATCAGGGTCCAAGCGATGATGTCATTGTGCCGTGCCATGCTTCAGTCTTGTCGTGCATGCGCCTGCACTGTGACATCAGTATGTTGTGCACCTACACTTTGCCAAAGTCCTCCCCAGGATTCTAGACTTGGTGAGTATTTGATTTTTTTTTTTAATCAAAACTTGTGGTGTACTGTATGGGCATCATAAAGTATGGGGGCAATTCATACATTGTAAGGAACATTATAAAGCCACTATACAGAATGAGAGCTAATGTTGATGACATAATACAGCTTGGGAGCCAATGCACGATCAATGTGTGTGGGAGATAATGTGGACCATTATACAGCGTGGGAGCTAAAATATGAGCCGTTACTCAGTTTGAGCACTACTGTGAGGGATTCATACAGTGTGGGGGCTATCATAAAGTGTAGGAACTACTGTGGTGGCTATTATACAGAGTGGAGTCTAATGTGTGAGCCATTTTACAATGTGTGGGCTACTCTGGAGATCATTATACTGCATTTTGATGGAGCAGTGGGGACATGATACTGTGTATAGTAGAGCTGTGGTGGAATCATTCTGTGTATAGCTGAGCTGTGGACCCATCTTACTGTATATAGAGGAGCTGTGGGCCCATCATACTGTGTATAGGGGAGCTGTGGGCCCATCATACTGTGTATAGGTGAGCTGTGGGCCCATCATACTGTGTATAGCGGAGCTATGGACCCATCTTACTGTATATAGAGGAGCTGTGGGCCCATCATACTGTGTATAGAGGAGCTGTGGGCTCATCATACTGTGTATAGGGGAGCTGTGGGCTCATCATACTATGCATGGGGGAGCTGTGGACCATCTTACTGTATATAGAGGAGCTGTGGGCCCATCATACTGTATATAGAGGAGCTGTGGGCTCATCATACTATGCATAGGGGAGCTGTGGACCCATCTTACTGTATATAGAGGTGGTGTTGGCCCATCTTACTGTATATAGAGGAGCAGTGGGCCCATCATACTGTATATAGAGGACCTGTGGGCCCATCATACTGTGTATGGGGAGCTGTGGGCTCATCATACTATGCATAGGGGAGCTGTGGACCCATCTTACTGTATATAGAGGAGCTGTGGGCCCATCATACTGTGTATAGAGGAGCTGTGGCCCCATCATACTGTGTAAAGGTGAGCTGTGGGCCCATCATACTGTGTATAGCAGAGCTGTGGACCCATCTTACTGTATATAGAGGAGCTGTGGGCCCATCATACTGTGTATAGAGGAGCTGTGGGCTCATCATACTGTGTATAAAGGAACTATGGGCTCATCATGCTATGCATAGGGGAGCTGTGAGCAATCATACTATGTATAGGGGAGCTGTGAGCCCATCATACTATGTATATGGGAGCTGTGGGGGCATAATATTGTGTATAGGGGAGTTGTGGGCCCATCATACTGTGTATAGGGAAGCTTTGGGCCCATCATACTGTGTATAGCAGAGCTGTGGGCCCATCATACTGTGTATAGGGGAGTTGTGGACCCATACTACTGTGCATAGGTGAGCTGTGGGCCCATCATACTGTGTATAGCAGAGCTATGGACCCATCTTACTGTATATAGAGGAGCTGTGGGCCCATCATACTGTGTATAGAGGAGCTGTGGGCTCATCATACTATGCATAGGCGAGCTGTGGGCTCATCATACTGTGTATAGGGGAGCTGTGAGCCCATCATACTATGTATAGGGGAACTGTGAGCCCATCATACTATGTATAGGGGAGCTGTGGGGGCATAATATTGTGTATAGGGGAGTTGCGGGCCCATCATACTGTGTATAGGGGAGCTGTGGGCCCATCATACTGTGTATAGCAGAGCTGTGGGTCCATCATACTGTGTATAGGTGAGCTGTGGGCTCATCATACTATGCATAGGGGAGCTGTGGACCCATCTTACTGTATATAGAGGTGCTGTGGGCCCATCATACTGTGTATAGGGGAGCTGTGGCCCCATCATACTGTGTATAGGTGAGCTGTGGGCCCATCATACTGTGTATAGCAGAGCTGTGGACCCATCTTACTGTATATAGATGAGCTGTGGGCCCATCATACTGTGTATAGAGGAGCTGTGGGCTCATCATACTATGCATAGGGGAGCTTTGGCTCATCATACTGTGTATAGCGGAGCTGTGAGCCATCATACTATGTATAGGGGAGCTGTGGTGGCATCATACTGTGTATAGGGGAGCTGTGGTCCCATCATACTGTGTAGAGGGAAGCTGTGAGCCCATCATACTATGTATAGGGGAGCTGTGGGGGCATAATATTGTGTATAGGGGAGTTGTGGGCCCATCATACTGTGTATAGGGAAGCTGTGGGCCCATCATACTGTGTATAGCAGAGCTGTGGGCCCATCATACTGTGTATAGGGGAGTTGTGGACCCATCATACTGTGCATAGGTGAGCTGTGGGCCCATCATACTGTGTATAACAGAGCTGTGGACCCATCTTACTGTATATAGAGGATCTGTGGGCCCATCATACTGTGTATAGAGGAGCTTTGGGCTCATCATACTATGCATAGGCGAGCTGTGGGCTCATCATACTGTGTATAGGGGAGCTGTGAGCCCATCATACTATGTATAGGGAAGCTGTGGGGGCATAATATTGTGTATAGGGGAGTTGTGGGCCCATCATACTGTATATAGGGGAGCTGTGGGCCCATCTTACTGTATATAGCAGAGCTGTGGGCCCATCATACTGTGTATAGGGGAGCTGTGGACCCATCATACTATGTATAGGGGAGCTGTGGGCCCATCATACTGTGTATAACGGAGCTGTGGGGGCATAATACTATGTATAGGGGACTTGTGGGCCCATAATACTGAGTATAGGGGAGCTGTGGACCCATCACACTGTGTATAGGGGAGCTGTGCACCCATCATTCTATGTATAGCGGAGCTGTGGGCCCATCATACTGTTATAGCGGAGCTGTGGGGGCATAATACTGTGTATAGGGGACTTGTGGGCCCATCATACTGAGTATAGGGGAGCTGTGGACCCATCACACTGTGTATAGGGGAGCTGTGCACCCATCGTACTATGTATAGCAGAGCTGTGGACCCACCATACTGCGTATAGGGGAGCTGTGGACCCATCACACTGTGTACAGGGGAGCTGTGAGCTCATCATACTGTGTATAGGGGAGCTGAGGGGGCATCATTCTGTGTATAGAGGACCCATTATACACTGACAAGCAAAAGGGTAACAATGTTTTGACCTTCTGACTTTCAGGCTTCATATCTCACCAGCCACTACTGCTTTGAATCTGAGACTCCCATTATTTCATAGACAATCATCTTGGCTATCTCATACATAAATGTGACTTGCAACTATCTAACATATGATTAGTTATCCAGATTCTTGTCATGTCACTGCATTGTTACTGTTTTGCTCCTGGTGGTGGAAAATCTTTTTCTTCTTGAATGCTACAAATTACAATCTGTTCTCACATTCCCTAATGGTATTATTAGGTAGATTTCCAAGCAAAAAATTGGAAGAAAATTTTGTGAATTTGACAAAATCAAACTTCAAAAGATCCACACATCTCTAATGATTTTGTTTCTTGAGTCTTCACTAAAATGTATTCATAACTACCATGTGGTATAAATGCAGACAAATATGTGAAAAAATCAGAAACAAAAAAATATTTTTATTAAAATAGTTTTCTTTTATATATTGAAAAAAAAATACCGAATCTTAAGGAATATGTATTAGATTTTTGGTTCCGAAGAATTTCTAGTTTGGTCATTGTTTGAATATGATGATCATTAATAATAATATCTATTTATATAATCGTTTTATCCTGTCTGTCTGTCCAGGAAATTCCGCGTCGCTGATTGGTCCGGCCACGGCCAATCAGCGACGCAGGGCTAACTCTGCCCATATGGTCATGTGACTTACCAACTGCCCATGATGTACTGAATGTTATGTTCTGCTACAAGCACTAAGGAAAGAAGGGAGATCTGTCCCTACAATAGAACTAAGCTGGATCCCTACGATGTAACGGGGAACCTGATCCTGCGTTCAGACCCGCTAAAGTCCTCAGCTAGTCTGACGAAGACCTATAGATGCGAGGAAGGGATCCCTACAAGAACTAGGGACTGGAAGAAAAGATGGACACCTCCTAACAGAAGTTGTAGCAGTAAAAGACAAAACAAACAACATAGAACATAGAGGTCCGAAGACCAAGCAAAACTGACTGAGTAAGGCACCTAAGCACCCGGCTAGCTTAAGAATAAAAATTACAATGAAGTCCAGCAAAGCCAGAAGGGCGGAGCAGGATTAAATAGGGAAAAAAGGTCATGTGACCAGCAAGATAGAAAAAACCTAACAGGAGAGTTCTAACAGTACCCCCCCTTCTAAGAGGATCCTCCGGATCCCCTAGGCCCAGGCTTATCCGGAAATCTCTTGTGAAACGCTCTGACAAGTCTGGATGCAGAAACATCCTACGCCCTCACCCATGAGTTATCCTCGGGTTCGAAACCCTTCCAAGCGACGAGATACTGCAAACTCCCTCTATTCCGTCTAGAATTTAGGATGCGGGAAATTTCATATTCCCCGTCCTCCACCACCGGGGGAACAGTGGCAGAGGCGTCTCCATCCGACACATCAGCTCTTTTCAACAGAGAAACATGAAATACCGGATTAATCTTCCAGGAGGTAGGAACCTCCAACCTAACAGCCGATTGGTTAACAACCTGAAGCACCTTAAAGGGCCCTACAAACTTGGGACCCAATTTTTTAGAAGGAATCCTCAACCGCAGATTCTTAGAGGACAACCAAACCATGTCACCAATAGCAAACAAAACCTCTTGCCGTTTCCTATCAAAGTACCTTTTAGATTTTCTGTTAGCCTCCTGAAGATTACCACGTACATCCGTCCAAACTCTCTCCAAATCACCGGAAAAATTCTCCTCTTCAGGTACAGCCGATACCAATTTGGAGAATGACCCAAACGATGGATATCTCCCAGTACAACAAAAAAAAGGCGAACAACCAGCAGAAGAGGATGTATGGTTGTTAAGAGCAAATTCAGCAAGTGGCAGAAACTCAGACCACCCCTCTTGATTGTCTGCCACAAAACAATGCAAGAACTGCTCAACATCCTGGTTTTTCCTTTCTGTCTGGCCATTAGACTCAGGATGATATCTGGATGAAAACGACAAATAAACTCCCAACCTGTCACAAAAGGCGCACCAAAAACGAGCCACAAACTGAGGTCCCTTATCAGAAACAATGTCAGTAGGAACGCCATGTAGTCTGACAATTTCCTTGACAAAGGCCTTAGCGAGAGTCTTAGCACAGGGCAGTTTGAAGAAAGGAACCAAGTGACACATCTTGCTAAAACGGTCCACGACCACCCAGATGACAGTGAAACCCTCAGAGGGGGAAGGTCAGTAATAAAGTCCATAGCCAAATGTGTCCAAGGTGCACTAGGGACCTCCAGAAGGCAAAGCAACCCCACAGCAGGAGAATGAGAAGACTTAGATCTAGCACACACAGTGCATTGACGCACCCACTTAATGACTTCCTTCTGCCATCCAGGCCACCAAAAACTGCAACCCACAAGTCTCTTGGTCTCAGAGATTCCAGGATGACCTGCCAACCGAGACTCATGTCACCCAACAAACAAATCTCTCCTAAAGGTCCCAGGCACAAACAACCTCCCATGGGGAGTGTTAGATGGGGTATTCTCCTATGCTTTAAGAATCTCATCTTCCAATACAGAGTCCAAAGCAGCAATCACAACCCCTTCTTGTAAAATGTTCTCCTCCTCCTCAGCACCGACCATGGGAGAAAAGCTGCGAGACAAAGCATCAGCTTTAACATTCTTAGTACCTGGGATGTAAGTAACGGAAAAATTAAACCGCGAGAAAAACAGTGCCCACCTAGCTGACGGGCATTCAAGCGTTTGGCAGCATCAAGATAGATCAGATATTTATGATCAGTGAAAACCTGAACAGGAAATTCAGCACCTTCCAAGAGATGACGCCAGTGTTCAAATGCGAGTTTAATAGCCAACAATTCTCTATTACCAATATCGTAATTCAGTTCAGTCTCAGAAAATTTTTTTGAAAAAAAGGCACAGGGATGTACTCCATCCCTGTTTTCCTGAGACAACACCGCGCCGACCCCACAGAAGAAGCATCAACCTCAACCAAAAACGGTTTAGTCACATCAGGCTGCATAAGGATGGGAGCAGAGCTGAACCTCTCCTTTAGAAACACAAAAGCTTCAATGGCCTCAGTAGTCCACTGAACCGCATTAGCACATTTCCTGGTGAGATCGGTCACTGGTTTGACAATAATAGAAAATTTTTTAATGAATTTTCTATAATAATTGGCGAAACCCAAAAACCTCTGTAACGATTTCAAACCAATAGGTCTAGGCCAATCCTGCACAGCTTGAACTTTCACCGGGTTCATCTCAAAACCTTCGCTGGAGATAATGTAGCCCAAAAAACTAATTCTCTGTACAGCGAACTCACATTTCTCCAGCTTAGCAAAAAGCGAATTGTCACTCAATAACTGTAATACCTCACGTACGCTCCGCCAATGAGACTCCAAATCCGGCGAATAAATCAAAATGTCATCCAAATACACAACCACATTTTTGCCAATCAAAGGTCTAAGGATGTCATTAATAAGATTCTGAAAAAATGTAGGAGCATTGGTAAGGCCAAAAGGCATAACCAGATTCTCAAAATGACCCACAGGAGTGTTAAAAGCAGTCTTCCATTCGTCACCCTCCTTCATGCGCAACAAATTGTATGCCCCTCGAAGATCAATTTTAGAGAACCACTTGGCCCCACTAACTGGTTAAACAAATCAGGAATCAATGGCAGTGGGTAAGGATTGCGTACAGTAATCTTATTAATCTCACGAAAGTCTAGACAAGGCCGTAAACCGCCGTCCTTTATTTTAATAAAAAAAAAAACAACCGCCACAGGAGATTTGGAAGGCCTAATATGACCGGCGGCCAAGCTTGTCTGTATGTATTCCTCCAAAGCCTTTCTCTCAGGAATAGTAAGATTAAATAAACGACTTTTAGGAAGAGTCGCTCCAGGGACAAATTCAATAGTACAATCATAGTCTCTATGGGGAGGCAAAATCTGCGATTCCTTCTCAGAAAAAACTTTCCAAAAATCCTGAATAGGTACAGGTAATTCCCCTTTATCCACAGCAGCAATACGCCCGTTACAACACATGTCATAACACTTGGGGCTCCAGGACTTAATTTCATTGGTAGACCAATCCAGTACAGGATTGTGCAATTTTAACCAGGGTAACCCCAAAATCACCGGAGAAGGTAAATTATTCAATACTACCAAATCCAAATTCTCTTGGTGAACACCATTAATAGTGAGGGGAAATTAACAGACCTTGTGAGTAACATTCTTCAAGGGAGAGCCATCAACAGAAACCACGGCAATAGGGGATGACAAAAGTTTGGGTTTAAATTTAAGTTTTTCCAAGAATCCCCCATCAATCACATTCAGAGTAGAACCACAATCAACAAATACCCGAAATTCCATTAATTCTTCATGAGCAGCAGTAGTGGCAGAAAGAAAGACGCCCTTAGTGTTTAAACAGGCTATACGGGCGGAACTGACCTTTTTTTTTTTTTCTTTGTTCATACGAAGCACACAGTTCTTAATGAAATGGTCAGATTTGCCAATAAAATCAATAAAAGCACAAACCTTCAGAAAACCTGCGGTCTTTTTCATGAGAGTGAGGTGCCATCGCTCCAATCTCCATCGGCTCTGCAATGTCAGTACAGACCCTCTCAAGACTTGGAGCTGACATGGCAGAGGATTTGCTCTCATTAACCCTTGCACGAAGTCTACTATCCACCCGTATAGCTAATTGCATAGCCTTCTGCAATTTACCAGGTGTGGGATAAGCAATCAGCAAATCTTTAACCCTTTCACCTAGCCCTGCAAGATACAAACTTTTCAAAGCTGAATCGTTCCACCCCACCTGAGTAGACCACCGACGGAAGTGAGTACAATATTTTTCCACATTACCTGATCCCTGCCTCAAACGTCTCAATTCTGTCTCAGCTGATGAGACACGATCATGATCATCATAGAATAACCCCAAAGCAGAAAAAAAACTATCCACTGATCTAAAGCATGGATCCCTAGGTTGTTGAGAAAAGGCCCACTCCTGAGGTTCTTTGCGCAAAAGTGACATTATGAACCCTATGCGCTGTGATTCATCACCAGAGGATCTGGTCTCAAACGAAAATACAACAAGCAAGCATTTTTAAAAGAAAAAAAATCTTGTTGTTCACCAAAAAATAAATCAGGCAAACGTACCTTTGGCTCCACAAAATGTGCTCCAGAACAGCTACTCACTTGTTGCTGGAGCTCGGCCACCTCCTGAGAGAGTCCCTGCAGGCGTTGAGCCAAGTCCTGAACCGACACCATGATGGAAACTGGAAATCTTTGCTTAGAGATATTTTTGGGCTGGACTTACTGTTATGTTCTGCTACAAGCACTAAGGAAAGAAGGGAGATCTGTCCCTACGATAGAACTAAGCTAGATCCCTACGATGTAATGGGAAACCTGATCCTGCAATCAGACCTGCTAAAGTCCTCAGCTAGTCTGTACGAAGACCTATAGATGCGAGGAAGGGATCCCTACAAGAACTAGGGACTGGGAGAAAGATGGACACCTCCTAACTGAAGTTGTAGCAGTAAAAGACAAAAAAAAAACAACATAGAACATAGAGGTCCGAAGACCAAGCAAAACTGACTGAGTAAGGTAACAAAGCACCTGGCTAGCTTAAGAGTAGAAATTACAATGAAGTCCAGCAAAGCCAGAAGGGCGGAGCAGGATTAAATAGGCAAAAATGGTCATGTGACCAGCTAGATAGAAAAAACCTAACAGGATAGTTCAAACACTGAACATGTTTTGTCAGTCACAGTGTCTGATGTACTTCTGTCACGTTTACTGAACACGGGTAATACACAGTGACATGAGGTAATACACAGGTGACATGAGGTAATACATAAGTAACATAAGGTAATACACAGTAAAATAAGGTAATATACAGTAACATGCGGTAATACACAGTAATATGAGGTAATACACAGTAATATGAGGTAATACATAGTAATATGAGGTAATACACAGTGACATGAGGTAATACAGTGACGCAGGGCTAACTCCGCCCATGTGGTCATGTGACTCACCAACTGCCCATGATGTACTGAACATGTTTTGTCAGTCAAAGTGTCTGATGTACTTCTGTCACGTTTACTGAACACGGGTAATACACAGTGACATGAGGTAATACACAGGTGACATGAGGTAATACATAAGTAACATAAGGTAATACACAGTAAAATGAGGTAATATACAGTAACATGAGGTAATACACAGTAATATGAGGTAATACACAGGTAACATGAGGTAATATGAGGTAATATACGGTAACATGAGGTAATACACAGTAATATGAGGTAATACACAGTAATATGAAGTAATACACAGTAACATGAGGTAATACACAGTTATATGAGGTAATACACAGTGACATGAGGTAATACACAGTAGCATCAGCGATGCAGGGCTAACTCCGCCCATGTTGGCATGTGACTCACCAACTGCCCATGATGTACTGAACATGTTTTGTCAGTCACAGTGTCTGATGTACTTCTGTCATGTTTACTGAACATGGGTAATACACAGTGACATGAGGTAATACACAGGTGACATGAGGCAATACACAAGTAACATAAGGTAATACACAGTAAAATGAGATAATATACAGTAACATGAGGTAATACACAGTAATATGAGGTAATACAGAGGTAACATGAGGTAATATGAGGTAATATATTGTAACATGAGGTAATACACAGTGATATGAGGTAATACAAAGTAATATGAGGTAATACACAGTAACATGAGGTAATACACAGTGACATGAGGTAATACACAGGTAACATGAGGTAATATACAGTAACATGTGGTAATATACAGTAACATGAGGTAATACACAGTAACATGAGGTAATACACAGTAATATGAGGTAATACACAGGTAACATGAGGTAATATGAGGTAATATACGGTAACATGAGGTAATACACAGTAATATGAGGTAATACACAGTGACATGAGGTAATACACAGTAACATCTATCTATCTAATATATATAATCGTCTTATCCCGTCTGTCTGTCTTTCTGTCCAGGAAATCCTGCGTCACTGATTGGTCCAGCCGCGGCCAATCAGCGATGCGGGATTTCAGAAAAAAGATGGCAGCCATTAGTGGCTTATCTGCCGCACGGAGGTCAGCGGTGATGCTGACCTCCTTGCGGCTGCCGTCGGCAGATCAGCGGCTAGGGCCGCTGATCTCCCAACGGCAAGTGTGAACGGAGGACCGGGGAGCGGCGCCGCCGGTCGGGATACTTTTGGTGCGAGCAGCCAGTCATCTCCCGGAGAGAGTGTATCATCTCCCGGAGAGCGTGTTTAAATTTGGCGCCAAAATCGCTGATTGGTCGCGGGCGGCGGCCGTGACCAATCAGCAGAGCGGTGTTTAAAATTGGCGCCAATATCGCTGATTGTTCGCAGCCGCCGGCCGTTCTATGTTCTATGAGCAATAACATTTAAAGATAATGTATATATTTTACCCGAAAAATCCTGTGTATTCATTGCATTATTCTTACATCTTTATAAATAAATTACATACATATTCTAGAACACCCGATGCGTTAGAATCGGGCCACCATCTAGTTACTAATAATAATCTAAACATCTCTAAAATCTAATTTACAATTGTTTAAAAAATAATCCCATGTAACTAAACCTCCCATTGTATATGTTACAGGGCTGTGGGAAATATGTTAATTATATCATGGAGCTTAGAAATCAAACTTTCATCAAACAATTCATCCTGATTGGATTTTCCCAGAACTTTAAGTCTTGTATTTTACAGTTTACCATATTTTTGGTCTTTCATATATTGACCATCCTGGGGAACAGTTTCCTGATCCTCTCCGTCATCGTCAGTCCTCAGTTACACACTCCGATGTATTATTTTCTCTGTAATTTATCTTTTTTGGATTTGTGTTGCTCATTTTGTTCTGTACCAAAATTTCTTTTTGATCTATTTTTAAAGAAAAGAAGAATTTCAGTTCTCAGTTGTCTCATACAAATGAACATTAATCTTTTCCTTGGAGCAACTGAGTGCATCCTACTGGCGGTGATGGCCTATGACCGGTATATCGCCATATGCCTCCCCTTACGTTATACCACCATTATGAGCTGGGGGGTATGTAGATACATCACCGTCATTATGTGGTCAGGAAGTTTTCTTATATCAACTGTTCCCACCATGGTAAAACCTCTTGTTTTCTGCAAAGAGAACACATTGAACCACTTTGCTTGTGAGGTTTTGGCTCTTCTAGAGGTGGCGTGTGGTGACCTCTCCTTCTATAAGATAATGATAGTAGCTGTTGGGTTTTTCACATTATTATCACCACTTGTCTTCATTGTGATCTCTTATATTTTTATCATTATTTCTATATTGAAAATCCAATCTGTACATGGAAGAGTCAAAGCTTCTCCACCTGCGCTTCCCACCTCACTGTGGTCCTGATGTTTTTTATTACTCTAGTGGCCATGTACATGGGACAAGCAGCAGGTCTTTCATCTTATCTGAAGTATATCTCTCTGGTTTATATACTTTTCACACCTTTATTAAACCCTTTGATTTACAGCTTGAGAAATAGTGAAGTTCTACAATCCATTCAAAAACTCTTGACCAGAGGGTATGTAATACATAGAAAGACATAAAAAGACACAGGTCCAGTTTGTCCAGGGGTGGGCAATTCATTTTTCCCTAGGGGCCACATGAGAGACTGCTGTGGAGGCCGAACCAATAGGCTGAAATCGATTCTGTTCAATATTAATATTAATTGTATCACTTAATTTTTTCACGATTCAGGACGGGGTTTCCTTCCCCGTCCTGGTTCTTTCGGAGATAACTTTGTATGGCCTCTCTTTGGTTTGGGGAGGGCTATTTAGACCTGCTTCTGGCCAGGCTCTGTGTCAGTTATACTTTCAGTTTACTCGGCTTGAGCAGCTGACCCAGGTTTCTCTATCTGATACGGTTGTTCCTCTGTGGGTTTGAGTACCCGTGTATGACTCGGATTGACCTTTGTTCTGCCTCTGTCTCATGATTTTGCTTTACTTGTTACTCTCTGGTTTGACCCTCTGCTTCGCCTCTGACTTCCCCTTTGTCATCTCCCCTGGTTCATGAGTCCCCGACTGGCTTCCGGGCCCCGGCTCGTCCCTAACTATTCTCCTGTCTCGTCCAACAACATTGACTCTGCTCTCTGGCTTCTGACCTTGGCTTTCCTGACTTCATCCCCGGCTCAGCATGTACAGCCAGTTCCCTCCG
>JARQOD010000001.1:714308048-714441145 GCA_033576555.1 Oophaga sylvatica
TAACTGAGAAAGGTCAGTGAGCTGTGGAAGGAAGCTGACGACTACACCTACTGTTGCCTGTGCTTATGTTAAGGGTGTGAGTAGGGCGACAGGCGAGTGGTAAAGAAGACAAAAGAGTGACTGAGGTGATATAGCAACAATAGCTGACCTCCACTCTGCCCAACCGGACGCCGGGTCCGAGCTTACTAGTTCCTTCACGGCCAGTGGAAAAACCGGTGACCCTGCTGGACTTCAGGTCGCAGAGGGTGGCCCAATAGTGCTGATACGTAACCGGGGTCAGGAAGAACAAGAGTCTAGCAGGGCCCTGCATATAGAGACTAGTTCTGTCCAAAAGAAGGCTCCACCACAATGTCGGCCGGGCGTAGCTGTTCTACACGGAGTTAAACTTCGCTTCATGCAAGTTAAGACTCACACACATTGAGAAGTAAGGAGGCCTCAAACCTACTCAGTGATTACTGGATGTGCATCCTCCACCCTGAGCAGCTTCCCGGGACATACCTGCTACCATCACCAGTAAAGGTATGGAAAGAGACTGACTTGTGTGTGTCTGACTTATTGCCTGCATCCTGCACCGCCATATACCTAGAGGGACCAGTCTTACCTGTGGAAGACTTAACACCTTGCTGCCCAGTAACAACCCCTCTGAGGATTCACCCTGCAGCGCTGGTCACCCTGGTCAGAGACCACAGGTGGCGTGACGAACAATTCCTACAATCCCTGTAAATATCCCCCTTGTATGAGCGCCCAGGGCAATGGACCGAGCTGCGCTACCCGTGACCTCTCCCCCATTGAAGTGAACGGGCTTGGTGCCGAGTACCCATAAGCCCTGGTACGTGCGACTCATCTTTGGCGTCACGAACAGGATCCGAAGCTTACTATATGTGAGTCCTGTGTGCCTATGTGGACTGTTTTTGTGCAAAAAGACTGTGTGCAGTTTTTGTGATTTTTGGCGCCATTTTCCGCCATTTTGCCGCCATATTCGCGCCCTGAGGCGCTGGTGAAGAAGGTGGGCGTGCCTTCGTGGGCGTACCCCCCCTGTGGCGCGAAAGCTATGGGCGCCCTGTCTAAATGCTATTACAATGTGAGAGCCTGCCCTACTGCAAGGGAGATCCGCCTCCTCTTCATCCTCTATGCTAGAACGAGAAAGCGAAAGTCCCGCCTCCACGGAAGAGACCAGATTGTTCCAGATGGGAAACACAGTCTGGCCTGGAGTGAGATGGCGGAAGGACAGGAGACGCTGTGTGGAGGAATGGCGGTGCGCAGACCCCGTTCCCCTGAAGAGCTACTGCCTGTGCCTGAGCCGTCCCAGGTCGGGAGACCGACCAAAGAATGCCGAAAGTGGAGGAGGTGAAAGCGGTGCTAAAGGACATGGCCAGACACCGTGCTGAAGTGGAAGCGATGGAGCAGAGCTGGTGTGCCCTGAAACAGCGGCTGCTGAGGGAGCGATGCTCTCTCCTCTGGGCGCACACCCGTCACCTGCACCACCACTGCCAGCGGCTGATGAATCACCGGAGGCCGGCCCCAAAAGTGCTGATCCTGACTCCGCCGGGGATGCGGCGGGAGGGAAGGAGGCTGAGGAGGCCCTGCCTGCACCGGAGTGCCAGCCAGGCCTGGAGGCCGCAGCGGAATGCAGTCCCCCGGTAGGGACGCCGGAGGAGACCCAGCCGTCCGTGATGGAGGTCGACTGGGAGAGATGGAGTACCTGGACGATGTGGAATATGCCGCCCAGCTGGAGAACGAGTGGCGACGCCGTGAGCATGAGCAGCGGCGGCAGCAGGAGCAGAGAGAGGTGCAGCAGTTTCGCCAGAGGTACCAGGAAAAGTTTCTCGCTAATAAGGAAAACATCAGGAGAGATAAAGGTACGCTCCGGGAACCGCGGCGCCAGGGGGCCATTAGAGACTTTAAACTCCGGGGAGGCTGGGGGTTCATCCATGAGCCAGGCCTGTACCAGGAGGTATTCGTCAACTGCAGGGATGTGGAGTCTCACCTGCCAGAGGGACACCCGGGAAGGGATCTCATGATTGGGGATATAGTCACCTACACGCGACACTGGGGTCTTAAGGGGTGGTATGCCTTGAATGTCTCCCGTGTCAGTGACCCCGTCCCTGAAGCCGGTAATGTACCCCGTGTCTCAGTGTCCCAAGTCACAGCCCCATCAGCACCAGGCCGCGCATCTGCATCCTACTCTGCATCGCAACAGCCTTGTGCGTCCCCAATTGAGCCACTGCGCGCGCCTGCATCCTGTCCTGCATCACTGCGCACACCAGCATCCTATGCTGCAATGCAACAGGCTAGTGCATTCTCAACAGAGCCAAATCTGTATTCGGAAGAGGCACCTGTAAGGCCTCCAGCAAGTCGAAAAATTAAGAAAAGGACTGTGGCTACCCAGACCCAGGTAGCAGTGTCATGGAAATATATATGTATTCCATATATTCAAAGTATATTCACATATATGCATTCACAGTTCACAGTTAGATAGATCTCACTTGCTAAAAATCCTGTGCTCACATATATCTATGCCAGCTATATAATCAGTCATTTTAAACAAGTCTGGCCTTCATAAGGAACAAGTACATAGAGTACATAGAGTCTTATTAGATATCTGTTGTTTACCTTATAGTCATGGAAGAAAACTAGGGCAAAAGAATATAAAACAAATAATTCTGCAACTTCAGCTCTTTTATCATGATTATCATAATTATCATACTTACACTAGAACAGCCAATAATCTAGCAGCTTTTAATTGTATGTTAATTGACTAACCAGCCCCTTTTTGTAAACGTATAAAACCTTGAATGAATAATAAATGTATGTCTTGACGAACTGCTATACTGACACCTCCGTTGTGGACAGTTTTCATTTCGTTCTGAGCGCTCAAAAAGACATTAAATAGAGATTTGGAAAAGCAAGCAGCAAACACGGAAGGATAAATTCATCCTAATTAAATTTCCATAACAGTTGGCGCCTGCACGCGGGGCATTGGACGAAACGCACGAGGACCCGGCCGACCGGAAAGACGGGGGTGTTGGCCCTGGCCTTGGCACACGGGACGGAGACTGCAGCTCTATAAGTAAGGTAAGAAAACTCTGTCATCTTACCTGAATGTTCCCTGTGCCTAGTCCTAGCCTACACTTCCAGCCGGTCGGACGTGGTCATCACCGCATTCCCAGGTAGTGTAAAAAGTCCATACCCTTATCCAAAAGCCCTGGGATACAAGCCGAGTTTTTTGCTGCTGTGCTGTATATGTTTCATGTTTTATGTGAACCGGGAGAAAGTTGGAACGGTGACTGTGTTTTTGCTTGCTGATTTCTGGGGGCTGTATAGCAAAAGACAAATTGCTGGATAAGTTCCCGCAGAAATCTTTCACACATAGGAGGGAGGCCATCCCAGAAAAAAAAAATCCAGGTGTGAAGGGCGGGAGCTTTGTTTTGGATAAGTCCACGCAGATAGTCTTCACACATTGGAGGGAAGTTATCCCAAAAAATCCAGTTGTGAGGAGCGAGGGCTTTGAATCGGTTAAGCTTCTGCAGTTAACTTTCACACACAGGAGGGAAGATATCCCAGATCAATCCAGGTGTAAGGGGCAGGAGCTTTGTTTGGATAAGTTCTCACAATAATCATCCACGCACCAGGAGGCCATCCCAGTCAAATCAGACGTGGATAGTGAGAATTTTGATTAAGGCTATTGCAGATTACTGTGACCGGCGCACCGGCCAGGGCGTACGGTACAGAGAGCGATAGACCTTGAGCCTCACCGCGCTCAGTGCAATTGGTGAGTTATCAGTTACCAGAGCAGCTTGTATGTGTCACAGATCATCAAAAGAGGGATTCGTATTCTCCCGGGTGTCTGTCTCATTGTACGTGTCAACTGTCTGTATCAGGTACTGTCGCTTTAAATCACATCTCCGTGCGCTCTGTCAGTATCTCATTCACTGCTGGCTGTAGCAGCGAGAAAACCCCTTTGACCCCCCCCTCCTCTGCTAATCACGTTGTCACTCTGTCACATCTATTTCGTGGTTTTGATCTTTTTAAGCTAGTTTTTTGGCTACAGGTTTTAACGGAAAAATTTTCAGGCATTCAGACTGAAATGTATTCATTTTTGCTATTCTATATGGATAATCTTTTTTTGATACGTGATTTCAGTGCCTGTAGAGGCAGCAAGCAGAGATATAAGGGAGGGGGAAGTGCTGGCAGCAGAGAGATGACATTCCAGGGCGGTAGGAAAAAAGCCTACGCTACCAGACAAAAGTTTTAAAGTACTTTTCTTTTTGTTTTTATCATTTTACAATCAGTTTTTCCACCTCTTTTCTGTTTTTTTAATTAGCTGTTTTAGTAACAAGGGTTGTTTTTCAGAGTTTTATGATTAATACGGTTTTTCTTTTCTCCCTTTTTGGTGAATTTATTTTTTCTTTTTCTAGAGTTTTTTACTAAATCTAACTTTTGTTTTTAAAGTTTTTCTTTTAAGTACATTTTTAAATAATTTTGGAGAGTTTTTTTTCTAATCAATTTATTTTAGAGTTTTATTCTCCAGCCATTTTTTTTTTTTTTTTTTTTCTTTCTCCTTTACCAGCCTGCTTTAGACCAAGGTCACTCCATAGATAAGGAAAATTACAGGCTGAGGGATAGCGCACACACAAACTGCGCAGCGGTTTGACTAGCCCCTCCCGTCGGGCATTCAGTGAGGATGCACAAGAATCAGAGTGCAGCAGTTTTCAGATTTTTAAATCACCTTTGTTGAATATGTTTTTGGAATAGACACAGTACGTAAGAATCGAAGGGCTAGGCATGTGAATAGAAGGTCAGAGTACGTGAGAAGCAAATAGACAGGCAGCCTTTACGCTGCATAATGAAATGTTTTTTTTCTTGTTTTTGGTTATTTGAAAGGTAACGGGAAAGTTTGTTAATAGATTACCATCTGCTATAAAAGAGCAGTGGTGCATCGTGTAGAAGGTACAGCAAGTTAATTTGAACGGACCAGGAAGTGATTTTTTATGTGAATAAGTTTGAAAAAGTGTTAAATCGTCTGTGAGAAAAAGATCACTGACATGTCACAAGAGCAGAATTCAGAGTCACACACATCACATGTCCATCATGTGGAGACACGGGACAGGTGTAGGCTGCTCTCATTGAGTAAGGAGCCTTGTACAGGGAAAAACGCTCCCCGCCTCTCTCCACAGGGAGAAGGCATTTTTGTTTCAACCATCCCCTCTCAAGAGTCACAGGGGGGACACCCTCTCCTTTTTCTTCTCTCAGTCCCTTTCTCCTTTTTCTTCAGACTTTTCTCCTCTTTCCTCGCTGCCATCCCTCTCATTCCTTCTTTCCCCTCCCTCACATCTCTGACACATCCATTTTCTTCATCTTCCTCTTCTTCTATCTCTTCCTCTCCAACTCTCAAATCTTCTTCTTCATCTTCTTCTACTTCTCCCCCTCCATCTTTCTCCTCTCTCTCTCTCTCTCTCTCTCCTCCATCTTTCTCTCTTTTCCCCCTTTCACTCTTCTCTCCCTCCCCTCTTTGCTTTTCCTCCCTTTCTCCTCCCACACCACACCCACCTGCTCATGCTTGCTCTTCTCCTTCCTCCTCCTCTCAGGCACACTCCACCTCTTCTTCACCCTCCCCTCCATCTCTCTCCCCTCCTCTTTCTCTCACTCCTCCCTCACACCTCCCTTCTCTTCCTCTTTTTTCTACTTTGTTATCAACTGGGTCAACGCCCAATCCAAGCAATGTGGTGTCCCTGTATTCAGTGTCTCCAGCACAGGGCACCCTGTCTATCTCAAGCACAGTACAAACATTGCCAGTCATTATATCAGGAGAAGAAAGTGCAAATCTCCCTACACAAAACACTACATGTAGCCCCCAGACACAACAACTAGTAGAGCCCACAGCTAGGGCATCACAGGGGGGTGGTATAGCGACAGAGACAAATGAGGAATCTCAGTGCCGAGCAGGGCTGCCAGCATGGAACCATGACACTGATCCACCGCAGCCTCAGCAAGGAAGTGGGAAATCCCCATGCAGCAAGACAACTTTAAAGCCCAAATCTCACCCAGTGTCTGCACTAAGTACACCATGTCACTTCTTATCTGATGAAGATGAAGATGCAACGTCACACATGCTGCCCAATACTAGGGAAGGAAACACACAAGCACCAATAGAGCAGGGACAGGTAGAGGCACCATCCTATGAGCCCTTCATCCCAAGCCAGGTGATCAGTATGCTGCCAGACCCAGGGATACACCCCATGCCATTTTGCCAAAAAATGCAGCAGATCCAGCGAACGTATGCAGCAGCCTGGATTGATCTCTGGACCGTAATGGAAATAAAAGCAGGTGATGCATTTTGGCCAATAATGAGAGAACACTTCAAGCTTCCAACAGAGTTAGATGCGTATGCCTGGGAGACAGGACCAAAACTAATTGAGCAACTCAGAGAATGGGCCAAAAGCAGACTGACAGGACAAACTCTTAGCCTACATGTCACGAGTCAAGACAAGACAGAGTCTGTGGAGAAGTTCCATGACAGAGTAATGCAAGTGTTTCAAGATTTGTGCCTCATTACCCATGATCAGACACACAGACGGATGTTGGCACAGGCTTTTGTGCATGGACTGAGAGAACCAATCAGGAAACCACTGGTAGCAGCCAGGCCTGAGTACACGTCAATAGCAATGGATACCCAGCTCACAGTAGCAAAAAGGATTGAGTCCCGCCGGGACAGAAGGGATGTCAAGTGTTACAACTGTGGCGAGTTTGGTCATTTCCGGAACCGGTGCAGAACACTGACTTCACCCAGAAAAAGAAGAAACACAGAAAGCAGTGAAGAACCCCGTCCATAGGACAAGAGCACACCAAGTCCACAGGGAACCCCACAGGTGGGACCAATATCCTGAGAGTGGATGGCGTAGTCAGATCTTTTCTTATGGAACTCCGCAACCTCATCTATCTATCAGAATCTTCTGCTTCCTGCATGGGAATTGATGGTCAAGTCAGATATTTCCAGATTATGAAGCCCCTGAGCGTGTGGACTCAGCCAGAACACTCCATCATGTCCCAGTTTGTTGTGTCAAAGACCTGCACCCTCAACCTATTGGGCGTGGACTTACTGCAGAAGGTGAAAGCGACCAGAGTGTTCCAGGAAGATGGGACCATGACACTTTCTTCACCCTGACCCAAGAAGAAACAGGAACAACCACACTGCAGACCTATCACAGGAGGTGCTGGACATAGTACCAGAAAAGCCACTCCATCACCCAGAGTCAAGATGTCTCTGACCAACTGAATGTCTAAGTGAACTCGCCTAAGAAGACAGCCTGAGAACTTTGACATTGGCCAGGATATTCAACTCAAGAAGGACCCTACTCGCTTCATGGAATGGCAACACCTCATCCAGCTCCAACGCCAGAGGTTCATCCTTTGCAAGCACCAGGAGGCGCCCCCTGCAATCAACCAGTTCACCCAGGCCCTAGACCGGCAAAAGGCCACTCAGCTCTTCAAACTTGTGCACAAATACTGACCTGAGACCGAGCTGGAGAAAAAGAAACTACTGATGGCCCGTGCTGAGAAAAAAACAGCCGTTTAAGGAGACGTCCCAACAAGAAGACCCCCTGTGACCAGAGCAGGTGCTAACACAGTGACTGTCTTGGTGGAGAACAAGAAAGCCAGCTGGTCGTCATCTCTCATGATGTGGATCCTAGTAGACGGCTTGTTTTCCCGCCAGCTCTGCACCAGCAGATGGGAGTCCCCTGCCGCATACTGAAGGACAAGGCCAAACTGGGCTGCCTCGCCCATCGGAATCAATCCCAGCTTTCCACAGTGAAGAAAAAGACTGTAAACCCCACTGAGTTCAGAATGGTGCAAGGCCTGGAGGCCGCGAAAGAGGCTACGGTATTTGAAACCCCAACAGTGCTGAACCATCACACTCTGCTCTCAAGAGTCCCAGTCACCGCAACGGTATTCACGGTGATCAACCTGGCCAGTACCTTCTTCAGTGTTTCCCCTCCACCTGGAGGCCTGCTTTCACGCACCAGTGCAGTGCATATGGACAATGTTGCCTCAAGGTGCTCAAAACAAGCCCTTCAAGTTTCACCAAGACAATGTCCTCCATCCTCGTCAACTGGATTGCAGAATATGCAAGAGTCACTTTTCTACAACACGTGGATGACCTTCTCTTTTGTGTGGTTGACATCGACACCTGCACAGTCTATTCTTGTCTCTCCTACTCTACCTGGAAGAACAGCAACGTAAGGTCTGGAAGAACAAAGTCCAGTGATGCCAGAAGCAAGTTACATCCCTGGGACACTGTATTGCCTACCAGACGAAACACATGTCAAAAGACTGGAAGACCACTGTGGAGAAGATGGCTCCCCCAACAACTCCAAGAATGCTGCAGGCCTTCCCTGGTCTAGTGTCGTATTGCAGAACCTGGATCCCTGATGCCTCAGTCCTAATGCAGCCTCTGTGCGCTTGCATCAACGCAACCCCGCTCCTTCTATCAGACGCAGCCTTCAACCCATTCAGGAGATTGGAAGGAACTCCACAGTCTCAGTGCCAATACCAGGCCTACCTGACTATGAAAAGTCTTTCCGTCTACCTGATGGAAGAAAGAAGGTCATGCTACTGGAGTCCTGGCATGGATTCACGGGGGGAAAACAGAGACTTTTAGGCTGCCTCTCAGCCCGCTTGGATCCAGTTGCAAGAAGAGCACCCTCCTGCCTGATGGCAGTATCTGCAGCACACACCCTCCTGGACAAGGTTGCTGACATCACTCTTGGACAGCCACTGGAAACTCTCACTCCACATGACATCTTGGCAATCTTCAATCAAGCTCAACCAACAGTAATCTCCCCACCGCCAGGCATCTTTGTGGCGCCTCTATTGCCTTTGTCTCATAATGTCACCGTCTCCAGACCTACAGTCCTCAGCCCGGCCACTCTACTCCCACTCACAAGGGGGGATACTTGGATGGCTCCAGATTTGCAGATGATGAAGAAGTTTCAACACAGGAAGTGCAGTGACCAGCAATCAAGAAATCCTGTGGTCCAGAAGTCTGTCACCTAGCCTGTCAGCCCAGGAAGCAGAACTGATAGCGCTGACGAAGGCCTGCCAGATGGCAGAAGGCAAGACTGCAAACATCTACACGGACTACAGGTACTCGCATGGCATAGCACACGACTTTAGACCCATCTGGGCTACAAGGGACTTCATCACAGCAAACGGGACAACCGTGAAGCATCATGGAGCCTTCAGGGACCTACTGGGTATACTCCAACTTCCAAAATGGTGGCAATTTGAAAAATCAAAGTGCATGGAAAACTGAGAACAGAAGAGGCGTGAGGCAATAACATGGCGGACATGGCAGCCAAAGAAGCAGCCAAAGGAAGACAACATGGAGAAGTGGGAGAGGTCGTAGAGCCGGACAGCTACTACATGACGACTGAAGACAAGAAACCTGACAAAGAGACGTCCTGGAATCTGCTCAAGAAGATACAAGACCAAGCTCCAAAAGGAGAAGAAGAGCTGAATGGAAAAAAAGCAACACGTGAAGAAGGAAGGCTATCAATAATAGACTTCAAACTCTGCCTACCTCAAAGTATGCACCCTATGGTGGTCCAATGGGTACATGGACCCACATCCACATATCAAAGACACAGATGAATGATCTGATTGGTGCTTACTGTTTCGCTTCAGGGATCTCCACCCTAACAGCCAAATTCACCAGCAGCTGTCTGACCTGTGGCAAATGCAAGCCTGGACGTATGGAAGAAAGTCCCCCTCACCTCATCTGGAAAGACCACTCTACCAGCTTCAAAGGATCCAGATAGACCACATCCAGATATCGCCAAGTGAAGGATTCAAATACGCCATTGTGGTCAAAAGAAGTATTTTCAAGATGAACAGAAGCCTTCCAAGTCAGCAAAGACTACTGCAACGAAGCTACTTTCAGAAAATAGTGTGCAGATACGGGGTTCCAGAAATGATAGAGAGTGATCAGGGACCCGCATTCACAACAAATCTGACACACGAGACCCGATTAGCAGTAGGGTCAGACCTAGGCCTACACACTCCTTACCACCCCCAGAGCAGCAGGAAGGTAGAAAAACTGAACGGAACACTTAAGAATAGAATGCTGAAAAAATTGCCCAAGAGACACGCAAACCATGGCATGACACACTCCCAATTGCACTGTTTAGCGTAAGGCACACTCCCAGAGACCCAGAAAAGCTGTCACCATACGAAATTTTGTTTGGGTCTAGTCCCAAGTTAGGTGCATTCTTCCCTCAGCAGCAGAATATGAAAAAATGATATCTTGTTTGCTTATATAAGGGAGGTTCCCTCCCATCAGGGTTGCCAGTGATCAATTGTTCTGGTCTCATCTTTGATTCCTGTTCACTTTGTAGCTTGCTGTTTCGTGCCTGCATCTTCTGCTAACAGATAAGACATTTTCTTCTTTTAGTTTTTTGGTGCTTGTTTTTTTTTGCATTTTGTCCTGCACTTCTGTGGGGGTCTGCCGGGTCCCCTTCGGGGGCTTGTGCTCCTCTCAGTTTAGTTCAGCCACTGTTGTTTTTTTTTCATTTGCCTTTTCCAGTTTTTTCAGTGGCTGCTGTTTAGTTTTTGTTACACCAGAGAACTAATTTAGGTGGTAGAGGTCGTGTGATCTCAGGTGTTTTTGTAATTAGTAGAGTTGGTACTTTTCAGGGTTTTTTGGGATTGCAGTAAGTGCCTTTCCTATCCTTTTCTATTTAGGAAGTTTGGGCCCCAACGTTTGCTCATACTATTTTCTGTCTGTGTCAGTATTTCTTTTTGTCTAACCGCCATTACATGTTTGGGGGCTTTCTATGTTCTTTGGGGATCTGCTCCGGGGCAGATAGCTTTCCTTTTTCTATCTTTAGGTGTAGTTAGCTTCTCAGGCTGTGACGAGGCGTCTAGGACCAACGTAGGTACGCTCCACGGCTGCCTTTAGTTGTGGTGGTTAGTCAGGGTACTGCAATCCCATAGATTCCAACCTCTCTGGTGTATTGCCTTTTTTGCCTGCTCTCCTCAGCTACCAAATCATTGAGGACTCTCAACTCTAAATATTTTTCTACCAAATCATACCACTTATGTAATTGAATTGGTCAAAAACTAATGTCCATTCTCGAGTTTTTCTCTTCACTGCCAGATTTGATGGTCCTGTCCAAGAGCCCCAGATGACACCAACCTCTGTGTAACTAGAGGGAAAGCCTGTTTGGATCCACGTATCGCATTGCAAGGAAGCTCCCGTACCAGGAGAGACACCTAAGCCATGAAGGATGTCGTGGATACTCTGACTGACCAGACAGATGACCTACCCGATGAAGAATACACACGTTTTTTTTCTGAACATGCAGTTAAATAAAGAGACTATGATTGCAAACACATAAACCCCCGACAGGGACAGTCCTCCTGACCGCCCATTTGCGAAAAGTCTGTATTCGGTGGGGGAGGCATGTATTAGGGGTGTCTCAACTCGCCGGCAGCACAAAAGAGTTGCAGCGCTTTGGGCCAGGAGCAGGTTTTTAGGGCAAGTGGTATCTAAGGGGGGACTGTCATGGAAATATATATGTATTCCATATATTCAAAGTATATTCACATATATGCATTCACAGTTCACAGTTAGATAGATCTCACTTGCTAAAAATCCTGTGCTCACATATATCTATGCCAGCTATATAATCAGTCGTTTTAAACAAGTCTGCTCATAAGGAACAAGTACATAGAGTACATAGAGTCTTATTAGATATCTGTTGTTTACCTTATAGTCATGGAAGAAAACTAGGGCAAAAGAATATAAAACAAATAATTCTGCAACTTCAGCTCTTTTATCATGATTATCATAATTATCATACTTACACTAGAACAGCCAATAATCTAGCAGCTTTTAATTGTATGTTAATTGACTAACCAGCCCCTTTTTGTAAACGTATAAAACCTTGAATGAATAATAAATGTATGTCTTGACGAACTGCTATACTGACACCTCCGTTGTGGACAGTTTTCATTTCGTTCTGAGCGCTCAAAAAGACATTAAATAGAGATTTGGAAAAGCAAGCAGCAAACACGGAAGGATAAATTCATCCTAATTAAATTTCCATAACAGCAGGACATGATCTACTAGTGATGCGTTCCAGAGCGCATTGCATACTTCCAGCCCCAGGTATGGAAGGTGTAATTGCTATCTGCAAAGAAGACCAGTAGGACCCAGACAGGGTTTACTGCAACTGTAAAAAGTTAAGAAGATTTGCACTTATTGAATGTTGAAAATATGTGATGATGTTTGCATAATATGTGAAGTAGTATACCCCAGTTGGGTAATGTGAAATGTGAAATGTTCTTATGCCAAGGACTGCGTGCTGAGGACTCTTGCAGCACAGAACTTTAGATGTAAATAGTTAGCACTTCGGTGCCCCATCTTGGTTTTACGTAAAAGCCATTCTACCTCTGAAGAAAAACCCGTATGGTGTGGCCTTGCGTGAGGTTAGCAGCAGAGAAGTCCTGCAGCCCACCCATGACCCACGTGGGAGGTTTGGTGCGGGTCCTCCACAAGAATATTGTATTTATTTGCACTGAGAAAGTATTTGATGTTTTTGTATTGCAATTTGTACACAATGTAACGTTTAAAGTGTCCTTACCTCCCGCAAGGGATGAGTTATGTTGTTGATGTTATTATAAAAATTGTTTTTTCTATTTCAGCCCGGGAGTGCTGACGATAACTAGGGGGGGATGTGTGGCCCAGCTGCGCTTGGTGACACATGTTCCCTGGAGAATGCACAGAAGGTAATGCACACTCACCTGATATTCATTCACATCTCACATTTCCCTATAGTGCCACTAGAGGGAGCCTTGGAATATATAAGGTTGTGAGGGACGTAGCAGTAGCTCAGTCTAGTCAGAGCTTTGTCTGAGCCAGTGCGTGTTCAGATGGTTGGTGATTCCTGTCAGATGAAAAAGAGGAAAGATTGCAAGCTGTTACCTCAGAACAGGCTGACTGTTAGTTCCCTATGAACGTGGAAAGTGACTCTCGGAGCGAGCGTGAATTCAGTCTGACGGAAGGTCCTGAGAGCTGCTCTGGACAGAGTCTATGAAGGAAAAGAAGGAAGGGGACTACAGTTATTATAACAACGAGCTAACTGAGAAACGGTCAGTGAGCTGTGGAAGGAAGCTGACGACTGCCCAACCGGACGCCGGGTCCGAGCTTACTAGTTCCTTCACGGCTAGTGGAAAAACCGGTGACCCTGCTGGACTTCAGGTCGCAGAGGGTGGCCCAATAGTGCTGATACGTAGCCGGGGTCAGGAAGAACAAGAGTTTAGCAGGGCCCTGCATATAGAGACTAGTTCTGTCCAAAAGAAGGCTCCACCACAATGTCGGCCGGGCGTAGCTGTTCTACACGGAGTTAAACTTCGCTTCATGCAAGTTAGGACTCACACACATTGAGAAGTAAGGAGGCCTCAAACCTACTCAGTGATTACTGGATGTGCATCCTCCACCCTGAGCAGCTTCCCGGGACATACCTGCTACCATCACCAGTAAAGGTATGGAAAGAGACTGACTTGTGTGTGTCTGACTTATTGCCTGCATCCTGCACCGCCATATACCTAGAGGGACCAGTCTTACCTGTGGAAGACTTAACACCTTGCTGCCCAGTAACAACCCCTCTGAGGATTCACCCTGCAGCGCTGGTCACCCTGATCAGAGACCACAAGTGGCGTCACGAACAATTCCTACAATCCCCTGTAAATATCTCCCCTTGTATGAGCGCCCAGGGCAACGGACCGAGCTGCGCTACCCGTGACCTCTCCCCCATTGAAGTGAACGGGCTCGGTGCCGAGTACCCCATAAGCCCTGGTACGTGCGACTCACTATGTACAAGAAAGTTCTGGTCACTCACCGTCCATGACCTCATTGTCTTTAAACTTACTAAACTTGCCTAAGTTCATAGTTCCTACAGCCTCCTGCTCAGGGAATTTCTTTTTCCTGCATCACGCTGGAAGACACAAATGGAGCAAGTCCTGCAGCCAAGGTCTGAGTTGCCTGTGTCCGCACTGCAATTTTGGTTTATATAGGGAGGGATGCAGCTTCTGAGTTTGAAGCTGCTGGTCTTCGTCGCCTTTCTGGCACTGCACCCACTAGCATGGGAGCAACACATCCCCACATGCACCATTTTACATTGAGGGCATACCACCCCCTTTCGACCACATGCCGGGTGAAGGCCACGAGATCTCCCGGGTACAGGTTACGATCAGGGTGCCCCTCCAGTACATGCGACTCCACGTCCCGCCGAGTCACAAATAGTTCTGAAGCCATCCCGGGTTCCTTGATAAATCCCCAGCCTCTTTTTAAGTCAAAGGAGACCACTGTGCCTTGCCTCTGTGGATCCTAGTCAGAGGGTCGAGCCTTAAGGGTCTTTGCCTTGGCCTTCATGTTGCGGTCCTCCATCACTTTCCACATGGCTTTGCGCTCCTGCTCCGACGCCTCCCACCTAGGCGCTCGCTGCTTGCAGTAGTCCTCCCAATGGAGAGTCTCTATATACTTCTCTCCCACCTGGGCCTTCTCCAGGAACCCATGAGCTCCGTCTCTGGGTGTTCAAACAGAAAACTACTTTTTCCCCGTGCACCTTCTGGGGCATGAGTTCAGGCTGCAGCCGAACCGCCAGCCTGTCCACGGAGTATGCCGTCCAGTCCCAGGCTAAATTTTTAAATGCCTGACCGGGTTTGAGGGCTGTCGGGGGATTTAAAGGGAATCTGTCACCCCAAAAATGCCATATCAAGTAAAGATATGGCTGAATAGAGCGTCCCATAACTAAGCTAACGGTGGGTATACTGCTTGCCTTGGATGACTTCCGGGGCAAGGAAAGACTAGCGCATGCGCTATAGTCATTTTATGCTTTGCCCACTGCTGGGCAAAGCATACTGCGCATGCGCCGGGCAGAATTTTGAATGGCACAATTGCGGGAACCTAACGCCGTCTGTGGTATTCACAGATGGCGATACGCAACAGATGACGAGGAGCGGGGGCGGGGGAGGACATGAAAACCGCCGCCCTCCTGACCTGACTGCAGTGATTGACACGTTCAATCACCAACTTTAAAAAGGTATTTTGCTATGAAAACGGAGGTATCATGATATATGATACCCACCGTTAGCTTAGTTATGGGACGCTCTATTCAGCCATATTTTTACTTGATATGGCATTTTTGGGGTGACAGATTCCCTTTAAGGGCGCAACCAGGGTTTCCTCGGCCACCGGGGCAATGTTGTTACCTTTGTCTTTTTCCTCTCTGGTGCCGGACTCCTCATCTTCCTCCTCCGAGATCGGGGATGCAGGTCGCAAGGCTGCCCACCATTCAGACACCTTTCCCAGCAGGGCCTCCTTCCATTTTGCCATCTCTGCCATCGGTGTCTTTTGGAGTTGATGATTTAGCTCCTCCACCTCATCTCCAAGAAACTCTGGGTCCACCGCAGGCAGCTGGTCGGGGTTTCCATCTTGAACTTTCCGACCACCGCCATGGAGCCCACCGGGTTACTTTCCGCCTCTCCTTCAGCACACTTCATCACACACTGCTTTGTGCTTTTCCTGCTCTCCTCTTTTCATGGGCATTCCTTTCTCTTTTTCCTGCCAGTCGCACCAGGACAAGTACTTTTTCATCAAGGTCTTTGCAGTGGACGGGTACGGCTATTTGCACCGAACCCGGCCCATGATAGGAGAACAGGACCCGATATATGGGGTCGGTAGATCCTGTTCGTGACTCCAAAAATGCGACGCCCCCAGGGCCGTGGGGTACTCTCGGTCCAGATAAGACAGTTCTTTGGGGGGGTAGGTCACAGCAGCAGTGACCCGGTCCGTGGCCCTGGGCATGCAATAAAATGAGGGGGAGATAAGTTTATAGGGAAATAAGTTCATGATGCCACCCGTGGTATTCAGCAATAGATGGCCAACATTGCGATTCAGGTCCACTGGGGTGGTTGGTGACACAGCAGAGGTGTTACAGCTCTCCACAGGCAGAGCTAGGCCCCAGGGCAGTTATAGCGTTTAGTTTGGCTGTCGCACATACAGTCACAACAGTCTCTGGTTTGCTAGCTGAGTCCTACAGTCTCTCCACTAGTCTGGGGCCGGTCCTCCACTGCAACCTAGTCCCTCTGTCCGACTCCAGTCGGCCTGGATACGGCCGCCATGGGTGCATTCCTCACATCCTTGGCCCCTAGGACACCTTCTTGCCTCAGGAGCTCTTTTCTTCACAACTACTCTTCTCAACTTCTCTCTTTACTCTCCTTCCAACTGTCACACTCCCTTCCTTCCTGAACTGAGGCTCCTCCCCCTTCCCTTGGAGTGGTGTGTGATGTTGGATGCATATATGTGAGCACCGGGTAGTGCCCTCTCCTTACACGAGAGCTGAGTACCACACCTCTGGCTGAGGTGCAGTACTTCTGTGGAGACTGGACCCTCAGGGGCGACACAAATACAAAGACAGGGATAAAGAGCCATGTGATAAGGACGGGGATAAGGAGCCATGCTTACAAGCATAGGGATGAGGAGGCATGCATACTGTCATGATTCAGGACGTGGTTTCCTTCCCTGTCCTGGTTCTTTCAGGGTTAACTTTGTATGGACTCTCTTTGGTTTGGGGAGGGCTATTTAGACCTGCTTCTGGCTGGGCTCTGTGCAGTTTTACTTTCTGCTTACTCGGCTTGACCCAGATCTCTATCTGATACCATTGTTCCTCTGTGTGTTTGAGTACCTGTGTATGACTCGGATTGACCCTTTTTTTTGCCTCTGTCTCATGATTTTTCCTTACTTGTTACTCTCTGGTTTGACCCTCAGCTTCGCCCCTGACTTCCCTTTGTCTGCTCCCCTGGTTGTTGCATCCCCGTCTGGCTTCCAACCTCGGCTCGTCCATGGCTATTCTCCTGTCCCGTCCTACGGCATTGACTCCGCTCTCTGGCTTCTGACCTCGGCTTTCCTGACTACATCCCCGGCTCAGCGTGTACAACTGACTCCCTCCCGATCTTGTGGGTTGAATCCGCCCCGGTCAGTCCCCCGGCAGTCATGTACCCCGCCAGGTCCTGCTTTAGGGATCACTGCATGAAGCGGTGCCTGCATGTCTCCTGGACATGCCTCAATCCTCGACAGCACCCCCTTAGGTTCTGCACACCTAGGGACACACTGCCAGTGTGTCTTTACATTATAACTGACACATACTTTTTTGTGGGGGCATTTAGTTTTCTTGTGCAAAAATGGATCCTCTCCGTGCTTTGTCAGAGCAAGTTTCTAGTCTTACACAGATGATACAAAATTTGTGTATGGAGCATAGGGCTCTGGCTCAATCCCATCAGCAGGTACAGAGAGAGATAGTGGATACGGTTAAGACTGTTCGGAGTTCTCCTCTCTCTGGCGTTAAGAATGGTGGTGTTACGGATGTATCTTTATTCCCTCCTGAACCCCCTTTTAAACTTTCTGATACCATCTCTGGCGAAAAAAGAAGTTTTGGGCTTTCAAGGAGGGGGTCTAAATTGTTGTTAACCCTGCAACCTCGTTCTTCAGGGGATGAGGGCCAGAGGGTGTGGGTCATCATTTCTCTGTTGAGGGAGGGTCCGCGGGCTTGACCTTTTTCTCTTGCTCCTACCGCCCCTGAGAGAATGTCTGTGGATCGGTTCTTTGAGGCCCTTAGGATGAACCTGATTGTGTGCGTCTGGCTGAGGACACAGTTATTAGTCTCTTTCAGGGGAAGCACTCAGCCGAGTTGTATTGTTCTGAGTTTAGGCGTTGGGCCTCAGAGGTGTCTTGGAACGATTCGGCTCTCAGGGGATTGTTCTGCAGAGGGTTGTCCGAACATCTAAAGGATGGGTTGGGTTTGCATCCCCCACCTGACTTTCTGGAGGAGGCTATGACACAGGCCATCCTTATGGACTACAGACTTTGTGCTAGGGGAGTGGTGCAATGGGAGGCTCCCTTGTTCCCCATTAAGGCTGACTCTGCTTCATCAGTTGAACCCATGGAAGTGGGAGCTGTTGTGAAAACTCTGGATCTGACTTCCGAGTTTGGGCAACCTCTGGTGGATGCTTATAGTAATGAAGCTGCCTTGGCTAACAGGAGTCCATCACCTGGGGGCGATGAGTGGCAATCAGGTGGGACTGACTGGGGAGATATAAGTGAGCTACCTTCTCATGATCCTCGCCGATGATTTGTTGTTCTTCCTGGTTCCATTTGGAAGTCAACTTGCTTCCTGCTGTTTCCTGCAACATTCAGATAAGTTATTTGCTGCTTGTTTCTTTGGCATTTGTTTTCCTTTTGTTTTCTGCCGTTTGGTGTGGGGACAGCCAAATTCCCCAGCTGGGGCCTGCGCTGGTCTCTGTTTCTTATTTACCACTGTTTTTGTTCAGTCCCTGTAATTCCAGTTTTTGCTGGTTAGCTACCAGCTCACACCAGAGTTCTGATCTAGCGGGGGAGAGATTTTGTGGTCTCGGTATTTTTTTGGAAATCAGAAGTGTTGGAATTTTTCTTAGGGTTTTGCCGGATTGCAGACAGTATTCTTTCCTGTCCTATTCTATCTAGACAGTTTTGGGCCCCAGCGTTTGCTTGTTCTATTTTCTGCCTGTGTTCGTATTTCATCTTGTCTCACCGCCAATATATGTGTGGGGGCTACCTATTCCTTTGCAGTGCTACTCCGGGGCAGTTAGCGTTCCCCTTTCTCTCTTTAGACTTAGTTAACTCTCCGGCTGTGTCGAGGCATCTAGGTCATCGTAGGTACGTCCCACGGCTACTTTTAGCTGTGGAGTCAGTTTAGGGGTCTGCAATCCGCTAGTTACCAACCTATCTGGGTGTCTGTCCAAAAAGACCTGGAAGCATATGGCCATATAACAAACACTTTATTGAAAAATACATAAAGAATTTCACAAACAACATTTAAAAATGGGATGTATATCCAATAGTCTCCCATAGGTACGTATGTGTAAATTGATCTCAATCACCACTAAGTTATATAAATGCCTGATTTAACACTGTATGCCACACATATTTGAACAGATATATACAGAAAATGCAATAATATCCTAACACAGAATGACATCAAAAAGCAATTCCTTGTTACATAAAGTGATATATGGTGACAAGGTGTAGATATATATATCAAGCCAGAAGGGATATGGAAGCGCAGAAAGTGAGGTGCTATAATGCTGATATTTTAGCGCCAAATACCTCCAAAAAATGCAATTCTATACATGTGGCCATAAACAGTATATAATAGCTAGTGCCATGATAGCAATATAAGGCATAGATATATATATATACAAGATCAGGGAGAATATATAAGCGCAAAGGGTTAAGTGCTATAGTGCAAACATATTAGCGCTAAACACCTCCAATAGTATGGTTTTATAAATGTGGCCATTAAGACACAGCATAAGGCTTAGGAGAATGCATAGCCCAGAGATTTATAAATTGAGAGATAAGATGCTATAATCCAATCATAGTTATACTAAGAGTCTCCACTAGCTGCAAATGTAATAATAGTGGAATACATACGACCTTATGGCAGAGCCTGGATGCCCCGACGCGCGTTTCGCGTTAGCTTCGTTCTGGGGGGGTATATTAAATGATCTGGGTGTCTGGTTGCCTGGGCTATTTTTGCTACTATCCTCCTCAGCTACCAAATCATAACAGGGAGCTGTTTCTGTAAAGGAGAAAGAGAATCCCTGGAACACTGGAGAAAGGAATGTCCTTCCTGCCCTCCATCCTCCAAGGTGTCAGGAAACATCTAGGTCTGGGTAACTGCCGAGGAGGTTGCCCAGACCCTCAGGAACATTTTTCCACAGCTTGTAAATTGTTGCTTCAGGTGGAGCTTGGGGTGGACGATGGTCTATTCACTGCTACGGCTTTCGTGGATTATGGTTCAACCATCAATCTGATTGACTCGAAACCAGTGTCTCACTGTAAGATAGGGATAGTTAGGCTTAATGCACCATTGAAGGTGGTGGCCATTGACTCTACCCCTCTCGCCATGTTGGGAATCACCTATGTGTCTGAGGTTTTTCTTCTCAAGGTGGGTCCTGTACATGTGGAGCACATAACTTGTTTTGTCTTGGACAATCTGCCTGTGGGGTTAGTTTTGGGTTTTTCATGGTTGCTATGTCATAACCCTGCTCTTAATTGGGAATCCCGAGAGATTGTTCAATGAGGTCCTAACTGCGTTGACAAATGTTTGAATTTTGCATCTGTGTCGTCTGTCGGTCTTGATGGTATTCCGGAATACCTAAAGAATTTCGAAGACGTGTTCTCCGAAAGCGAGGCTGAGGTTTTGCTGCCACATTGCCCTTTTGATTGCTCTTTTGACCTGATTCCGGGTGCCAAATTGCCGAAGGCCCGTTTATTCAATCTTTCGGGTCCTGAGTGGGTTGCCATGAAGGAGTATATCTCTGAGAGTCTCCGTAAGGGGCATATCCACCCTTCTGTTTCTCCTGTGGCAGTGGGGTTTTTTTTGTAAAAAAAAAAAAAAGAAGATGGTCTATGCCCTTGCCTCGAAGAAGCCAGGTTTTCTGGTGACACGCGTTGGGCATTCCTATGCCCCTGCCCCTCCACTTCTTTCATTTTGATTTCATCACCGCTTTATCTGGACAGTCACTGATCCATGCTGGTCCTATTTGCACTAGGCTCAGTTTGTATGTGCTTTTTTTGCCTCCTCATTTAGAGGATTACTTCATCATCTTGGCAGGACCTAGGGGGGAATTAATTTCTATTATGTTTGATCCAACAATGTATTGTTTTTCAGTGCTTGTTTTTTCATCTATTCCTCCTTTGAATTGTGTATTTCTTTAATGCCTTATTATTTGAGCAGCAGGATTTTGTGATATGTTTGTATATTGTTTACTTACAACCTGAACCTCTTTCTCTTTGCTATAAGGAGTGAATTATTTATTTGGAGTCTGGCAGGGGAATGACCTTATTATAGGTCAATGTATAGCTTGCATTGTGCAATTTTAAATGTTTTTAACTTTTGCAGTGTTGGTGTTGTGTCTATTTAATAAAGCATAAATTTTTTTGATATTATTATTATTTTGGTGATCCCCGTCTTCTTTGCATGCTACTTTTCTTTGCTTGCCTTGACTTTCGGGAACTTAATAAGATCACTGTTAGAAACACTTACCCGCTTCCTCTCCTTCCTGATCTATGTAACCAATTGTCCAGGGCCAAATGGTTTTCGAAGTTGGATTTGCAGGGGGGGGGCTATAACCTTATCCGGGTTCGAGAGGGGGACGAGTGGAAGACTGCATTTCTCACATCCGAGAAATGAGAATCTTGTTATGCCCTTTGGTTTGACAAATGCCCCAGCAGTCTTTCAGAAGTTTATTAATTTTGTGTTTTCTGACCTTTTTGGTCTCTGTGGTAATATATCTAGACAATATTTTGATTTATTCTCCTGATAAGCAACTCATCTGGGTCATGTGCGTTTGGTTCTCCAGAGACTCAGGGAGAATCAACTTTTTGCTAAGTTGTAAAAATGTTCATTTATTCTTCAGGAACTGTCATTTTTGAGGTTTATTGTCAAAAGAAGGGTTTCGCATAGATCCCAAGAAGGTCCAGGCCATCAATGAAAGGATTCAGCCTTGAGATTTGAGGGGTTTGTAGCACTTCTTGGGATTTGCTAACTACTATCGAAAATTTATCAAGGGTTTTTCTCAAGTGGTCAAACCCCTCACGGATTTTACACAAAAAGGAGCCGATGTCAAAAATTGGTCAACTTCAGCCGTTGCATCTTTTCTGTCATTAAAGAAGTGCTTTATGTCCGCTCCGGTTCTCGTCCAAGCCTTTCATTGTGGAGGTTGACACTTCTGAGGTGGGGACAGTGTTGTCACAGGTACCTGTCACTTTGACCAATTTGAGACCCTGTGCTTTTTTTTCCAAGAAGTTCTACACGGCCGAGAGAAACTATGATGTGGGCAATCGAGAGCTTCTTGTGGTTAAGTTGGCTTTTGAGGAATGGAGGCATTTTTTGGATGGTGCGGCTCATCCTATTACGGTGGTGAGCGATCATAAAATCTTAGCTTACATCGCATCTGCCAAAAGGTTAACCCCTAAGCAGGCTAGGTGGTCGCTATTTTTCCCTGTTTCAGTTTTCTATCATGTTCCGTCCAGGATCTAAGAATGTTAAGGCTGATACATTATCTCAGAGTTTGGATCCAGTTTCCCCTCCTGAACCACCATCTTCCATTCTTAAACCTGAAGTGGTGGTGGCTTATATTTAATCTGAGTTGGAACGGAAGATTCTAGGGGCCTAGTCGCTTGCACCTAGGTCTAAAACGGAAGGCAGACTATTCGTTCATGTACAATTTTGCCTCAGGATTCTCCACGAGTTTCATGACTCAGTTTTAAGTGGACATACTGGGATCTTGGCTACCCGAGGGGCCGTGGCTAGGGTTTTTGGTGGCCCTCACTTAATTCTGATGTTAGGAAGTTTGTGTCTGCATGTGGGGTCTGTGCACGTGCCAAGAGCTCTCATAACCGGCCGGCCGGGGAATTGGTGCCTTTACCAATTCCTGATAGACTATGGACCCACCTGTCCATGGGTTTTCTCACCAATCTCCCTCCTTCCAGGGGTAATACGTGGTTTGGGTGGTGGTGGACAGGTTTACTAAGCAAGCTCATTTTGTACCTTTGTCGGCTTTGCCCTCCGCGGAGACCTTGTCCAGGTTGTTTGTGCAGCATGTGGTTCATTTGCATGGTGTGCCATTGAATGTGGTGTCTGACAGTGGTGTTCAGTTTGTCTCTAAGTTTTGGAGGGCATTTTGTAGAAGGATAGAGGTTAATCTGTCCTTTTCTTCTGCATAACACGCAGAGACTAATGGTCAGACGGAGCGATCGAATAACTCCTTGGAACAAATTCTGCATTGTTTGTCCTCAGCTAGGCAGGATGATTGGTGTGATGCTTTGCTGCTGGCGGAGTCTGCATTCAACAACCATGTGAGTCAGTCCATGGGTATGTCCCCTTTTCTTGCCAATTATGGTTTTAGTCCGCATTTTGGGGAGTTCTCGCGCTTAGATTCAGGGTGTCCTGGGGCTGATGGGGCTGTGCAGCGCTTGCAGGAATTATGGTTGGAGGTCCAGTGAAATATTGGCAAAGCTCAGAGGATATACAAATTTTTTTCCAGATAAGAGGTGGGAGTCTGGAACAGTTTTCCGGGTGGGAGAGAAGGTATGGTTGTCCACTCGGAATATTAAACTGAAGGTTCTCTTCGCAAAGTTGGGACCTAAGTTTATTGGTCCTTATGAAATCACTGAAGTCATTAATCCTGTAGCTTTTAGGTTACGTCTTCCACCCTCCTTCAAGATTCCCAATGTTCTCCATAAGGCCCTTCTGAAACCGTTGGGGGCTGTTAAGGAGGAGTCTTTGTCTCCCCTGCTCCAATCTTGGTAGACGGTCACAAAGAGTACAAGGTGGGGCGCATCATGGATTCTCGGTGTTCTGTCTCTGTCTCGTGATTTTGCATTACTTGTTACTCTCTGGTTTGATCCTCAGCTTCGCCCCTGACTTCCCCTTTGTCTGCTCCCCTGGTTCCTGCGTCCCGTCTGGCTTCCGACCTCTGCTCGTCCCTAACTATTCTTGTGTCCCGTCCTATGCCATTGACTCCGCTCTCTGGCTTCTGACCTTGGCTTTCCTGACTACATCCCCAGCTCAGCGTGTACAACCGGCTCCCTCTCGATCTCGTGGGTTGGCTCAGTCCCCAGTCACTTCCCGGCAGTCACATGTCCGCCAGTTCCTGCTCTGGAGATCACTGCACATAGCGGTGCCTGCACGTCTCCTGGCCGGACCACGATCCTCAACAGAACCCCCTTAGGTATCTGGCTGCAGGCAATAAACAGTGAACTGAACTGTGGTGCACACATCACATTTTTCTTTTAATTGGGGTTATATACACATACAGTGCCTTGCGAAAGTATTCGGCTCCCTGGAACTTTTCAACCTTTTCCCACATATCATGCTTCAAACATAAAGATACCAAATGTGAATTTTTGGTGAAGAATCAACAACAAGTGGGACATAATTGTGAAGTTGAACGAAATTTATTGGTTATTTTAAATTTTTGTGGAAATACAAAAACTGAAAAGTGGGGTGTGCAATATTATTCGGCCCCCTTAACTTAATACTTTGTTGCGCCACCTTTTGCTGCGATTACAGCTGCAAGTCGCTTGCGGTATGTCTCTTTCATTTTAGTTAATCGAGAGACTGAAATTCTAGCCCATTCTTCCTTGGCAAACAGCTCGAGCTTAGTGAGGTTGGATGGAGATCGTTTGTGAGCAGCAGTTTTCAGCTCTTTCCACAGATTCTCGATTGGATTCAGGTCTGGATTTTGACTTGGCCATTCTAACACCTGGATACATTTATTTGTGAACCATTCCATTGTAGATTTTGCTTTATGCTTGGCATCATTGTCTTGTTGAAAGACAAATCTCCGTCCCAGTCTCAGGTCTTTTGCAGACTCCAACAGGTTTTCTTCAAGAATGGTCTGTATTTGGCTCCATCCATCTTCCCATCAATTTTAACCATCTTTCCTGTCCCTGCTGAAGAAAAGCAGGCCCAAAACATGATGCTGCCACCACCATGTTTGACAGTGGGGATGGTGTGTTCAGGGTGATGAGCTGTGTTGCCTTTACGCCAAACATATAGTTCGGCGTTGTTGCCAAAAAGTTTGATTTTGGTTTCATGTGACCAGAGCACCTTCTTCCACATATTTAGTGTGTCTACCAGGTGGCTTGTTGCAAACTTTAAACAACACTGTTTATTGATATCTTTGAGAAATGGCTTTCTTCTTGCCACTCTTCCTTAAAGGCCAGATTTGTGCAGTGTACGACTGATTGTTGTCCTATGGACAGACTGTCCCACCTCAGCTGTAGATCTCTGCAGTTCATCCAGAGTGATCATGGGCCTTTTGGCTGCATCTCTGATCAGCCTTCTCCTTGTTTGAGATGAAAGTTTAGAGGGACGGCCAGATCTTAGTAGTGGTATGTAGTGTTGAGCGATATTGCTCGATATCTAAAAATATTGTATCGAAATTGTATCGCCGATAGCACTAAATATCGTCGATATCCGATTTCGATAGCGGAAGTCCCATGTAAGTCTATGGGAACAAAATATCGAAATTAAAAAAAACCTTTATTTCCTTGTAAACACTAAATATACACACATAGAATACATATATATATATATACATGTCATTGTGACATATATATATATACATATATGTATAGTTTATACACTTCTACATAGTAAAATATCCTCTGATTCAATTGCCGGGTAAAGCCGGCTTCTGTGAAAAGACAGAAGCACCCGACATGAAATGACACTTGGTGTACATAGGGTTAACCATGTCTTTTCATGTCGTTTGCAATCTGATTTGCACAAACAATTACATCAGTCTATGTGTGCAAAATTTCACACCTGTAGGGGTTAATTAAAGGTGTAAATTCGTTGTAAAAAAAACGGACTTTTTTGTTACGAATTTACACCTTTAATTAACCCCTACAGGTGTGAAATTTTGCACACTTACACTCATGTAATTGTTTGTGCAAATCAGATATCAAACTACATGAAAAGACATGCTTAACTCTATGTAAACCAAGTGTCATTTCATGTCGGGTTCTGCATTTTCACAAAAGCCGGCAATTGAATTAGCTGCTATTATACTATGTAGAAGTGTATGAACTATAAATATAAATATATATATATATATATGTGTCACAAATTTAATGACATGTATATATATATATGAGGTGTAAAATTGCTGAAAAAAAATGCGTGGGCTCCCGCCCTATTTTCGCAACCAGACAGACAAAGCCAGTGAGTGGGGGCAGATAATAATAGCCCAGAGAGGGACCATTATTTTTGGCCCCCCCCCGGCTACTAACATCTGCCCCCAGACACCCCAGAAAGGGCAAATCTCTAATTAGATTTGCCCTTTCTGGCACTTTGCCCGTCTATTCCCATTGCCCTGTAGCGGTGGCGAATGGGTTAATAAGGGGTTAAAATGACCTTGCAATTGAAAGGTCACTTTAAGCCAGGTTAATAATTGAGAGCTGTCAATTAGACAACTATCAATTATTAATCCTATTGTATGAAAGAAAAATCAAACACACACACTTTAATAAAAAAGAAATTTAATGAAATAATCACACAGTTTTTGACCATATTTTATTTTCCTGCTAAAACCATTTCCTGTAATAAAAATAAAATAATAAAGCAAAATTATTCTTACCAATCCGATGTACAGTCAGGTCCCACGGTGTAATCCTTCAGAAAGGGTTAATGTTTACTGCAGGGACCGCAGCTAATGCTGCAGCCTCACAGTAAACCCCCAAATGAATGAGTTCCTCTCCTGGCTGACAGGAGAGGAAGTGGAAAGCTTAATTGATTGCTTTCCACTTTCACTTCAGGTCAGCCAGGGACACAATCAGTGACGTCAGAGGGAACTGGTTAACAAAAATAGGGGATCCCCTCGAAAAAAATTGGCGTGGGGTCCCCCCTATTTTTGTTAACCAGCCAGATGAAGCAGACCGCTGAGGCCTGGATTTTCAGGCTGTTAAGGAGCCAAGATCCATGGACCTTGCCAGCCTGATAAAACTAGGCCACAGCAGTCTGCATATCTTGGCTGATTAACAAAAATAGGGGATCCCCTCGAAAAAAATTGGCGTGGGGTCCCCCCTATTTTTGTTAACCAGCCAGATGAAGCAGACCGCTGAGGCCTGGTTTTTCAGGCTGGTAAGGATCCAATATCCATGGACCTTGCAAGCCTGATAATACCAGGCCACAGCAGTCTGCTTAGCTTGGCTGGTTAACAAAAATAGGGGATCCCCTCGAAAAAAAAAATGGCGTAGGGGTCCCCCTATTTTTGTTAACCAGCCAAGTAAAATGCAGACTGCTGCGGCCTGGTATTAAAAGACTGTCAAGGCCCATGGATTTTGGCCCTCAACAGCCTGATAATACCAGGCTACAGCAGCCCCACATTTGGCGCATCAAAAGATGTGCCAATTGTGGCACTTTACCCGGCTCTTCCCACTTGCCCTGTAGCGGTGGCAAGCGGGGTAATAAGGGGTTAATGTCACCGTTGATTGCACGGTGACAATAAGCCCGGTTAATAATGGAGAGGTGTCAATAAGACACCGATCCATTATTAATCCCAAAGTTTTTAAATGCATAAAAAAAAGACAAAGCAAGAAAAAAGTCTTTTAATGAAATAAAAGAGACAACACAGTTTTCATTTCTTTTATTACTCTCTCATTCCTGCGACGCCATCGATCTCCTGTAAAAAAAGAAAAAAAACAAACCAACAGTATACCACCTGTCCGACGCAGTCCATAGTAACGACAGTCCCACGGCGATCCAGCTCTGCTACATCGCAATGACAGGCAGAGCCTGTCATCGCGACGCAGCACAGCTGATTACCTGCTTCCCTGGCGGTGACGTCATCGGACTGACTGCTTTACGGCCGGGATTACCCAGCAGTCACTGCAGTTATCGCGAGAAACTGCATGTGACCGCCGGGGAGAAGAGGATGGCGGCCATGAAGCAGTCCAGGACGTGACCGCCGGAGATCTTCTGCCAGGTAAGTGCCGCTGACTCCTGACAGACCCGACCGACGGACACTGACAGTGACAGACCCGACCGACGGACACAGACAGTGACAGTGACAAATCCGATTCCGGTATTCGATATGACGAAAATATCGAAACGAATTATCGAAAGGCCGATAGAGCTAATATCGGCCGATAGCCGATATTTGCATTATCGTACCGCTCAACACTAGTGGTATGATACTCCTTCCATTTCAATATGATCGCTTGCACAGTGCTCCTTGGGATGTTTAAAGTTTTGGAAATCATTTTGTATCCAAATCCGGCTTTAAACTTCTCCACAACAGTATCACGGACCTGCCTGTTGTGTTCCTTGGTCTTCATGATGCTCTCTGTGCTTCAAACAGAACCCTGAGACTTTTACAGAGCAGATGCATTTATACGGAGACTTGATTACACACAGGTGGATTATATTTATCATCATTAGTCATTTAGGACAACATTGGACCATTCAGAGATCCACAACGAACTTCTGGAGTGAGTTTGCTGCATTGAAAGTAAAGGGGCTGAATAATATTGCACGTCCCACTTTTCAGTTTTTGTATTTCCACAAAAATTTAAAATAACCAATAAATTTTGTTCAACTTCACAATTGTATCCCACTTGTTGTTGATTCTTCACCAAAAATTTACATTTGGTATCTTTATGTTTGAAGCATGATATGAGGGAAAAGGTTGAAAAGTTCCAGGAAGCCGAATACTTTCGCAAGGCACTGTATGTTGCAGAAGAGATTTTGGGTTTTCTCATAGATGGGTGAGGGTCCAAAGCTGAACTTTTGCAACTGGTCTGATGAGCCTTTGGCTATGCCAATGCTACTGTATCACTTCCCTCTTCCACCGGAGGATTGATGTGCTGCCAGATAGTGTACATGCACAGTATTGCCATATGCATAAACCTTTAGATTGTAATGGTCATTGCAAGGTTTGTTTTTATTTAGGATTCTATGTTTGCTTCTTTCATGAACTGTGCACTGTAGAATATGTTGGTACAAATACTTTAGTAAAATGACACTGGTCATTTTACAACGTAATGTCAAGTGCACACGCATTGGGTGGCTGATTTGTAGGAACAAATGTTCAGAAACCACAGTAAACCTTAGCCACGTGTTTGATCATAGTAGCGCATTTAAGACATCTACAGATTGTACTCTGGGGAAGTTCATTCCATTGTTCACAGGATGAATACTTCAAACTGGAACAGCTGGAGCACTGAATGAGGCACAATCTCTGCCAGAGACTGTCTCAGACAATAGGACCTAACGCACAAACATCTTTGAAGTCAAATTTGAAGTTTACGTACATTGTATTTTTTTGTGTTACATGAGATATGATGTGATTCAAATCGTAAGTCACTTGCAGTATCTAAATGTACAATTTCATTTTATAAGAAACCAAGTTGGCTTTGCAATTACATTTGACGTCTTTGTCTTCTCAACCTCCCCCACATAGCATTTATCAGAAGCCTTCCCCTCCTACTGCCCTCCTCGGCACTGCCTGACAAAGCTCTAAACCACTTTCCGGTATTAGAATATATCTCATTGCACAATGCATTTGCTAGCAAATAAAAACTTTAGTTTAACCTTTTGAAGATTTTCTTAGTTTTGACAACGTTGCAATAAAATGAAGCTACAAACACTTTATAAAATTTACATGATGATCTGTTGGTAGAATTGCTTGTTTAAAGGGGTTGCCCACATTTGAGGACAATTTTTTTTTTCTTATTCAAATGCATGCAATTGAGGCTAATAATCATTTTTGCAATTGGGTTTCATTAAAAATGTTGCACCTTTTGCCTCCTATAGCCTCTGTATCAGGATGCGCTCACATCTGCGTATAATATGATCATGTGTAATGTGAGAAAAAATCACATTGCATTCGCCACATTGTTATTCAATTATGCAATGTTCATCTGCAAGTTTTTTCTCACCTGGAATTGGGGTGAGGAAAAAATATCACAACCTGCTGCATAAGGCCACGTAAAATGGCCGAGACTCACCAATGCAAGTCAATGAGAACGAGAAGAAAAAAATCACACAGCACTCGGACCATGGGTGTACCGTACGATTTTTATGCACGAAGCTTATAGGAAACTCTACATTTCATCAGCCGAGGATAGTAAATTTACAGCTGAACTATCAAAATAGGATAGATAAAACAGATATATATATATATATATATATATATATATATAGAATAGATATCAGAAAGTTGTAATTGTGATACAATATATAATCAGTGCTTTGCGTGTATATTTTACTGTACATGTATTTAGCTAAGAAATGTAAAATTAAATGAAAAAAATGTTCTAGGGTCTGGCAATTTTTAATACCCAGCTGAGGGAAAGCAGACAGCTGGGGCTGGTGTTCTTATTCTGAAGCTTCCCAGGTTATTAATATCAACTGACAGCTGTCTGCATAGCCTTTACTGGTTATGAAAAAAGGGGAACCATCCAAAACATGCTGTGGGTTCACCCCTATTTTTAATAACCAGCAAAGGCTAAGCAGACACCTGCAGGCTTATATTGTTAGGCTGGGAAGGAGCCATGGATATTGGCCCCCTCCTAGACTAGAAACACCTAGATATATCCCTTCAATATAGCCATGAAGTAATAAAACAGATAAACCCAGACAGAAAAACTTCACAAAAGGCAAGATACAAAAAATAAATGAGACGAAGACGAAGCATTTCCATGCGAAACGCGCGTCGGGTGTGGTGGGTCCCCTGCAGCAGCTCATAGGTAACTATGTCCTAGCACATACTATATTTATATCATTGGCACTTTGTTGTAGGCTATGCTTATTGTCATACCTGCTGTCTCATACTTGGGGTGTTTGCACTTTGCCTTATTTTCAGGCTTGTTGTTGATGCCACTGATGCTCTCATTTTTTGTGCCCCTTATTAGACACAGCAGATATATGTTTATTAGTATCATTTTTTTCACCTAGCTACATATATCTTTTTTGTGCCCATTGTGCATGGTGACATAGAATTATTACATGTATGCATTTTTTGATATTGTCATCCATTTACATATCTTTGTGTTACTTGTATATATCCATTATATACATGTATATTGCTGCTGTACATGTGCAGGATTACCCACCCCTTTTTCTTCCTGTTTCTTGTGGTACCTGCCTTTTTATATTATTTTATGCTTGTTGTTTCAATAAAGTCTCATTTATTTTTTGTATCTTGCCTTTTGTGAAGTTTTTCTGTCTGGGTTTACCCCTCCTAGACTAATAAAACCAGCCATGAGCCACTCCATACTTTTCTCTCTGTATGTGTTTATTACTTTTGAATATGGGGTTAGCAATGGTTAGTAGTGTCTTATAGATGCCTCTCCATTACTAACCACTGGGATTGATGTCAGCGGACATTACACAGCTTACATCAACCCCAAAACTATTACCCCACTTGCCAACGCACCAGGGCAAGGGGAAAAAATGAGGCTAAGTGCCAGAATTGGCACATCTAATGGTCACCATTTCTGTGGCAGCTCATCACTGGTGTTATTAGTCTTCAAGGGGTCCAATATCCATGCCCCCTTCTCAGCCTATTGATATCAGCCTGCAGCTGTCTGCTTAGCCTTTCTGGTTATTAAAAATGACCTGGTGACAGGTTTCCTTTAAAACACTGTAATTCTCTATGTAATTAAAACCTTGTTCACATACTAACAAAACAATATTATTTACAGATATAGATAAATAGCTTACAATAGATAAATAGATAGATGTATAAAGATAAAAAGAGACAGCACCCCATTAATAAGCAAATGTACAGGGCAGTAATGGGAATACAGGGGACTAGGAACCTGGGCCCCTGAACTGCCCCTAAGGCTAAGGGTGGCCCTGTCTTTCCTTAACTTGGGGTACACTTAGAGGTAGTGAGGCCCAAGTCACCGACCTGTCCCTGTCTCCTGTTTAGCCCTGAGCTAAACCCACCAACCCCCTCCCCAGGAGGTGAGACAGGGAATAATGTGAATAACACCAAAACAACAAAAGGAAGGAAAGACAGACACTAAGCGGTTAAATCAATAAATAATGAAACTTAGCTTTCTCTGCTGCGATGCACCGCAGAGCAGAGTAAGGCACCAGAACAGGGAGATAGCAGAATCACCACTGCGCTCAGCAGCTCCTGACTCCAGCTTGGTTGGTTTCCAAAGGAAGCGATATCACCAACAGTCAGCTGACAACTCAGGTGACCTTTTAAAGACTGGTGGGAGTGGTCACAGCCTTCCTCTGACAAGTCAACAGCCATGCAATTACACCAGCGGCCACCGGGGGAAAACGTTTTAGTATGCAGAGAGAGCTCTGCCACAGATCCAAACATGGATCGTGACAGCAAAAAGTGTTTACATTAGCCCATGTTATTAGCCCGAGTCTCATAGAGGGTAGCGTGACTCGGCAATTCTGATGAGCGGTATAGTTACTGACTGTTCAGAGCCACTGGGTCTCGTGGGAGCTGGCTCTTTGATTCTGTGATTTCTGAGTTTAAGAGTACATGGTGCTCAAAATGCGTTCAGTCCTCCCTGGGCAATCTCCATGCGGTAATCCCATGCCAGGGTATACCACAAAGATGAACATAGCAGCCATGTCAATGTTTTATTGAATTAAATAAAGATTTTGGATTTTATTTCTGGAGCTGTACCTTCCTTTTTCTATGAAGTATTTGATTCTGTATTGCAACTTAGGAAGTGTCTTTCTGAAAACAACTTTCTTGGGTCACTCCCGGTCATGTCTCACGAGTGATGAGGTTTCTGAGTCACTGACGTCATCACTCGTGAAACATGACCAGAGTGACCTATGAAGCATCGTTCTCAGTTGCAGTACAGAATCGGTGGTCGTCGTGGGAAAACCATGGAGCTGCAGGGATTTAATTATAAATTGGTGAATTTGTGGGTGTTTCTTGTTTTTATTTTTTTAGTCTATATTTATCTTGTTTTTATTTCTTAACCTCTCTCATTGTATGTCCTTAAGGTTCCCATTTGTGGACTAATTTGGATTCAGTGGACTACATCAGAATCCCTGTACTGGATGGCTAGAGCCAAGGGTATTGAAATATATGTATTTTTTTTTCTTTTAACTTACTGTGTTAGCAATGGGGGTGTCTGATAGACACCTCTCCATTACTAACCCCTGGGCTTGATGTCAACAGACATTACACAACAGACATCATCTACATAGACCATTACCATGATTGCCACTGAACCAGTGCAATCAAGAAGAGCCGGGGTGGAGTGTGAGAATCACGTTAGATGCGCCAATTTTGGGGTAGCTGCAGGCTTGTATTTCTAGGTTGGAAGGGTTCAATAACAAGGACCTTCATAGCCTGGTAACAGAGGTTTAAAAAATATATATTTTTAAGATACTTGTGGTCTTTCCTGATGGAGAAGTCTTTTGTACTTTGAAACAAGTAGAATAAACCACTATTTCTTTAACAATCTGGGATGTCCATCTGATCATTGATCAGCAGGCGCGGAAACCATCCACAAACCTCTCATGTCTTTCATGAAACGCTATAAAAGTGACTTTTGAAGCTAGAATTCTATAGTAGTTAATAAATTATTAAATATCTAAGAAACTAGACCCAATCTGGCAAAACCAAAGTCATATTCTTAATCAGCACCATAAACTTAATATAAAACCATTCAGACATCATTGGCACTAAAATCACTGTATACCAGTGTAAAAAAAAATCAACAGCTGTCTGCTTTAAATTGACTGGTTATCAAAAATTGGGGGACCTCACGTCATTTTTTATTACTATTTACTGTATTTTACAGCTTATAAGATGCATCAGATTATAGGACGCCACCCCCAAAAATATTTTCAATAAACTGGTGGTGCGCCTTATAATCCATTTTAACGGTATCTTACCTGCGGGGTAGCGGTTGTGGAGCGGGGTAATAGGAGCCAGGGTTGCTGCTTCAGGAGGTCGGCAGTGGTGGCAGAAGTGGGGCAATGCTGCGGATCCTGTCCTCTCAGAAGGGTCGCTGATTCCGGAGGCCATTTTTCCGAAGCCCACCGCAGGGATATGTACGGGAGAAGGGACCTCTGCTCACCGGCGCTGACATCTTCAGAGAGGACGGGGCCCACAGCATAGCACCACTCCTGCTTCCACCTACGGCCTTCCTGAATCAGTGACCCTGGCTCCTGTAATCCCACTCCACCACCACTGTCACCCAAGTAAGATACCTTTGGATTACAAGACGCATCCCGTTTTTCGTCTCAAATTTTTTGTGAAAAGAGTGTGTCTTATAATCTAAAAATTGCAGTAATTATTTAATAGGTTAAATAAGGCTAAACACCCTTTAGTGGTACAAGCTAGTTTATTATATGTAGGGGGCTTGTGACATTAAATATCTACAGTCCAGAGCAGTGGCGTAACTAGAAATGGCGGGGCCCCACAGCAAAATTTTGAACGGGGCCCCCTCTCCCAAACGGGCGGCGGGGGGGCGGGGTTCTGATAGTGGGTGGAGCCAATAGCAGTGGGCGGAGAAATCACAGCAATTCTCTAGGCCCAAAAAATACTCTTCAGTCTCATAACGGACAGCTTTTTGCCCAAATCAGAGCTGTATTTAAAGCAGACATTATAGAAACACAATATAATATAATGGACTGGTAGCAATGCAGCCCCCTTATGCTACCATTACTAGTAACCATGTCCCGCATAACTATTAATGCAGGCACATTATGCCCCCATAACTAGTAATAAGCCCTCTTATTCTCCCATCAGTAGTAATGTGCCCCTCAAGTAGTAATGCAGCCAAGAATGCAGAGTTATCACTCACACAGTATGTGCCCCCGTTAATCTTCGGTGGTATCTTCAGCTCCACAGTGGAGCACACTCACCACCAGTCTTCACCCTTCTGGGCGCCGCCGACGAGTGACGTCAGCAGCGTGATCACATGACATGATCACGCTGCAGACGTCGCTCTGACCCGGCGGTCAGAGCTTCAATTGTACTGGCGTCTGTATAGACACCAGTGCAATTGATTCCTGGGAGACGGCACGCAGCAGCTTCTCTGCGCCGGCTGTCAGCATGACAGCCAGCACAGGGAACCGCCGACTCTCAGGCCATGGGCGGCGGAACATAGCCGCAGGGGAGACAGCTGCAGCAGGGACGGGCCCCCTGCTAGCCCGGGCCCTATGGCAGCTGCTTCCCCTGCTTCCACGATAGTTCCGCCCCTGGTCCAGAGCCTCTCAGCTAGCCAAATCATATCTCATACTTTGCACTGACGAGGACCAATAGTCCAAAACACCGTGTCTGCAAATTGAGATATGATTTGGCTTTTATCCTAAGTCACATTACAAGACTCGTTAAAGGGTTAATTGTGACTTGTAGGATCGCTACTTCCAATAGGTGGCGCTATAGAGTTCAAGTCCTCTTTTTCGCTTAAGAGGCAATTTGCATATTAAATATCTACAGGACATTTATCTATTCTACATATCTATTCCATCTATTCTATATATCTATCATTTATCTATTCTATCTCTATATTTTTATGGTTTAGACTGAATTTACTGTACTTGACTGATGAAATGTCGGGTTCCTTTGAGATGTGTGCATAAATATTGGGCAGCACATGCATTTTTTATCGCACCGATTGATTTGCATTGTCAAGTGCGATCTGATTCTCGCATCCTCAGTCTGATTAGAGCTGAGGAAAAACTCACAGATGAGCACTGACTCATTTAATCACATTGATGCGAGTGCAATTGATGTTTTCTCGCATTGCACACCTCCGTATTATATGCCTGTGTGTACAAGTCCTAATATCCGCACAGCATGATGCTCCTAAAGTAACCCCCTATTATATGATATCCCCATAGTCCCCCACACACACAGTATCCTGGTTCCACACAGTATGATGGCTTGTCAGTATAATTCCTCCACTCAGTATGAGGGCCTCCACAGCCCCTCATACAGTATGAAAGCCCTACTAGCACCTATCAGTAAGAGGGCCTTCACAACGTCTCACTAAGTATGGGAGCCCACACACAGTATGGGAGTCCAGACAGTCTCCAACTCAGTACGGGGCCCTCATAGCCCACCACAGCCCCTCACACAGTATTATGGTCCCCACCCAGCCCCCACTTAGTTTAAAGGCTCTCACACACCCCACTCAGTATAATGGCCCCCACCCAGACACATTCAGTGTGATTAGACCCCACCAGCACCACATTTAGTATGATTGGCCCCCACCAGCACTTCATTAAGAATGATTGGCCTTCTACCAGTCCCTCCATTGTTTATGATGACATTATACTGACATTTAAAAAACAAACTATGCACTTCGCAGGATCATGTTCCTCAAAATGGAGGACATTGCTGGTATGCAGTGAGTATGAGAAGGCAGGGAGCAGGATGAACCTTCCTGTGAAATGAAAGGGCCTGGAAGACACTCCTCGAGGTGGCTTGAGTTGAAGGCAACAGCCACCGGGGTATCAGATGGTCCCTTGGTTTCCCTACCTCCTGTGCAAGAGCAGTTGACACAGGGGCTGTAGCCCATTTCTACATGTCGTTGATTCTGGCACTACCCAAAGTCGGGTCACTTCCAGCCCAAGTATCTAGTAACCGGGCTCCAGGGAGCAGAAGGAGGCCATCCCCAGACACCTCTGAAGAAGGAAGAGATACCGCAGTTGCCTGAATCCAAAATGAAAAATGGTGGGCATAAGTGAAAAGGCGACCCCGAAGGTTCTACCAGAGGAACTGTTTTGCATTTAAGATTGTGGAAGGCCCTAAATGTGCAGGGAACTCCCAGATGTTACTATGTAACTATGTAGATGTTGGCCCGGATGGCCGAAGGTTTATGTTTTTCCCTCCTTCCAGTTGATTTACCTACGGTGTATACCCACCTGCTGGATTGTGGGACTGTGAACCATGTAAGAGTTTCAAACAATTTCTGCTCTTATGGACTGTGCACATTCCACAGGGACTGCGAGCCTGACACAAGGGCAGCATTGTGCAAGTTAAAGGGACTGTTGTTCATAAAAGGGGGAGGGAAGGAAACGGAGGACTCAATGTTCGAGCCGAGTAAGGACTGTGTGGATTGTGCTTTTGGACTGCTGGAGCTATTGATGTGTTGGACAACAGGTCTGTGATTACAAAGAGTAGTTCTGTTATAAACTCCTCAATAGTGAACCAAAAGTCCCAGCAATAGCTACTCACTCCTTGATGTAGCAGGTCTGAGATTACACTTGGATCCATCTTGGGGCTGCAGGGTCCAGATGACTGGGACACAGAGAATAGGCTGTTGGATCCTTCTGTGGATTAGGTCAGGCAACGACAGACATCTCCTGGTAACCCAGGGGGTCTGCATACGTGGTCCAGCTTTAGGATTATCTTCTACCTTCACACACTAAGCTGCTGGGCTGTCAGCATCACTGACTTGTACCTCTGTTCTCTGCTCTCCAGTGTCAGGTTCTCTCCTGTCTGCAATGAAGAGCACATACATATCCTCGAGCCCAGCTAACTTCTAACTTCTACAACTTACTCAGTCAATCAGCCTCTTCATCTGCTACTCCTCCTCCAGGATGTAAAGAGGAGCAAAGTTTGCTGGGAATTGTAGTCCAGGACAGTGCAGCAAAGAAGCATTAAAGGGAATCTGTCAGTAGGATCATTGGAGTGGGTCATTGGAGGCTCAATGAAATGACAACTTGATATCTGTGACCCAATGTCTTATTCCAGAGAAATCCATTTTTTTATTCTATGTAATTGAGCTGTTAAGGACTATAGGGAGGACACTGATCTACATGAGAATCTACCTCCAGAGCTTATTTTACATGAATGGGATATTACCAGTGTGATGGCTGCTCTCTGCAGAGCTGTGTGTAGTTATAACTGACACATCTGCAGATTCCTCTCAGCTTCAGCTTCCATATCACATGCAGACAGGGTTGTAATACTGTTACAAGAGATTAGAGAGCTGAAAAAAATGTGTTTGCAAGAAGATAAAGTTCAGTTCTCCTGTTTGTGTTAGTTATATGTCTCACACTGGTAACTCTCCCTTTAAATTAAAATAAGCTCTGGAGGCAGATTCTCATTCAGGTCAGTGTCTTACCCATAGTCCTCAACAGCTCATTTACATATAACAAAATGTAGATTTCTGTGGAATAAAACATCAGATCACAGATATCAGTATCATTTTATTCAGCTTCCTTTAATCTACAAGCCCGTATGGCTTAGGAGGGTTGATTCTACTGACAGAACCCTTCAGAGTCTGTTGCTGTGAATGTCTGTGTAATATCAGTAGCAGTAGTTTATGCAGGTTTTACAATTACATAGGGAGAGACCTGTCAATCAATTGCAGCAGGGCAAGGGAAGCCATCTAAGGGCTGAAGTTGACTAGTCAGATCTCTCCCAATGGCTGGCTTTTGAACCTAACTTTTCTCTGAAGTGCTGCAGCGTTTCAGACTAAAACTTATCTGTCTGCAATCATACAGCATGAATCCAATGACAGGTTCCCTTGAACTGTAAAAAAGTGACCATACACTTAGATACTTGCTTGTTTGTGTAGGGAGTATGATATATTCTGGTTATACCTTTGTCTTCCTCTTTCATCCTGGTACTGTATATTATCAGTGTATGTATATTTGTTAATACATAATGGTACTGCTGTGTTCTTTTGGCCCCTGCTGCCACCTCCACTCCATGCGGCCTATGCCTTGGCAGTGACGGGTCCAGGAATGCTCCATCGCTGCCGGTCCAGATGCACATACTGGCGCCTCTCAGCTGCGCTCAGATGTTTCTTCCAGGCCCCACCCATTTCCAGGGGACGCCTCCGACAGCTCCACCCATTTGCTGGAATTCTGTAGGGGAGGACAAGGTCTGCTTTTCTTCATCCGCACCCACCCAGGGCGGACCTTGTAATATCGACAGGGAGAATTTGGTGCCAATTACGTACAGTTTTGCCCACGAAGGGTGAGACCCTTGTTGTTGTTCTCCTTTTTGGCGACAACCTCCGCCTCTTCTTAGCCGCCTTCTTTATCACAAAAGCGTTGTCAGAAAAGTCCAATATATCAGTCACATTCAAGTCATCAGCATCTTCGTTCTTCGCTGTTTTTCCGCATTGCCTCAAATCTTTCAGTCTCATCTTTTCTTGTCACATCAATGTCATCAATCACAGCATTCCCACACTGCATGGTGTCAGCATCCTGCTGACTACTCCAAATGTAAGGGTCGGCCAGGACCATAATCATTGCCGAGGACACCTGGGCTTCAGTATCCTGGCCTCCCCTCACAGAAACATATCCACCAACAATCAGCTAATCTGTGCGTTCAGGTCCAGCCCTTTGCTGTGGGAGATCCTCTCCAGGTAGATCAGCATAAACTGAGACACAGTCCATTTCAAGTTCAACAAGTACATCTTTACTGGGTTCATTACACAGCACATCCAAAGTCTTCACATCTTTTACAACACGCTTCACAAAACAGTGTTCCTTTTCTTTCCCTGCGGTACTCTCACGGTTACACAGCACGTATCCAGGTTGGACCGTCCCTGACGATTCCTCAGTATCCTCTCTGCACAGCTCCGCTACGTATATGTATCTGGATCGCCCGCCAGGGCAGTGGGATACTCGGTACCGGGCCATGATCTTAAAGGGATGTGTCACGGCAGCAGTGACCCGGTCGTGGACGTGGGCATTCAATAAAAGGGGAATGTTTACAGGGGATGATAGAGTTTGTAGTAAAGTGTTCGTGACGACACCTGTGGTTTCTGGTCAGTGGTGACCAGCGCTGTGGTGCAGATCCTCTGAGACTGATGGTGTGATGCAGCAGAGTTGGAATAGCTTCCCACAGGTGAAGCTGGTTGTCTCAGGGCAGAGAGATGTTGTAGAGAGAGTAATGGTGCTGGGAGATGTAGCAGAGTGGAGTGTGCATCACATGAAGAACTTGAGACAACAGTCAGTTGCAGTTTCCAAGGCTTTACTCATAGTTCTGGTGTACACAGATGCCCGCTTGGTACAGTGCCCTCCAGGTGAGGGGTTCAGCAAACTCCCAGGCAGATTGGGATACACCTTTCCAGTACTCCTTTCTATATGTGTTTTTTTCACTGGCCGTCTCACTGTGCTGATTCCCACTCCTGCTTCCTTTCCAGCACCCCACAAACAGTGTCCCAGATTGGCTGTTGCGAATCCTGTCGGATAACGTTCTCTCTCTCCATTTCCTTGATTCTATATAGCTGCCTGTCCGGGGAAGATGAATGTGGTTGTTGGCTGTGATCCCTGAAGTTATCACAGCTGTCGGCTTGCTAGCTTAGTCATAAAGTTCTCCACTAGGCTAGGGGCCGAGACTCTTCTGCGACCTGGTCCCTCCACAATTGGATCGGGCACCACGGATGGATCACTCACTATCCGTGCCCCAAGGACCCTTCTCTCCTTCCAGAAGCTTCCTTCTATGCTTCTCACTCTCTCACGTTCTCTGTCTGGCGACAGCTGCTCTCAGTTCCTCGTCCCCTCCCAGACTGTCTGACTAGACTCTGTTTCTTGCCTTCTAAAGCTTCATTTCCCATCCTTCTTACTACTCCACCCACCCATGCACTCTTTACTACCCAGCCTGGGATGAGACCATCCTCCCTCAGGGTATGTCCAGGGTGCCCGGCTGCTATAGTCTGTGTTGGGTGCAGGTGTTAGAGTCCTGGGTGGTGCTCCCTCCTTACCTGAGAGTGGAGTATCACACCTCTGGATGAGGTGCAATACCTCTGTGGTGACTGAACCCTCAGGGGCGCCACATATCCCCTGGTCTGTTTCACCCCAGACACAGGATCATTATTTCCTGGAGTCAGAAGCCACTGAAAGAGCAACCTGCCTTCTGTGCTGTTCCCTGTGCCTGCACCACTTGCCTTCTGTCCAAACTCACAGCATCTGTAGGTTCCTCCAGCCCCGGCCCTGAGGGTATCTGCCCATGCGATGAGTTTCCACATACTGAAACCACAATAGGCCCCCTAACTATCAGCCCGCTGCTGTGGTGTCCTGATGTAGTGGATGACTGGGCCTTACTCCTTCAATGTTGCGTGGCTGCTGCGGTGTCCGGGGCCTATAGCCCTTGTGGATGGTTTGTGCGTCCCTTGCCCTTCTCACTACAACTAGCACTTACACTGGCTTAGCACACAACAGCCCCTCCTACTATTAACCATATACTTACACTAAACACTATCTAAGAACTGTGGACACTAAAATGCCCCCCATCTAGTGGCCATTAATAATAACTACACTTACCCTATTATATAAATACAACAGCACACCAATGTACATTATATACAGATAGTAATATGGTAATACATCTATTAGTGTAGTAATACCAATGAAGCATAATGGTAATATAGATTAAAGTGTATTTAACTTTTTATTTGATAGGCTATGGATTTGAAAGCACGGAATCAGTCCTGGCTGGCACATGTTGATGCTATTTTCAAGGGTGAAGCGACACCTAGTGGTATAACAGAAAATGGAACTTTTATTAAAATGAAGAACTCTTTTAAAATTCTCCACAAAAAACGTATGCCAGTCTGGTGGAATAAGGCATCATTGGAGGGTTACCTCTTTAAGAATATGATCCCTAGAGGCTTAAGGGTCAGGATTTACATTCCTTTCCAGTGGAAGAATCTTTTCTTTAAATCAAGATGGGAGGAGGCATGTAATATCTGCTCTTGATCACTTATTGAACTTTTGATTGGTATGAATAAAAAGAGTGTTGAAAGTATGGAGGGGGAGATTGATAGCTTGCAAAGGAAATTAACTGACTCCCTAAGCCCATCCAATATGGAAATTTTTAAAAAGGATTTGGACAAACACTTTACTAATTGGGAGAAAGAGATTCAAGAAATTAAAGCCAAGAAATTTGCTTGTGATATACAGGACTTCAAAAGTAATTCTGTCTATAGATGGCATAAAATACAATCAATTGCTCGGTCCTCATCCATTTCATCAATCTCCTCCACTGAAAATGGAACTATTTCTAATCAACGATCCTCCTCATTAATGAGAACTAGACGTAAGAATGGATATTACACCCGCCAAAATAATTCTACCAGATCCACAACTGATGGTAACTCTTGATCATCCAAACTCAAGGTAGTCATTTTATCTCAACATGCTTTATCTGATATATAAATTGAGGTACTCAGCCTTGGTCTTTCATTTTCTCCAGCTTCAACTTTTTTTACCGCAGCGAAAGATCTTCATTTGTTTGCGAGAAAATTGGTCCTCAAAAAACTGCACTCCAAAAAATGTCTGACAATTCCCAATGCAGCACACAAGAACAAGAAGCGATAACAATCTTAAATGAATTATGCGATGAATCGACACCTGACCCTTCTCCTTCGGTGGGTAAGTTTGCAGTTATGAAATCTAAGAATTTTCCTTCCCTCAATTTATTCTCAGAGATTGAATTATTTGTGATGATGGTGACTAAGGAGTTTAGAAGAATAACGCGACCCATCTATCATGATAATCTATCTAAGGAACAAAGATCCACATTGTCCGAGCTACTTAGAATGAAGGACGTGGTTATAAAGAATGCAGATAAAGGGGGAAATGTTGTAATCCGGCCCACCACGGTATACGAAAAGGAGGCATTTTGTCAACTAAAAGATGTTGATAATTATAAACAACTGACCTTTAACCCCTCCTCTGCATTTCAGGCTGAATTAAGTGACATATTGGAGGAAGCATTCCTTGATGAAATTATATCAAAGGATTGGAGAGACAATTTGATACCTGATTTCCCAAGAACACCTTGTCTATACCTCCTACCAAAAGTCCACAAAAACTCTCATTGCCCACCAGGTCGACCCATTATTTCTGTGAATGGAGGATTATCAGAGGGCATAGGTAAGATGTTGGATTTTTTCTTAAAACCATTAGTAGAGAATCTTCCTTCCTATATGAGGGACACGGAGGATTTGCTCTCCAAAACTACTAACATTTGTCTGGAACCTGATATGTGGTTACTGACGTTGGATGCTGAATCCCTTTATACCTCAATCAGACACTTTGATGGACTAGAAGCCGTCAGCTTCTTTTTGGAAACTTCTGACATAGATGATCTCTTCATCCATTATCTATTTTGGAGTTCGCACTCTCGCATAACTACTTCATCTTTAAAGGGGAACTCTACCTGCAGAGTGTAAGGGAGGAACTTGACTGTAGTCGTGACCTGCGTTACTGCAACATCCATGTTCAGTTCTTCCCCTACATGAAAATGTATTCTTCTCTCTGGCATACCTGCATCTCCAGGTTCAGCTCCTCATGGGCACTTCCCAGGTGATGATGGTCCCTCTTTCAGGTGACCCCAGTAATGGAGACACAGTCCAGAATAACTTGAACATACTCTTTACTTAACTCTTCACACGTTACATCCACAGTTACAATGTGGAGCCCAGCTGTGACTGGATCCATATCTTCCAGAAGGATGCACTAAAGGAAGATCCCACTAGAGGTCACTATACACACACACATCTCAGCTTACCTAAAAGACCAGTAGAGGGAGCTGTGTTAGGCATATAAAAACAGTTTTAGTTTCAGTTTGCCTCAGAAGAAGAAGATCTCAGATGAGACAGAGACAGACTTCAGATCTCCTCAGGACACCAGAGGAGAGGAGTTTAGCTCAGAGAGCTAGTGCAGAGCTGTTCAGTCAGTTCAACTTGAGCTTAAGTGGAGGCTAGTACGAGTGAAGAGGGAATCACTTTAGCCTAGTCAGAGCTGAATCTGAAGTGTAGCTCATGAGGAAGCGTGCCGACCCTTAGAGAGCGGCGAAGAGGCAGCACACCAACTGCCAGCGTGTGTGATCTTTATAGGACCCAGGTAGGCCGAAGGCAAGTGGAAGTGGAGGGATCAGTGAGCATTAATAGCTCCCCTCAGCAACGAATACCGGACGCCGGGTCCCGAGCCTATAAGGATCTCTACGACCTATTAGGAGAACACCGGAGTTCCTGGAGGACTACAAGTCCCAGGAGTACCACAGAGTTTACACGTAGCAGGATCAGGAGAACGGAGTCGGCCTGATCAGCCATAAAAGACCCTGTTCTGCCAGATAGAAGGTCCACCACTAAGTCAGCCAGGTACAGAACGGAGACCAAGTTAGACCTAGCTACAAGCAGGTCAGGACTTTATGATATAACGACAGAGGACAGGAGGCCATACACCTACCAGTGGAGGAATCCGGATGTGCATCCTTCGCCCTGCCGTGCTCTGGGGAGTACCTGCCATTCCTACAGTAAAGGTACCAAACTGACTTTTGTGTGTGTTTCCCTTATTGTCTCTGACAGCGGGATCCCCATCTGTCCTGCATCCTCATATTTCTATCTGCCCTGGAAGGACACTGTCTTACTTGTAGAAGACCTACCATCTAGCTGCCCAACACCATCCCTTCCAGAGTATGTGCATAGCAGCGCTGGTTCCCCTGACCAGATACTACAAGTGGCGTCACGACAAACTATATGAACACTCCATCATCCCCTGTAAATATCCCACATTACGGTGAGCACCCAGGGCACGGACCGAGCTGTGCTACCCGTGACATCCCCCATAGACATCAACGGGCTCGGTGCCGAGTACCCCAAAGCCCTGGTACGTGCGCATCATCTTAATCTGGCGTCACGAACAGGATCTCGTGCCCGCAGCAACGGAGTAACTTGTGCCCGTTGCCACCGGGTACTGTGTGCCTCACTAAAAGACTGTGTTTTATATGTGGTGAAGATTTCCCGCCATTTGGCCGCCATTGCCCGCCAATTACAGCGCCACGGCGTGAAAACTAGTGGGCGTACCTGCAAAAGCGCGCTGAGTCCTGAACACGCCCCCAACGCTGATGCGGCGGCAGGTCCTGTGGAGAGCTTCAGTGAACGCTCTGACGTCAGAGTGCCAGCGACACAGGTCCTTTCTCCACCGCTGTGCCTGCAGAGCTGCAGCCTTCAGAGAAGGTAGGCCACGATTAATTAGGGGGGCGCAGATATGTCACAGCAGCCAGCCGACAGCGCGGCCCCGGCCGACGGCCCCAATGACTTACCACTTGGCGCTGCAGCGCAGGATAGAAATCCAGGCCCCTCACCTGGTCCTGTAGTCCCAATAGTACCGCTAACGCTGCCATACATGCCTGGAGCGAAGTGGCTCCCTCAGTACAGCGGCAAGCCAGACACCCTGTCAGGGTTCAAGCGAAAAATATGCAGCATAATGGACATGTACCCTATGACAGAAAAGCAAAGAGCTGCAGTGTTAGTGGGACAATTAACTGGTGCTGCTGAGCGAGAGGTAGAGACTTGGACAGCTGCAGACCAGGAGTCAGTGCATGCAATTTTCTTAAAGCTACAGTCTATCTTTGAGGACCGCACTGAAACAGATCTCCGGATGATGTTTTACCAATGCTCCCAGAAACCAGATGACAGCATTAGGGACTATGCATGCCGATTACAAGGGGCCCTGCGAGCACTCAAACAAGTTAACCCCATGAGTGTCTCCAACGAAAATAAAATGTTAAAAGAACAATTTGTACGGGGATTAAAGTCCCAAGCTGAAATCCGGACTGTGCATTGGTGGTCCTTGGATCATCCTGATGCTACCTTTGATGCTCTTAAGGACATGGCTATAAAAGGACTGCGACCCCTGGAAACACCCGGGATGGCGACCCAGTGTCACCTGAGTGAAGCCACCCTACAGCCAGCCGCATCCACCTTTTCCCCATTGGTTGCGGAAGCCAAAACGCAGGTGGCGCCCCCTACTGAGCTGGACTGTCTGCGCTCAGAAGTGCGCCAGCTGACCAAACACCTGGCCACTGTAATGAGTGCCCTGCAACTGTCGACGGAAGAAGAAGGAAAGATTCTGCTGGCTGACTGCCCGGAGGATGTCCCTTGGATGCGCCGGAGGAGAGGGAGGACATCGCCCCACCGGAGGAGGACAACGCCACCCCCAGGAAGGACCCGCGACCAGCCTCATCCTCGCCGAGAGATCATCTGCTACCGCTGCCACAGAGAAGGTCACCCAGCCCGTCGGTGTCCTTTAAACGAGCAAATCCTGGGTCCGAGGGCCAACCCCCAGGAATAGACTCCTCAGGCCCCTCAGACTGGAATCGCAGGTTTGTAGGAGGAAGGCCATACCTGTCCATCATACTGGACGGGATCGCAATCCCTGCCCTGCTGGACACTGGATCCCAGGTAACCATTATACCTGATGTTCTCTACAACAAGTACTGGTCCAGTGACAGTCTCCAACCCCCAAACCCTGACTTTACCGTATACGCCTCAAATGGTCTCCCTCTTGAATTACGGGGGACTAAAGATGTAGACGTAAAGGTGGGGAGAGTGGAGCTAAAGAATCAGGGACTTCTTGTAGTAAAGACTGTTAATGAAGAAAATGGGTTGAATGTGGTCTTAGGCACTAACATTATTAGTAACTGTTTGGAGGAGGTTGTGTTTTTACTCCAACAGCTTGCCGAAATCGCCAGACCAAGGCAAAAGGGAGAGATCCGGAGGGAGATCCGAACCCTGATGTGCCAGCAGCAAGTGAAAATGACCGGTGGTGAGATTGGTAATGTACGGGTAACAGACCCAAATCCCATTGTGATACCCCCGATGAGTGAAATGCTTATTTGGTGTAGAGCAGCAATAGGTCTGAGAGGACAAAACTACCAAGCAGTAGTAGAGCCCCATTGTTCAGAACACAGACCTACACTCTTGACTGCCAGAGGGGTAGTGGAGGTACATAATGGGAGGGTGCCAGTGCGTCTTCTCAACTGGGGAGAAGATGAAGTCAAATTACCACGTTATGCCACTGTTGCTAAGTTACATGCTGTGGATAATAACTCCATTCACCCGGCGGAGCCCTTAACCTTCCCACAACCAGTGGAGGATAACGGTCCGACCACCCAGGTGGGGGATTGGTGTCAGCAGCTCCATGTCGGGACAGACACCACTCCAGCCCACCAGAAACAAGGGGTACACCGAGTAGTTCAGGAGTATGCACAGGTGTTCAGCAAACACCCACTCGACTTTGGGACAATTAAAGGGGTTCAACATCACATCCCCACAGGCAATCATCCCCCCATCAAAGAACGGTACAGGCCTATACCACCAGCTCACTACCAGAAAGCCAAGGAGATGTTGCGTGATATGAAGGAAGCAGGGGTGATAAGGGATAGTTGCAGTCCCTGGGCAGCACCTCTAGTCTTAGTTAGGAAAAAGGATGGAAGCATGCGAATGTGTGTAGATTACCGACAAATAAATCGCATTACACATAAGGATGCATACCCATTACCACGCATTGAGGAATCTTTAGCTGCACTAAAAACTGCTAACTACTTCTCCACCTTTGACCTCACTAGTGGGTACTGGTAAGTAGCTGTGGCTGAGGAGGATCGGGAGAAGACGGCTTTCACCACCCCGATGGGACTCTGCGAGTTTGACCGAATGCCGTTTGGACTCAGTAGTGCCCCTGGAACGTTCCAGCGAGTGCCTGGGGCATCTCAACTTCGAAACTGTGTTGCTGTACCTGGACGACGTCATCGTGTACTCCAAAACGTATGAAGACCATTTGAAGCACCTGGCGGAGGTATTTGAATCACTGTCCAAGTATGGGATGAAACTGAAGCCTTCTAAGTGCCATCTGCTCAAACAAAAAGTACAGTATCTGGGACATATTGTCAGCTCAGAAGGAGTAGCGCCAGACCTGAAAAGATCACCGCCATCCAGAAATGGCCGGAGCCGAAAAATCTCAAGGAGGTGCGACAGTTCCTAGGACTGACAGGATACTACCGGAGGTTTGTAAAAGATTACACTAAGAAAGCAGCGCCTCTGCAAGACCTCCTGGTGGGACAGTCCCTCAAAAGCAGAAATTCTCAATTCCATTGGGGTAAAGAACAGGCAGAAGCATTCAAGGAAATGAAGGAGATCCTGACAGGTGACGAGATCCTAGCTTACCCTGACTACAGCCAGCCGTTTCTGCTGTATACTGATGCCAGCAATGAAGGATTGGGAGCAGTCCTCAGTCAGAAGCAAAATGGCCTGGAGAAAGTCATCGCCTATGCTAGCAGGAAGCTCCGCCCGACCGAAAGGAACCCAGAGAACTATAGCAGCTTCAAGTTGGAGTTCCTGGCACTGGTCTGGGCCATCACGGAGAGGTTTAAACACTACTTGGCCTCCAGCAAGTTTACTGCCTACACTGACAACAACCCCTTGACGCATCTTGAAACAGCCAAGCTGGGAGCCATGGAACAACGATGGGTGGCTCGACTGTCAAATTATCAATTCACAATTAAGTACCGGGCGGGCCGCAAGAATGCCAATGCTGATGCCCTTCCAGGATGCCTCATGAATCAGACACTGAGGAAGTGGATGATCTGGAAGAGATTGAACTACCTGCCTTTCACCGGAATGGGGTGATCTACGAGCAACAAGCCAGCAGGGGACCACGTGGTAAGACGTTGAATCCTTTACCTCACCACAGCTGGAAAGAGACTCAGGACAGCGATCTAGTGGTTAGCCGTATCAAGGAGCTGATAAACCAGGAAGGTTCCTCCTTGGAGAAAGACGCACCTCAACCAGCAAGGCAGCTGTGGAATAAAAGAAGCCGGTTGTTCATCTACCGTGAAAAGCTGTGCAGGAGATACGTCAACCCGAGGACCGATGAAATGGTTTGGCAGATAGTAGTTCCCAGAGCAGACATCCAGATGGTGTTAGAAGCCTACCACGATCAAGCGGGACACTTTGGCTGGAAAAAGCTGGAGACCCTGTTGAAGTGTCGGTTCTACTGGGTAGGGATGCGCAGCTCCATCGAGAAGTGGTGCCGGAACTGTGGACCCTGTGGCCTCAGACGAAAAGACTACAGCAGTCAGAAGGCACCCCTGCAGCCCATCCAGACGACTCGTCCTTTGGAAATCGTGGCCCTGGACCATGTTAAGTTGTCACCCAGCCGGTCAGGATATTCCTATGCCCTGACTATGGTGGATCACTACTCCAGATTCCTGGTGGTCGCCCCTGTCAAAGATCTGACGGCAGAGACAGCAGCAAAGACGTTCCAGACTCATTTCTGTAGACCACACGGATATCCGGAGCAGGTGCTAACTGATCAAGGCCCAGCCTTTGAGGCCGAATTATTCAAAGAGTTCTGTCACCTGTACGGGTGTAAAAAGATAAGAACTACACCGTACCACCCCCAAACCAATGGACTTTGTGAAAAGATGAATCACATCGTTATTGACTTACTGAAAACTGTACCACTGGAGGAAAGAAATCGGTGGCCAGACTTGCTACCTGACCTGGTAGATATGTACAACCATATACCGGTGAGTTCCACCAACTGCACCCCAGCCTATCTCATGCGGGCAAGACCAGGAAAGCTGCCCATGGATCTAGAGCTTGGAGTTGTAGAACCAGAAGCGGATGTAACTACTGGAGACTGGGAACACAAACAGACAGGAGCAGTACAGAAAAGTACAAGCCTGTGTTGAGGAAAGTCTCAATCGAGGAAGGGATAAACAAGCAGATCGCTACAATAAAAGTGCGCCAGCTGAACCTTTCGCACCTGGTGAAATCGTACTAAAAAGAAAGAGAAGGTTGCACAAACTCGACGATCAGTGGGAAAGAGAGCCCTACATCATACAGAGTTCAAGGTTTGATAACAAGAAAACGTGCATAATAAGCAAGGATGGAGGAAAAACGACTGCAACTGTGTCTAGAGACCATCTAAAGTTGTGTCCGGACCCATTAAAGCTTCGTGAGGAAGAACCTGTTGTCAATCGGAAAGAGAGTGATGAAGCAGTTATACATACAGACTTGGGAGATTTCCCCTCAGATTGGCCCAGAATTGGAGAAGCTGTAATCATTCCCGTGCTGCAATTCTATCAACCGCAAGAAGAATCTCTAAATCCAATTGCACCAATTGTGCCAGTAGAGTCAGTTCCAGAAGGACCTGTTCCGGCGGAACCTCAACCAGTGGAACCTCAACCAGTGGAACCACAAGAAGCAGCACCACAAGAGGCAGAATCCCAAGAAATTGAACCTCAGAAAGAAGGATCCCCTGCAGAAGTTGCACCGGTTCACTCAGTTCACAGTGTGCTTGCCAGCCCAGTAGGGAGGTTGAGACAATTCTATAATTCACTCTCACATAGAACAAATAGGGAAACTGCTACCTCACAGGTCATTGCACCACGCAGATCAGAACGTAGCACAAAAGGACACATCCCTGCTAGGTTCAGAGATTAGTTTAGCCTTTGGCAAATGTAAATAATTGTTTAAAGTCATTATATATAAATGTATATATGTTTGCTTATAATATACTGTATATACCAGTATTTATTGACCTGTTTTCCCCCTTGTAATATTGGAACAAGAGAAATGGACATTATTTCTACTTGTTTTCTCCACCCCTATTTTGAGCATCCTTTCCAAAAGAGACTGGGACTTTTATGGTTGCTCAAAGATTCCTCAATCCCTCATTGTACATAATTGATCAGTTCCGTTTATGCAACAGTTCAAGAGTGCCTTACCTCCTGTAAAGGAAGAATTGTTTCTGATGTTATGTTCTGTACCTGTTTTTGTATTCAGCCAGAGTGCTGAGTTCTACTAGGGGGGAATGTGGAGCCAGCTGTGACTGGATCCATATCTTCAGAGGATGCACTTCATCATTATCTATTGGAGTTCGCACTCTCGATAACTACTTCATCTTAAGGGGAACTTACTGCAGAGTGTAAGGAGGACTGACTGTAGTCTGACTGCTTACTGCAACATCATGTCAGTCTTCCCCTACAGAAAATGTATTCTTCTCTCTGCATACTGCATTCCAGGTCAGCTCTCATGGCCTTCCCAGGTGATGATGGTCCCTCTTTCGGTGACTCCAGTAATGGAGACACAGTCCAGAATAACTTGAACTACTCTTACTATCTTCACACGTTACATCCCAGTTACATGTGGACCAGCTGTGACTGGATCATATCTTCAGAAGGATGCACTAAAGGAAGATCCACTAGAGGTCACTATACACACACACATCTCAGCTTACCTAAAAGACCAGTAGAGGGAGCTGTGTTAGGCATATAAAAACCAGTTTTAGTTTCAGTTTGCCTCAGAAGAAGAAGATCTCAGATGAGACAGAGACAGACTTCAGATCTCCTCAGGACACCAGAGGAGAGGAGTTTAGCTCAGAGAGCTAGTGCAGAGCTGTTCAGTCAGTTCAACTTGAGCTTAAGTGGAGGCTAGTACGAGTGAAGAGGGAATCACTTTAGCCTAGTCAGAGCTGAATCTGAAGTGTAGCTCATGAGGAAGCGTGCCGACGCTTAGAGAGCGGCGAAGAGGCAGCACACCAACTGCCAGCGTGTGTGATCTTTATAGGACCCAGGTAGCCGAAGGCAAGTGGAAGTGGAGGGATCAGTGAGCATTAATAGCTCCCCTCAGCAATGAATACCGGACGCCGGGTCCCGAGCCTATAAGGATCTCTACGACCTATTAGGAGAACACCGGAGTTCCTGGAGGACTACAAGTCCCAGGAGTACCACAGAGTTTACACGTAGCAGGATCAGGAGAACGGAGTCGGCCTGATCAGCTATAAAAGACCCTGTTCTGCCAGATAGAAGGTCCACCACTAAGTCAGCCAGGTACAGAACGGAGACCAAGTTAGACCTAGCTACAAGCAGGTCAGGACTTTATGATATAACGACAGAGGACAGGAGGCCATACACCTACCAGCGCTGGTTCCCCCTGACCAGATACTACAAGTGGCGTCACGACAAACTATATGAACACTCCATCATCCCCTGTAAATATCCCACATTACGGTGAGCGCCCAGGGCACGGACCGAGCTGTGCTACCCGTGACATCCCCCATAGACATCAACGGGCTCGGTGCCGAGTACCCCAAAGCCCTGGTACGTGCGCATCAACAACAACAGGTGTTTCACTTGTTAACTGTTTTTTCCCTGCTTTGCTGTCACTTCTGTGCAGTACACGCCCGGACCAGACCATACTAGACTGCTCCCCAGTTCCTTCCAGGCCTGACCTTGCTATAATGACATTTCCTTCAGCCTGCTTCGCCCCAGAACTGAATTCATCAATCACTATGTTTGGTGGCCCCTGGTGAAGCATCTGGCCCATCTGTACCGAACTCATCGAAGCTCCAGCTCCCTTCACATTCCTTGGTCCAGCCAACTTTTGCCCTAAAAGCATTGGCCCAGGCAGTAAGACGCCACATCTTTCTTCTCTGTACAGGCCCACTGCGAGACTATGCAGCGGCCGTGGGTAACGTGGGCTGCTGTACTTAAACATTGCGTGGCTGCCAGTTGTCCAGGCCTAAGCCCTTGTGGACACTTGGGCACGCTGGCCCCATCTGAGGTAAACTACCCAGAACCTTCTCCTTACTATCTGCAGCCCTTCCTACAGTTAACCCTCTAATGACTTCCGATCAAGTATATCTAACAAGGCCCACTATTATGCCCCACATAGTGGCCCACAACCGAACTACACTTACCCATGACTATGAGAACTATACACTAAGGTGCCCTCCTCTAGTGTCCCCAGAAGAAAGCACCTAACTGTCCCTAAACTGTACATACACACTGTTACACAGCACATACATTATTATAACAAAGGAACACAACATATCATACATAGTTCTACAGAGAATGGTTACACATAATGAATGTGGCAGTAACATGAATATAAGCGGTAATACATATGACTATGTAGCAGTACCACTGAATATTTATAACTACACAATGATTATTTACATGGGAACATTAAATACACTTAAGGTTTGGGGCGAAACAGTAATACTCCTTCACACCTTACACTCCCCCTTTCCTTGAACTTGGTCATCCTCAACCAACGCATAATACAAAAACATAATACTAGAAAAACTGCAAGAAAACTGACAGTCATTTAGCTTAATGTAAGCCGCACTAGTATGCAGTGCAGTCCATGGTGCAGAGGTAATATTCCTGGTTCCCAGTCCTCCAGGGGTTAAAAGACTTTCCTAAAACATATTTACACTTCTCAACGATGAGACAGCAGTCCAAAGAGATGAGCTCCCCCTTCCTTTGAGGGGAGTATAGTCCTTCCATTGATCTCCTGGTGACGAAGACAGTTTCTCCACTTTCCAGCAGAATGGGCGCAATGAGTGCAACAAAAACGAACAAAAGAGTCCATGGGCTCCATAGATTTTTGCCTAGCTCGCAGTCCTCTAGGCCGAATTTACACAATGTACAACGGACAACGCTTTTCTTCAGTGTTGCCAGAGGCCGAACTTTTACCCACCTTCCATCGGCGGGGCTTCTTTAAGGGCTGTAGTGCCCATAGGGACGCGGAACAGTCCTGTTACTATTGTAGAAGGCGCCATATGCGCAACATCCTCAGCGTAGACAAAAGAAAATAGTGTTCAACGGCACGGTGTCGCTCCATCCTCATCAGATCCCTCCGCCGGGTAGTGAGCAGAGGTCATCTCTGCAGCCGCAGAGGTAGTTTCGGGGAAAAGGCCCATGTTGTCCTCGTCGTAGTGAGTAACCGTAACCGCATAGTACCCGCAAGGACAGTCCTCGTTGAAGAAGGAGACCTGGTCTCCTTTTTTTAGCAAATGCCCAAACTGGACGGACGCCACCTCGACATATACTTTGGCATCTGTTCCTTCCTCCCGCCTAAAGCCATAGCCCCAGTCGATGTCGATATATACCAACCACCCGCTGGTACACCGCCCCACCAGAGCGACTCTGCCAGGGCACCGCAGCTCCATCCAGACCTCCCTCTCCCGCTGTTTTTTTATCCAGGATCACTCCTTCTACCCAGGCGGCCTGCTGGGGCGTGGGAAAGGGGCCCTCTACGGCCGGTTGGGTGTGAATAGCCCCCAGAGCTGTGGCCTAAGAGGAGGCTGATTGAACCTCTGACGACTGGGATGGCGGGGTTGGCTTTCTCAGAGGAACACGGGGACAAGTGATTGCCTGCGGGATGGAATTCTGTGGGGAAGGCCCTCCCTCAGTGGTCGGGGACGAGAGCACACTAACCCACTCTGATGAGGCCAAGATAGTCATAGCACTCCACAGAGTGGTGGCTTCTTCCGTGGGATCACCCGTTTTACAGTGGAAGTGTAAAATGATGATGATGATGATTGTTGTAGTGCAGGGCTGAGGTGACGCAGCAAATAAACAGGAGAACACAGCAGTGTGCAGTCTTCACAGGTTTTACTCACAGTTCTGATGTTATAATCCCCAGCCGGTGTGCTGTGTCCTCAGGGTCTGTGGTCCAGTCAGCTCTCAGGTAGCTTGGGGTGCACGTTGCCAGGGCTCCCTTAGATGTTCCTTTCCTGGTCATCTCACTATGCTGGCTACCGCCTCTCCCGCCCTGCATCTTCACACACAGTGTCCTGAGCCAGTAGACTCGGATCTTGTTGGGTGACGTTGGTCTGACCCATGTATCCTATATGTCTGCCTTTTCAGCGAATCTGTTGGATGAAGCTGCAGCACATGCAAATACTGCAGCTTCCAGTTTTCTAGCTGAGTCATTAGTTTCTCCACTAGTTTTGGTGCTAGTCCCCTAACTGCGACCTGGTCCCTCCAACAACCACGCCAGTGGATGAGGGCCCCACAGATGGATCTCTCACTATCCGTGCCCCTGAGACCTCTTCTTCTTTTCCTCCTCTGGAGCCTCTCTCTGTTGTCTTTCCTTCAGGAGCTACTCTCTCTGCTCCTCACTCCTCCTCTTCCTCCAGCAGACTCTTTCAAGAAACTTCTCAGACCACTGTCACACACTCTCTGACTCCTCCCACCTTTCTACCTTCCCCACCCACTCCCCAACACCTTTTCCTACCCAGCCTGTGATGAGGCCATCCTCCCAAAGGATACACCCAGATGCCCCGACTGAAATGGTGTTTTGCTGGGTGTGAGTGTTAGAGTAATGGGTAGTGCCCCCTACTTACCTGACAGTGGGATACCACATCTCTGGATGAGGTGCAGTATCTCTGTGGCAACTGGACCCCAGAGGAGCCACAACACTGTTTTGTGAAACCTGTTGTAAAAGATGTGAAAACTTTGGATGTGCTGTGTAATGAACCCAGTAAAGATGTTCTTATTGAAGTTGAAACGGACTGTTTCTCAGTTTATGCTGATCTACCTGGAGAGGATCTCCCACAGCAAAGGGGAGAACCCGAAGGAGCTGGACCTGAAGGCATGGGTACGCTGATTGTTGGTGGATATGTTTCTGTGAGGGGAGGCCGAAACACAGAAGCCCAGTTGTCCTCAGCCATGGCTACAGTCCTAGCCGACCCTTACATTTGTAAAGTGTTACATTTAAAAAATACGGTTTCAAATATGTTCTGTTCACAAAGTAATTATAAGACATTTTCAGGAACTGACCGATGAGAATTCTAGGAAAAAGTTTACACTACATTCCTGTAACATTTTAACCCATCCCATAGAACAGCTCTAATTTGCAGAAATGAAGTCACAGACTGCCGAGCTTCAGATCTTAACTTAAACGACGTGTGCAGATATAATTGCATATGACTCAGGTTTCTGCTGCACAGTAGCATCGATTCCCAGCAGAACCAATTGTATTTACAATCACTAACAACAAGATACTTATGAAGAGCAGAGGAGAGAAGAACTCACCTCATGTTTTATTCAGCTGCTCGGTAGATCATTTTTGGCCTGAGTAATGCATTCCTGCAAGAGTTCCACTAGTTTTACATCATCTCACATGACTTTCTAGCCGGGATACACAACATTCTGTTTTCGCGAAAGTGAAATGACATGTGTATTATCCTTGCTAGAGTCGGTTTCACACATCACCTAATCTGCAGCCTCATCTTATCTTCTGATGAAGGGACAGTCAGTCTCTTTCCCGAAAGCCTTTGTGAACATTCAGTCTAAACCTGTACTGTCAATGATTCAAGCAAGTCATCACTTTTCCTACCAGATATTAACCACTTTGTAGATAAAGATCTCAGGTCATTTGTATTGTATTCCTGAAATTGGATTTTTTCTTCCATTAGTTGTAAATGATAAAAATAACGAAGAGCAGTGTTGGACTAAATGCTAATCCTGACTGTCAGGTCTTCAATAATATTAAAAAAGACATAGTAAAGTGTTTCTGATTGCCTCCTTATGAATGTGGCAAATAATTAACTACCATATAAATGAATGTGTCCTTTCTGTGATGGAAGTTAGCTCTCCATCTATAGATGTCATTATAAGCCTTGATAAACTCTTGGTTTTAGACACCAACCACTAAAAATAAGTAAAGTAATGCAGGGGCTACAGAGAAACTTCTTGCAGTGTTAATCATTTATTTTTGTTATCACACTAGAACTGCAGTCCAAAGGCTCAAATTGAGTTGGATGCCGTGTTATAGCCTGTACTTGTATAAATGTGTCTATCTCCTGAGAAGGAGGGCTGGTCTGCCCCACTTGAGACAGACATGCACTCTACAACTTAGGCCTCGCTCCTTTATGGTTCTACTTCACCTCTTGAGTAGCACACCTTAACCCCTTCACGTCTCGAAACAGGCCAATAGGCGCATGGAATGATGCTTCCCCATTCTGTCGCATACTAAATGCTGATGTCAAAGATTGACAGATGCATTTAACAGGTCAACAATTTCAGGCAGAGCTCCACTCTACCCATGATACTTAGAGGCAGGTCCTGGCTGTAACCCACAGCCATCATCTTCTGGGTATAGGGCAGGCTCACTCCGTGACTCCATACACCCACTTCTGACTTGCGCCATACATGTAAGGTGCATGTCATGAATGAGTTAATAGGATGGCTAGAATCACAGTACCATTTTCTCTCCATCTGAGGAAAATGGTCCGATTATGCTAATCAGAATGATCAGAGTTTGATCACATTAGGATCCAATTTTTTCGGAGATGGAGAAAAAAAAATTTCCCACCTCATCCATTTTGTTAGTCAATGAAAATTCGACTGCGGTCAGAATTCATCCGAGTGCAGTCCTATTTTTTTCACAGACCCATAGATTTGAAGGGTAAGTGCAATACCATTCTCGAAGGCAAATCGTGCATGCTGTGATTTTTTTCTTCTGACCTGTGCACAGCCCCTGTAATGAGACATTCAAGGGGCTTACTGGGGGAGGTGGATCCTCTACGCCCAAGATCCAGGTGGGCTCAAGGGCCACAGGTGTCAGTGCAGCAGGTTTGTGAGTAGAGGGACATGAAACTATAGGTAGACAGGTGGAATGTTGGAAACCGCAGGCAAGCAGGCAGAGTGGCAGAAACTACAGGCTGGCAGAGGATGTCAGGAACCCGCAGGCAGATACAGAAAAGTGATCCAGAAGACCTGGGGAAAGGTAGTCAACCGAACTCTGAAGTCATCAGAAGCCACAGAAAAGTAGGAAAAGGCACTAAAAGCTTACTGTGAACTCACAATTATGGGAGGTGAGTCTCATCTGACATATGAAGAAACAAGTTAATTTTTGTTTCAGCTCGTGAACAACCTAATTGAATAACATTGGTCCAAATACTGTGATGTCAGTTTTTTAATGTACAGCATTTGGACTGAAAATACAGTCATGTGAACTCAGCCTCAGGACTCGTGCACACTACCATTAAAATCAGATGAGTGCTATCTGTGGTTTTGAGGAATAATACTTCTACCCATGTTATTTTATGGGGCTGCTACACACCTGTCCCTGGTATGGGCTCTGCTCCATCGGTCCTGGTCCTTTTGAACTTTCTAGTGCTCCACATTGGGCTTTGCATGTGTCCTAGCATCCCTCCATGTATTGCAATGCCTGGGTCTATTTAAGGGCTTCTAAGTCACATACCTGGGCCTTGGTAGTGAATCTGAGACAAAACTTGCATTTGCAGACAAATTGAACATTCTGCAGGTAAAAAACGCACATGCTTTTTTTATTGCATTTCCGTGGCAGAAACACATAAAAAAAAGCATGTAATCCGCTTGTAAGCATCTCAATAAAGTTTTGTCAGAGTCAAATACCAAGAAGTATTAAACACAAAGCAGTTTTATTTAACCCTTCACCCCCAAGGGTGGTTTGCACGTTAATGACCGGGCCAATTTTTACAATTCTGACCACTGTCTCTTTATGAGGTTATAACTCTGGAACGCTTCAACGGATCTTCGCGATTCTGAGACTGTTTTCTCGTGACATATTGTACTTCACGTTAGAAGTAAAATTTCTTCGAATATAACTTGCGTTTATTTTTGAAAAAAACGCAAATATGGCGAAAATTTTTAAAATTTTGCAATTTTCAAACTTTGAATTTTTATTCCCTTAAAACAGAGAACTATATCATACAAAATAGTTAATAAATAACATTTTCCACATGTCTACTTTACATCAGCACAATTTTGGAACCAAAATTTTTTTTTGTTAGGAAGTTATAAGGGTTAAAAGTTGACCAGCGATTTCTCATTTTTACAACAAAATTTACAAAGCCATTTTTTTTAGGGACCACCTCTCATTTGAAGTCACTTTGAGGGGTCTATATGGCAGAAAATACCCAAAAGTGACACCATTCTAAAAACTGCACCCCTCAAGGTACTCAAAACCACATTCAAGAAGTTTATTAACCCTTCAGGTGCTTCACAGGAACTAAAGCAACGTGGAAGGAAAAAATGAATATTTAACTTTTTAGCCACAAAAATGATCTTTTACAAACTTTTTTTTTATTTTCACAAGGGTAAAAGGAGAAAATGGACAGATAAGGTTGTTATGCAATTTCTCCTGAGTATGCCAATACCCAATATGTGGGGGAAAACCACTGTTTGGGCACACGGCAGAGCTCGTAAGGGAAGGAGCGCCGTTTGACTTTTTCAAACTAAAATTGGCGGGAATTGAGATTGGATGCCATGTCGTGTTTGGAGAGCCCTGATGCGCCTAAACAGTGGAAACCCCACAAGTGACACCATTTTGGAAACTAGACCCCCTAAGGTACTTATCTAGATCTGTTGTGAGCACTTTGAACCCCCAAGTGTTTCACAAAAGCTTATAATGCCTGGGTGTGAAAAAAAAAAAAAAACAATTTTCCACAAAAATGATTTTTTAGTCCCAAATTTTTGAATTTTCCCAAGGAAATTGGACCCCAAAAGTTGTTGTCCAACTTGTCCTGAGTACGCTGATACCCCATATGTGGGGGGGGGGACTGTTTGGGTGCACGGCAGGGCTTGGAAAGGAAGTAGTAACGTTTTGGAATGCAGACGTTGATGGGGGTCATGTTCCGTTTGCAGTGCCCCAGATGAGCCTAAACAGTGGAAACCCCCCACAAGTGACCCCATTTTGGAAACTAGACCCCCTAAGGAACTTATCTAGATCTTTGGTGAGCACTTTGAACCCCCAAGTGCTTCACACAAGTTTATAATGCCCGGGCATGAAAATAAAAAATCCTATTTTTTTCCCACAAAAATTATCTTTTAGTCACTAATTTTTTATTTTCCCAAGGGTAACAGGAGAAATTGGACCACATAAGTTGTTGTCCAATTTGTCCTGAGTACGCTGATACCCCATATGTGGTGGGGAACCACTGTTTGGGCGCACGGCAGAGCTCGGAATTGAAGGAGCACCATTTGACTTTTTCCAACCAAAATTGGCTGGAATTGAGATTGGATGCCATGTTGCATTTGGAGAGCCCCTGATGTGCCTAAACAGTGGAAACCCCCCACAAATGACCCCATTTGGGAAACTAGACCCCTAAGGAACTTTTCTAGATCTTTGGTGAGCAATTTGAACCCCAAGTGCTTCACACAAGTTTATAACGTAGAGCCGTAAAATTTAAAAATCATATTTTTTCCACAAAAATGATCTTTTCACCCAATTTTTATTTTTCCAAGGGTAACAAGACTCCAAAAGTTATTGTGCAATTTGTCCTGAGTGCGCTGATACCCCATATGTGGGGGTAAACCACTGTTTGGGTGCATGGCAGAGTTTGGAAGGGAAGGAGCGCCGTCTGACTTTTTCAACGCAGAATTGGCTGGACGCCATGTCGTGTTTGGAGAGCTCCTGACCTGCCTAAACAGTGGAAACCCCCATAAATGACACCATTTTGGAAACTAGACCCCTCAAGGAACTTATCTAGATGTGTGGTGAGAACTTTTAACCCCAGGTGTTTCACTAAAGTTTATAACATACAGCCGTAAAATAAAAAATCTTTTTTTTTTTTTACAAAAATGATTTTTTCGCCCCCAATATTTTATTTTCACAAGGGTAACAGAAGAAATTGGAACCCAAAAGTTGTTGTCCAATTTGTCCTGAGTACGCTGATACCCAATATGTGGGAGAAAACTACTGTATGAGCGCACGTCAGGGCTCGGAAGGGAAGTAGTGACGTTTTGGATTGCAGACTTTGATGGAATGGTCTGGGGGCGTCATGTCACATTTGGAGAGCCCCTGATGCACCTATACAGTGGAAACCCCCACAAGTGACCCCATTTTGGCAAATAGACCCCACAAGGAACTTATCTAGATGTGTGGTGAGCACTTTGAACCCCGAAGTGCTTCACAGAAGTTTATAACGTACAGCCGTAAAAATAAAAAATCCTTTTTTTTTTACAAAAATGATTTTTTCGCCCCCAATATTTTATTTTCACAAGGGTAACAGGAGAAATTGGTCCCCAAAAGTTGTTGTCCAATTTGTCCTGAGTACGCTGATACCCAATATGTGGGAGAAAACTACTGTATGGGCGCACGTCAGGGCTCGGAAGGGAAGTAGTGACGTTTTGGATTGCAGACTTTGATGGAATGGTCTGGGGGCGTCATGTCGCATTTGGAGAGCCCCTGATGCGCCTAAACAGTGGAAACCCCCACAAGTGACCCCATTTTGGAAAATAGACCCCACAAGGAACTTGTCTAGATGTGTGGTGAGCACTTTGAACCCCGAAGTGCTTCACAGAAGTTTATAACGCACAGCCGTAAAAATAAAAATCCTTTTTTTTTTTGCAAAAATGATTTTTTGCCCCAATATTTTATTTTTACAAGGGTAACAGGAGAAATTGGACCCCAAAAGTTGTTGTCCAATTTGTCCTGAGTACGCTGATATCCAATATGTGGGAGAAAACTACTGTATGGGTACACGTTGGGGCTCGGAAGGGAAGTAGTGACGTTTTGGATTGCAGACTTTGATGGAATGGTCTGGGGCGTCATGTCGCATTTGGAGAGCCCCTGATGCGCCTAAACAGTGGAAATCCCCAACAAGTGACCCCATTTTGGAAAATAGACCCCACAAGGAACTTATCTAGATGTGTGGTGAGTGCTATGAAGCCCCAAGTGCTTCACAGAAGTTTATAATGTACAGCCGTAAAAACAGAAAAATAATTTTTTTTGTACAAAAATGATATTTTCGCCCCCAGTTTTTTATTTTCCCAAGGGTAACAGAAGAAATAGGACAAATTGCACAATAACTCTTGGGGTCCAGAGTACGCTGATACCCCATATATGGGGATAAACTACTGTTTGGATGCATGGCAGAGCTGAGAAGTGAAGGAGCACCGTTTGACTTTTTCAACGCAGAATTGGCTGGAATTGAGATCAGACGCCATGTCACATTTGGAGAGCCCCTGATGTGCCTAAACAGCGGAAAACCCCCAATTCTAACTCCAACCCTAACCCCAACACACCCCTAACCCTAGTCCCAACCCTAACCACAAACCTAGCCCTAACACACCCCTAATCCCAACCCTAACCCTAATCCTAACTTTAGCGCCAACCCTAACCCTAACTTTAACCGCAACCCTAACCCTAACCCTAATGGGAAAATGGAAATAAATACTTTTTTTTAATTTTATTATTTTTCCCTAAATAAGGGGGTGATAAAGGGGGGTTTGATTTACTATTTATAGCGGGTTTTTATGATTGGCAGCTGTCACGCTAAAAGACGCTTTTTATTGCAAAAATAGTTTTTGCATCATCACATTTTGAGAGCTATAATTTTTGCATATTTTGGCCCACAGAGTCATGTGAGGTCTTATTTTTTGCGGGACGAGGTGACGTTTTTATTGGTATCATTTTTGAGCACGTGACATTTTTTGATTGCTTTTTATTTTGATTTTTGTGAGGTTAGAATGAACAAAAATCAGCAATTCATGAATTTCTTTTGGGGGAGGCGTTTATACCGTTCCGCGTGTGGTAAAATTGATAAAGCAATTTTATTCTTCGGGTCAGTACGATTATGGCGATACCTCATTTATATCATTTTTTCATGTTTTGGCGCTTTTATAGAATAAAAACAATTTTATATAAAAAATAATTATTTTTGCATCGCTTTATTCTGCGAGCTATAACTTTTTTATTTTTTCGCTGATGATGCTGTATGGCAGCTCGTTTTTTGCGGGACAAGATGACGTTTTCAGCGGTACCATGTTTATTTATATCGGTCTTTTTGATCGCGTGTTATTCCACTTTTTGTTCGGCAGTATGATGATAAAGCATTGATTTTTTGCTTCGTTTTTTTTTTTTAAGGGGTTCACTAAAGGGGTTAACTAGTGGGACAATTTTATAGGGGGGGTCGTTACGGACGCGACGTTACCAAATATGTGTACTTTTATTGCTTTGTTTTTTTTATTTACAGGAAGAAGTGAATTTATTGGGGAATATATATTTTTTTTTTTATTTATTTTGGATTTTTTTTTAAAACATGTTTATTTTTATTTTTTTAACTTTTTTACTTTGTCCCAGGGTGGGACATCACTGTATTTTATCAGATCGCTGGTGTGCACAGCACTCTGTCACACCAGCGATCGCTCAAGCAGTGCAGCAGGCTTCTCAGTGCCTGCTCTCGGCAGGCACTGAGGTAGCCGCCTCCCTCCAGGACCCCGGCGCCATCTTGGATCCGGGTCCTGGGAGGGAGGAAGCCCTCAGAACAGCGCGATCACATCGCGCTGCTCTGAGGGTCTCAGGGGGGCGCGCAGGGAGCCCCCACCCTGCGCGATCCTCCCCTGTGCCCCCAGTACACCGCAATCATGTTTGATCGCGGTGTGCAAGGGGTTAATGTTCCGGGAGCGGTACGTGACCGCTCCTGACACGCAGTCATGGGTGTCAGCTGTGATAATCAGCTGACACCCGGCCGCGATCGGCTGCGCTCCCCCCGGGAGCGCGTCCGATCGCACGAGACGTAGTATCCCGTCCCCGGTCATACGGGCCCAGGTACCATGGACGGGATAGTACGTCCGATGGCAGTAAGGGGTTAAAGCATGACATCCTAACAAGAGACAAAAACCTCAACATCAAAAAAACGATAATAACGCATGTTAAAAAACACACAAAAACGCAATAAAAAATAAAGTAGCATAATTTAAATAAGTGCAGAAATGGTGCAAAAATTCTGCAACATCAAAAACTCAACAGAAGCTCATCATTGAAACTTGGCCTTAAAGGGGTTGTCCACTACTAGGACAACCAATTTTCGATCTGAATTTTTGACACTGATAAAATGAAAACACTTATACTCACCTCCAGTGATGACGCCGTTGCAGCGGTGTAAGCACTTGCATTCCCAGGCCTCTCGTGCCGATGTTATGACAAGAGAGCTCTGTGCCCAATCAGCACTGGCATTAGAGTCTACGCCTTCAGACAAATCGAACATCAAGAGGAAGTGAGAGAGCATCCGCGGCCCTGGCTTCCTGTTGATGTTCAATAAATCCAAAGGTGGGGATAGTGAAGCCGAGCTGATTGGCCGCAGGGCTCATATGACATAACAAACACATTCGAGCCCAAGGAATGTGAGTGCCAACACCCCACGGGAGGTGAGTATAAATGATTTTTATACATTCAGATTGAGGGGTTCATCTTAGTAGTGGGCAACCCCTTTAAAACATGAAACAGAGCAAGGCCAAATAATTTTAGGAATTTTTTTCAAGCACTGGCTTCCAAGGGCATCTGTGTTTCTGTCAGCAATAAGATGTTGTTTCGTGAGAGGATTAGAGTTGAGCGATACTTTCCGATATCCTAAAGTATCGGAATCGGAATGGTATCGCCGATATCACTAAAATATCGGCGATACCCGATACCGATACCGGAAGTCCCATGTAAGTCTATGGGAACAAAATATCGCAACTAAAAAAACCCCATTCTTTCCTTGTGAACACTAAATATACACACATAGAATACATATATATATATATACACATGTCATTGTGACATATATATATATACATATATGTATAGTTTTATACACTTCTACATAGTAAAATATCCTCTGATTCAATTGCCGGGTAAAGCTGGCTTCAGTGAAAAGACAGAAGCACCCGACATGAAATGACACTTGGTGTACATAGGGTTAACCATGTCTTTTCATGTCGTTTGCTATCTGATTTGCACAAACAATTAAATCAGTCTATGTGTGCAAAATTTCACACCTGTAGGGGTTAATTAAAGGTGTAAATTCGTTGTAAAAAAACCTGACTTTTTTGCTACGAATTTACACCTTTAATTAACCCCTACAGGTGTGAAATTTTGCACACATAGTCTGATTTAATTGTTTGTGCAAATTAGATAGCAAAGGACATGAAAAGACATGGTTAACCCTATGTACACCAAGTGTCATTTCATGTCGGGTCATAGGTCATAGGTGTTCGGTCTGGATGCCGAACTTTACTGTTCGGGTTCGCCCATCTCTACTTGCAAAATCACCAATCTATAGCACTAGCTTCTCCAAGAGCAGTTCTCCTAATCACAGCTCTGACTATCCTGAGCTATGTGCTTGTTCAAGTGCCATTATCTCTATATGTACCGTAAATACAGTGATAGCAGTGTACATTATAAAACAAATCACTAATAGCTGAATGTGTTACAGCAGAACTTTATAGTTCTACTAATACTATAACTCAGCCTATCCTATCAGAAACAAAGAAGTAAAGAGCAACTTAGCTCTGACCTGCTCCAGAGACAAATTGAGAATATTTCTTTAATTGTAACCACAACAATACCAGCACATTAAAAAGTTGTTGTTGTCCAATGTCCATATAGTACTATATTATGCTAAACAGTGGCCAGAGACCGCCATACCATGCCACAATAGTCCCATAGTTTGTTTTCATAGGACAGTGCGATTCTGTGCCTGCACACAGCCATATACTTTGCATAAAGTACCATATTCTACCTGCAAAGAACCAAATTGTGTGTTTGCAGTCCTACAATGAGCCTATATTGCACCCAATAAACTACACATTAGACCCAAATTAGAGTAATACTTGCCCATGTACATAGATGCCAGAGAGAACCACGTTTGTAAGTTACTGTGTATAACAACGCACATTATTCCATATTGTGCCCTGTTTGATTGATCCGATTCCTAACTGAAGGTGGTTTTCCAATCCTTAAAGAAAACTTCAAACTTGCTCCAAATAGTAAAACATAATCTAATATATTCATGTTTTACCCTTACCCCTCCTGTGCTGCTGGCCACAGGACCAACCGTGTGTTGCTTTCCATTGCGCTTGACAGCAGTGATTGGCTGCCTGAGTGACATGGCATTCAATCGACCTCAAAGCATGGTTAACAACTCCTGAAGGTTCTCAGCTCCCAAAACTTTCATGAATGGGCTAATCTCTAAATCCCACCCTTGCCCACTCAAATTGTATAAAATATAGACATGCGGACCCTCGATTTTACCTGATCCGTAGACCATATTGTTTTATATCCATTCAGGAGTTAGGAACACTCTGGCACAACAAGATACTTCTCTTTTATATCCTAAATATGCATGCATGCTAATATTCTGTTACTTTTGATGATGCCAAACCCTATATAGATTTGTATAATCATTGGGTCACATGGCAAAACAAAAATAGGGACAAAGTCAAGTTTGACACCAAATCAGACAAATTCACATTTAGGAGAATCAAAGAACAATCAGACTAATGATCTGTTGAGACTGGGTACACCTTTAGAATACATATAGCCAGTGGCACAACATAAATCTTTTACACGTCAATGCAAAGTCAATAACATGGCCCTCTATAATTGAAAATAAAAATAGTTTGCGCACATAAAAACTACAAGACACAAAAGGATCTGTAGAAAAATAGGAATATGCATGTGTCAAATGGAAAACAATACATAAATTCAGACGCACTCTGTAGAACAGTTTGAGATGCAGATGTAATAATACAGTAATAAATAAATATTGCACTAAGACCCGTGAGAAAAAGGTGATGAGAAAAGCCTGTAGTCTATTATGTAGTAAACCCCAAACCAAAGGACTAAATAGTCATAATACGCATAAGGTATTTATTCATATGGGTATTAATATGGACAAACCCTGAAAAAGTAAAAGAGGTCCTCTTTTAACGATGGAGCAGAAAAACGCTGCAGAAATCCTAAAAAACCTTTTATGCAGAAAGGTCAGAAGAAATTGACACTGTCCCGCCGGTGACAGCTCAGATGAATGAGTATTAGTGGTGCACTGTGGAGAAAATAGTCCTGTTTGCACAGGTTTTACCTGACAACCCCGATGGGTCACTTGCAGTAGAAAGTCTGACTTCAGCCTCCTATGGCCCGCAGACGAAACTTACATCCGTTGATGAAAGCCGGTGATCTCTGGCCTCCGTGGCCAGATCAGGAACGCCGGCTGATGATGTTGAATCCTCACTAGGAAGAAGGATGTGGGCAGGACCTGTTGGTAAACTAGCCTGCCTCAAGCACAGTAGTACACAAAATCGCAATATCTAACTGTCCCTCAGAGTGAGCAGAGTAGCGTTCTGTCCCTAACTGAGTTCACAGCACAGTGACGCTAAAATGGCTGCGGCGCCTTTTATAGTGCATTCTGACATCATTTCAGCAGCCAATCACAGCCATGCCATTAGTTAAGATGACCGCAGCATTACAGGATGTGCCCACACTTCATAAGATTCATCATTGGCTGACTAACATCACATTGCCTCTCAAAGAATTATGGGAACTTCCGATTCCGGTATACGATATTGAAAAAGTATCGGAATTAAGTATCGGAATTCCGATAACGCGAATATCGGCCGATACCCGATACTTGCGGTATCGGAATGCTCAACACTAGAGAGGATCTGTGTATTGTGCTAAACTGTCTTCATGTCATTTCCAATTAAATTGTTTCTGACTATTGAAAATTTAGATAGAGCAGAAGGGAGCATAGAGGCTTGTTCCTGTTTGTAAAGTTTGCCACTGAAGCCTGAGTGTGAAGAGAATTACCAGATAAGAGAATCCCAGATACAAATGCCTGTGCATGAGGAATTGTGATGTGGTAATTGAGCGATTGGAGGGTAATTATGCAACACAGACAAGAGAGGTAGTCATTAGAACATGCCGTGACCATCGCTATTGATGTGTTCTGTGAAAGAAGACAAATAGATTGTATTTTTGTGAAGGAAGTGCTGCTGAAGTGTTTGCCAGTAGATTGATGTCAATTTTATCTTAGTATAGCAAATAAACTCAGAACTCAACTTCAGTAGAGTGATGATTTTAATCGTGTCCACAGTAATAACAGAAACGTTTCGGTCCTGAACTTGGACCTTCATCAGTCACTGGGGGGTCCCGGTGGAGCAAAAATGTGCCTGCGGTGCACGGACTAGCGGCGGATACCGCGTCCACCGCAGGCACATTTTTGCTCCACCGGGACCCCCCAGTGACTGATGAAGGTCCAAGTTCAGGACCGAAACGTTTCTGTTATTACTGTGGACACGATTAAAATCATAACTCTACTGAAGTTGAGTTCTGAGTTTATTTGCTATATTTATATGGTGTGGGAACCTACTCAGATACTCCTATACGGCTGTGCACATGATTATTCACTTTGCAATTTTATCTTAGTGTCGCCACTGTTGGTACATTGCTGTAAACCAAGCATCTTCCTCCATTCAAACCTGTTACCTCTTAAAGAGATATTTTATTTATCAAGCTTTGCTGGTGTCAGTCTGCATTCCCTGCGCTAACCCTGAGTGGGGAAACCACTCTGTCCAACAACGTATTTGTACTATTTTAGAGGCCTTCAGACACACATTCAATGAAATAACTTACATTTTTGCCACACGCTCAACTCCTCTATCTCTCTCTGGGCCTGTGCTGGTGTAACACACAGGTGCTTGGATGTAGTGACACAAATGCGCAGAGCAGGGGTTAACTATTATTTAATTGTTTGACAGCAAAGAACTCCTCACAGGGAGCTAAACGGGAAAAAGGGATGCAAATCTAAACTGAGTAATGGTTGTTTAACTAGACAGTCATTTGTTAACATTTCTCTTATCGTGGCTCCACCATCTGTCACCCTCTGGGGGTCTGGTGAATAATGGGATGTCGTCGGAGGTCGGTGTAGAGATTTCAGGCATCTCTGCCCAACACACAGCCACACTTGTGGTGGTAGCAGGTGGACGCCAGTTTTGCCCGCTGAGACCCCAGTCCATTTAACTGCGGAGCAGAAGGGTAGAGCACTCCGCAAGATTCTACTGGGCATGTGTCTCTCTGAGCAGCCGCCGTCACCTGAATGGCTGCCCTGCAATGGTTAAAGTGTCGGGAGCAGTGCGTGACCTCTCCTTGCACTTATTGCCGAGTGTCAGCTGTCAGAATCAGCTGACACTCGATGGCGATCGCGCTCACAAAGCCCAAGGGTGTGGGCGATCGCGATGACGTAATAATACGTCCCTGGTCAGATAGGCCAGGGCACTGGAACGTATTATTACAACAAATGTCAGAAAGGGGTTAATACTACAGTCTTATATGTCCATCTGTAGTGGGCAAATTTTGCTGGCATTGTAATACTGTCTGCAACGTTTTTTCAACAATGGTATATCAGACGTAATTTAAAATGGGCAAGGCGCATGTTAAGGGACAGGGAAGTGGATTTTATGCTGGTGGTGAGCGCAGAGGCCGTGGGCAACGAGAAGCTGCCTGCCACGGGAGCAAAACAAGCACACACATCATGTTGACTTAGCTTCCTGTCTCACTTTGTAGGGGGAGCTTACAACAACACTCTTGAAAGTTGTTGGATGGATAGCAGATAATGCATCCAGTCACTTTGCCAGCACCACCCTCTCTACCACATAGTCCAGTCTCAGTAGCTGTGATTCTGGACCACATAATCCTCACCCTGATCCTCCTTCCTCCCACCATCTGTAAGAATTTGACAGAAAGAAATCATGACATACTCTATTAGATGCTGTGCTATGGAACTATCTTCCTCTGAAAGCAAATACTGTACTCAATGAAGCATTATGCGGTAGCACCAGGGCCGGTATAGACAATGTGGTGCCTTGGGTAAAGGTTAAAATGGGGCCTCAAATTCTAACATATTGCACCATCACACAGAAACATTTTGATTGTATTTACATGTGCTGAGTTTATGGGCACAAAATGATGACTGGTAGATCAATCTGTCCCCATACAGTATCATGTTATCAGCAGCATATCTGCAGTTTTCGCTGGGTTATGTGCTGCTGAGAACAATGATTTCTGTTCTGGTATCAACAATCCAATCACTCGATGAATTTCCAGCATTTTGCTTGTTTAGTATAATGCATCCCATAGTCCTCCACATAGTATAATGCACACCCCATAGCCCTACATATAGTATAATGTGCCCCACAGTTCTCCACATAGTATAATGTGCCCCATAGTCCTTCATGTAGTATATTGCACTTCCCATAGACCTCCATAGAGTATAATACACTCTCCATAGTCCTCCATACAGTATAATACACACCCCATAGTCCTCCGTAAAGTATAATGCACTCCCCATAGTCCTCCATATAGTATAATGCACTACACATAGTCCTCTGTTGTGAACACTTTTTAATCTGACTTCTGAGTTCGGGCTCCCCCTGGTGGCTGCTGATAGTAATGAAGCTGCTTTGGCTAACAGATGTGTTGTGAATGGGTTTGAGATGAGTTCTGAGCAGAGGCTCCCTCTGGTGGTTACAAGCGGTACTAGTGAAGATTGTGAGGACTGGGAATCAGGTGTTACTGACTGGTCTTATATAAGGGAGTCATTTTCCCATCAGGGTTGCCGGTGATCAATTGTTCTGGTCTGAATCCTTCATTCCAGTTTCCCTTGTAGCCTGCTGTGTCGTGTCTGCATCTCCTGCTACCAGATAAGAATTTTTCTTCTTTTGTGTTGTTGCTATATTTTTGCATTTTGTCCTGCACTTCTTTGGGGGCCTTCTGGGTCCCCTCCGGGGGCTTCTGCCTTCTCAGTTTAGTTCAGCCACTGAGTTTTGTTCTTTTGCTTTTTCCAGTTTTTTCAGTGGCTGCTGTTTTGATTTTGTTACACCAGAGAGCTAATTTAGGTGGTAGAGGTCGTGTGATCTCAGGTGATTTTGAAATTAGTAGAGTTGGTGTTTTTCAGGGTTTTCTGGGATTGCAGTAAGTACCCTTCCTGTCCTTTTCTATTTAGATAGTTTGGGCCCCAGCGTTTGCTCATTCTATTTTCTTTCTGTGTCAGTATTTCCTTTTTTACCTGCACTCCTCAGCTACCGAAACATAACAGTATCACCGGCCTAAAAATTGAAAATTGTATGGTACTCACAGAAGGGAAAAAATATTGTGATAGAAAAAAGGTTGTCAGAGTTGTCAGAGATATTTTTCTGTTTGTTGCATTTTTTTTTTTTTTTCCCTCTGTATCTCTGGGTGCTGGGGAGGATCTTTTCTCCCAATGGAGTTTGCACAGTTGTCTGGCCGTGTGGATCAGCTTGCCACTGAGGTTCGGAGTATTGCTATCTATCTTGCTGGGTTGCCTGTTGTGGAACCTAGGATCCCCATGCCAGATTTGTTTTTAGGGGATCGAGCTAAGTTTCAGAATTTCAAAAATAATTGTAAATTGTTTTTTGCCTTAAAATCTAAGTCCTCAGGAAACGCAGCGCAGCAGGTTCAAATTATCATCTCTCTCCTGCGCGGCGATCCTCAGGATTGGGCTTTTTCCCTGATACCTGGGGATCCTGTTTTGAGTGATGTTGATGCGTTTTTTCAGGCTTTGGGGTTATTGTACGATGAGCCTAATGTCAAGCTGAAAAAGCCTTGTTGGCATTAAATCAGGGGCTTGATGACGCTGAGTTATACTGTCAGAGATTCCGTAGGTGGGCAGTCCTGACCAAATGGAATGACGACGCTTTGGCGGCCCTTTTCCGGAAGGGTCTGTCGGATAATGTAAAGGATGTTATGGTGGGATTCCCTGTCCCCTCTGGTCTCAATGATTCTATGTCATTGGCGATTCAAATTGACAGACGTTTGCGTGAGCGGAGAAGTATGCGTGGAGTGGTGTTGCCTTGTGAGCCAGCTGCTGAGCCCATGCAGTGTGATGGAGTGGTGTCTGGGGCACAGCGTCATGAGTTTCGAAAGCGCAATGGGTTATGTTTCTACTGTGGTGATGCCTCTCATGCTATTTCAGTCTGCCTTAAGCGGGGAAGACGTTTTGCACGCTCAGTTGTCTTGGGTAGTGTTCAGACTAAGTTTTTATTAACTGTCACTCTGATATGCTCTCTGTCCTCATTTTCTGCTCAGGCTTTCGTTGATTCTGGAGCAGCTATTAACCTGATGGATTATGATTTTGCTAAACGTTGTGGGTTTCCCTTGATACCCCTACAGAAGTCTATTCCCCTACTGGGGATCGATTCTACCCCTTTGGCTGAGAATAAACCCCAGTTCTCTACTCAGGTGATAATGAGGGTTGAACCTGATCACCAGGAGTGCTGCAAATTTTTGGTTCTATATAATCTGCATGACATTATCGTGCTGGGTTTCCCTTGGTTACAGTCTCATAATCCTGTTTTGGATTGGAAATCTGTGTCTGTAACCAGTTGGGGCTGCCAATGTGTTAATACCAACACTCCTGTTTTTTCTGCCTCCCCCCAAGCTCAGGATGTTCCTGACTTTTTGTTTGATTTTTCTGATGTGTTTAGCGAAAGTAAATCTGCATCCTTACCTCCCCATAGGAGCTATGACTGCGCTATTGAATTAGTGCCGGGTAGTAAATTCCCTAAAGGTCGCCTTTTTAACTTGTCTGTACCTGAACATGACGCTATGCGGTCTTATATCAAGGAATCATTGGAGAAGGGTCATATCAGACCATCCTCTTCACCCTTGTGTGCCGGTTTTTTCTTTGTGGCCAAAAAAGATGGTTCATTAAGCCGTGTATTGATTATCGTCTCTTGAACAATATTACTGTGAAATATCAATACCCGTTACCCTTGATTTCTGACCTGTTTTCCAGGGTGAAAAACGCTACTTGGTTTACCAAGCTTGACCTCAGGGGGCGTATAACCTTATTCGCATTAAGCACGGGGATGAATGGAAGACGGCATTCAATACCCCTGAAGGGCATTTTGAGTACCTAGTGATGCCCTTTGGGCTCACTAATGCCCCTTCCGTCTTCCAGTCCTTCATGAATGACATTTTCAGGGATTTTGTGGACAAATTTCTGATTGTTTATTTGGATGATATCTTGATTTTTTCTAATGACTGGGACTCTCATGTGAAACATGTTCGGACTGTGTTCCAGATTTTGAGGGATAATGCTCTGTATGTGAAGGGATCAAAGTGTCTTTTTGGCGTACAGAAGATCTCATTTCTGGGATTCATTTTGTCCCCATCTGTTATTGAAATGGACCCGGTCAAGGTTCAGGCCATCTGTGATTGGGTCCAACCTACTTCATTAAAGGCTCTTCAGAGATTTTTGGGTTTTGCCAATTTTTATCGTAAATTTATTGGTAATTTCTCGGTTATTGTTAAACCATTAACTGATTTGACCAGAAAGGGTTCTGATGTGGTGAATTGGCCTCCTGAGGCAGTCTCTGCATTTCAGGAACTTAAGCAGAGATTCACTTCTGCTCCTGTTCTACGGCAGCCTGATGTTTCTCTGCCATTTCAGGTGGAGGTTGATGCCTCTGAAATTGGGGCAGGTGCCGTTTTGTCCCAAAAAGATCCAGAGACCTCTAAAAGTAACCCTTGTGCTTTTTCTCTCGAAAATTTTCTCCTACTGAACGTAATTATGACGTGGGTAATCGGGAGTTATTGGCCATGAAGTGGGCTTTTGAAGAGTGGAGACATTGGCTGGAGGGAGCCAAACATCAGGTGTGGTCCTTACGGACCATAAGAATCTGGTCTATCTGGAATCTGCCAAGCGACTCAATCCTAGACAGGCCAGGTGGGCCTTGTTTTTCACACGTTTTAATTTTGTGGTTTCCTTTCTTCCTGGCACTAAGAATGTTAAGGCGGATGCCCTCTCGAGGAGTTTCCTTGCGGACTCTCCTGAGTTATCTGATCCTTCTGTTATTTTGAAAGAGGGTGTAGTTCTTTCCGCCATCTCGCCCAATTTGAGACTTGCTCTGGAGGGGTGTCAGGAGGATAGGCCCGAGCGCTGCCCTGTTGGAAAATTGTTTGTCCCGGACCAATGGAAAAAGAGTGTGATGTCTGAGATTCATTGTTCCGCATTGGCTGGGCATCCCGGAATTTTTGGTACCAGAGACTTGGTTAGTCGGTCCTTTTGGTGGCCTACCTTGTCTCGCGATGTCAGGGAATTTGTGCAGTCCTGCGGGACTTGCTCTCGCTCCAAGCCTTGCTCTCGCTCTAGTGGTTTGTTGATGCCATTGCCTGTGCCCAAGAGACCATGGACCCATATCTCTATGGATTTCATTTCCGATCTTCCTGTTTCTCAGAAATGACCACCATCTGGGTAATTTGTGATAGGTTTTCCAAAATGATACATCTTGTGCCATTACCTAAGTTGCCTTCCTCCTCTGAATTGGTGCCGTTGTTTCTTCAGCACGTGGTTCGTTTACACGGCATTCCTGAGAACATTGTGTCTGACAGAGGAGTCCAGTTTGTTTCCAGATTTTGGAGGACTTTTTGTTCTAAACTGGGTGTTCAATTGTCTTTCTCCTCGGCATTTCATCCTCAGACCAATGGTCAAACTGAGAGAACAAACCAGACATTAGAGACTTATCTAAGATGCTTTGTGTCTGCTGATCAGGATGACTGGGTCTCTTTTTTGCCTTTGGCTGAGTTTGCTCTTAATAATAGGGCTAGCTCTGCCACTTTGATGTCTCCGTTTTTCTGTAATTCTGGTTTTCACCCTCGATTTTCTTCAGGACAGACGGAAGCTTCTGTCTGTCCAGGTGTTGACTCTGTTGTTGAGCGTATGCAACAGATTTGGGACCAGGTAGTGGAGAGGTTGTCCCTCTCTCAGGAGAAGGCCCAGCGGTTTGCTAACCGGCATAGGACTGATGGTCCTCGGTTTAAAGTGGGGGACTTGGTCTGGTTGTCCTCAAAGAATATTCCTATGAGAGTAGCATCTCCTAAATTTAAGCCTAGGTTCATTGGACCTTATAAGATCATGGAGATTATTAATCCTGTTTCTTTTCGTTTGCTTCTTCCAGGGACATTTAAGATCCATAACGTGTTCCACAAGTCCTTGTTGAAGAGGTTTGTTGAGCCAGTGGTTCCTGCTACTGTGCCTCCTGACCCTGTTTTGGTTGAGGGCAATCTGGAGTATGTGGTTGAGAAAATATTGGATTCTCGTTTTTCTAGACGAAGACTCCAGTATTTGGTTAAATGGAGAGGTTATGGTCAGGAAGACAATTCTTGGGTGTTTGCTTCGGACATCCATGCTAGGAGACTTATCCGTGCGTATCATAGAACTCATCCTGACCGACCTGGTTGCTCAAATGAGGGTTCGTTGACCCCTCCTCAAGGGGGGGGTACTGTTGTGAATGGGTTTGAGATGAGTTCTGAGCAGAGGCTCCCTCTGGTGGTTACAAGCGGTACTAGTGAAGATTGTGAGGACTGGGAATCAGGTGTTACTGACTGGTCTTATATAAGGGAGTCATTTTCCCATCAGGGTTGCCGGTGATCAATTGTTCTGGTCTGAATCCTTCATTCCAGTTTCCCTTGTAGCCTGCTGTGTCGTGTCTGCATCTCCTGCTACCAGATAAGAATTTTTCTTCTTTTGTGTTGTTGCTATATTTTTGCATTTTGTCCTGCACTTCTTTGGGGGCCTTCTGGGTCCCCTCCGGGGGCTTCTGCCTTCTCAGTTTAGTTCAGCCACTGAGTTTTGTTCTTTTGCTTTTTCCAGTTTTTTCAGTGGCTGCTGTTTTGATTTTGTTACACCAGAGAGCTAATTTAGGTGGTAGAGGTCGTGTGATCTCAGGTGATTTTGAAATTAGTAGAGTTGGTGTTTTTCAGGGTTTTCTGGGATTGCAGTAAGTACCCTTCCTGTCCTTTTCTATTTAGATAGTTTGGGCCCCAGCGTTTGCTCATTCTATTTTCTTTCTGTGTCAGTATTTCCTTTTTTACCTGCACTCCTCAGCTACCGAAACATAACACAGATGTCTATCACCTGGGGGCGATGACTGGCAATCAGGTGTTTCTGACTGGGGAGATATAAGTGAGCAACCTTCTCATGATCCTTGCTGGTGATTTGTTGCTTCCTGGTCCCTTTTGGAAGTCAGCTTGCTTCCTGCTCTGTCCTGCAACTTTCAGATAAGTTTTGCTGTTTATTTCTGTGGCATTTGTTTTTGTCTATCTCAGTTTTCTGCCCTTTTGAAGCTAGTACAGCCAGGTTCCCCTGCGGGGGCCTGCGCTGGACTCTGTTTCTCATTTGCCACTGTTTATGTATTTTCAGTTCCCTGTTATTTCAGTATCTGCTGATTTGCTACCAGTTCACACCAGAGACAGTTTATGTATTTTCAGTTCCCTGTTATTTTCGGTATCTGCTGATTTGCTACCAGATCATACCAGAGGTCTGATCTAGCGGGGGAGAGATCGTGTGGTCTCAGTATTTTTGTATATAAGACGTGTTGGAGTTTTTTAGAGGTTTTGCTGGATTGCAGACAGTATTCTTTCCTGTCCTGTTCTATCTAGACAGTTTGTGCCCCAGCATTTGCTTGCTCTATTTTCTGCCTGTGTTTGTATTTCATCTTGTCTCACCGCCAATATATGTTTGGGGGCTACCTATTCCTGTCCTGTTCTATCTAGACAGTTTGTGTCCCAGCATTTGCTTACTCTATTTTCTGCCTGTGTTTGTATTTCATCTTATCTCACCACCAATATATGTTTGGGGCTACCTATTCCTTTGGGGTCTCTTTTCCGGGGCAGTTAGCTTTCCCCTTTCTCTCTTTAGGCATAGTTAACTCTCCGGCTGTGTCGAGGCGTCTAGGGCACCGTAGGTACGTCCCACGGCTGCTTCTAGTTGTGCTGTCAGTTTAGAGGTCTGCAATCCGCTAGTTACCAACCTCTTTGGGTGTCTGGTTGCCTAGGCTATTTTTGCTACTGTCCTCCTAGGCAACCAAATCATAACAGTCCTCTATATAGTTTAATGCACTCCCCATCGTTCTCCATGTAGTATTATACACTTCCCATAGCCCTCCATATAGTATAATACACTCTTTATAGTCCTCAATATAGTACAATGCACTCCCCATAATATAATGCATCCCATAGCCCATCATATAGTATACTGCATTCTCCATAGTCCTCCATATTGTCTAATGCATTCCCCATAGTCCCCCATACAGTATAATGCAGCCCCCATGTACTATAATGCAGCACCCATAGAGTATAATGCAGCCTCCATAGAGTATAATGTAGCCCCATAGAGTATAATGTAGCCCCATAGAGTATAATGCAGCCCCATATAGTATAATGCTCCATCATAGAGTGTAACAACCTCATATAGTATAATGCAGCCCCATAGAGTATAATGCAGCCCGCCTGACTCACAGTCCCCATAGCGGCCACTTGATATGCCACTATTCGTGGCAGGCCAATGGCTGGGGGCCCCTATAGAAGTGGGGCTAGTCAAATGACTAGTTTGCCTGCCCCTAATTTCGGGTCTGGGTAGCTCAGGAATACCCTCTGACTCTAGAGTCACAGGGGGAACTATCTTCCTACAAATAGCTTTGTTGTGTACATGAGGCTTTAGTACAAATGTTCCTTACCACATAATTCGCTCATGATAGATTTAGAGAACTGGTATGAAGACAAAAGCTGCATCAACTATGACTTATAAAATTATATTTACAATCAAATAATCTGCACTAATTCCTCTAGAGTCAAAACAGCACTCATATTTTTTTTATAGGCAGTAAAAAATAGTGTCCTATTTTTACAGCCTTTTCAGTGAACAGTTTTTGGGTGATTTGCCATTCTGACTTAGGCCGGGATCACACATGCGAGTAAGTCGTCCGACACTCGCATGTGAAATCCCAGCTCTGGCGCCGGCACTTGGGAGTGGAGCGAGCGGCTGCATGTAGTTCTATGCAGCCGCGCGCTCCACTCCCGAGTGCCGGCGCCAGAGCTGGGATTTCACATGCGAGTGTCGGACGACTTACTCGCATGTGTGATCCCGGCCTTACACTCTGACTCTCCTGCTCTGTGCAGCCTTGCCTTTCACTGGTCACAGTACCATATATATGGAGGTTCTTTGACAGGACAAGTTCCTGAATATATTTGTGCCTTCAGAGATGCTTACATATCACAGGATTGAAACTGGTTTATAACTCAATGTATACCACAATGTACATCAAAACTTTGCTATTATTATTTTTGTAAAAAGATTATGCCCCAAATCTCTGTTGTGAGGTTGTGGTGCAGCCAATCACCTAATCCTCATATCGCCTGTCTGAGATCTTTCTTCATTATGTCACAGTGTGGGACCTGGATATAGGCCTTTCATCATTATGTCACAGTATGGGCCCTGGATATAGGTTTTTCTTCAATATGTCCCACATCCCTGACAAGTTTACAAAGCACAGATATCTCACTTCAAAAACATGATACTTTGAACAGAAGTATCAGAGTATTGTATGATGCTGACATCTAGTGTACATTTGAGTAAATTACAGCTTTTTTCTCCTGCACTTTGTGCTTCTGCCCATATTTCTCTGACAACTCACTATACCTACTTAACCCCTTCACCCCCAAGGGTGGTTTGCACGTTAATGACCGGGCCAATTTTTACAATTCTGACCACTGTCTCTTTATGGAGTTATAACTCTGGAACGCTTCAACGGATATTCGCGATTCTGAGACTGTTTTCTCGTGACATATTGTACTTCATGATAGTGGTAAAATTTCTTCGATATACCTTGCGTTTATTTTTGAAAAAAAAAAACGCAAATATGGCGAAAATTTTGAAAATTTTGCAATTTTCAAACTTTGAATTTTTTTTTCCCTTAAAACAGAGAGATATGTCACACAAAATAGTTAAGAAATAACATTTCCCACATGTCTACTTTACATCAGCACAATTTTGGAACCAAAATTTTTTTTGTTAGGAAATTATAAGGGTTAAAAGTTGACCAGCGATCTCTCATTTTTACAACAAAACTTACAAAGCCATTTTTTTAGGGACCACCTCACATTTGAAGTCACTTTGAGGGGTCTATATGGCAGAAAATACCCAAAAGTGACACCATTCTAAAAACTGCACCCCCAAGGTACTCAAAACCACATTCAAGAAGTTTAATAACCCTTCAGGTGCTTCACAGGAGCTGAAGCAACGTGGAAGGAAAAAATTAATATTTAACTTTTTAGCCACAAAAATGATCTTTTACAAACTTTTTTTATTTTCACAAGGGTAAAAGGAGAAAATGGGCAGATAAAGTTGTTGTGCAATTTCTCCTGAGTACGCCAATACCCCATATGTGGGGGAAAACCACTGTTTGGGCACACGGCAGAGCTCGTAAGGGAAGGAGCGCCGTTTGACTTTTTCAAACTAAAATTGGCTGGAATTGAGATTGGACGCCATGTCGTGTTTGGAGAGCCCCTGATATGCCTAAACAGTGGAAACCCCCCAAAAGTGACACCATTTTGGAAACTAGACCCCCTAAGGAACTTATCTAGATCTGTTGTGAGCACTTTGAACCCCAAAGTGTTTCACAAAAGTTTATAATGCCTGGGTGTGAAAAAAAAAACAACAATTTTCCACAAAAATGATTTTTTAGTCCCAAATTTTTGATTTTTCCCAAGGAAATTGGACCCCAAAAGTTGTTGTCCAATTTGTCCTGAGTACGCTGATACCCCATATGTGGTGGGGGGAAACTGTTTGGGTGCAGGCAGGGCTTGGAAAGGAAGCAGTAACTTTTGGAATGCAAACATTGATGGGGGTCATGTTCCGTTTGTAGTGCCCCAGATGAGCTTAAACAGTGGAAACCCCCCACAAGTGACCCCATTTTGGAAGCTAGACCCCCTAAGGAACTTATCTAGATCTTTGTTGAGCACTTTGAACCCCAAGTGCTTTACACAAGTTTATAATGCCCGGGCATGAAAATAAAAAATCCTATTTTTTTCCCACAAAAATGATCTCTTAGTCACTAATTTTTTATTTTCCCCAGGGTAACAGGAGAAATTGGACCACAAAATTTGTTGTCCAATTTGTCCTGAGTACGCTGTTACCCCATATGTGGGGGGGAACCACTGTTTGGGCGCATGGCAGAGCTCGGAATTGAAGGAGCACCATTTGACTTTTTCCAACCAAAATTGGCTGGAATTGAGATTGGACGCCATGTTGCATTTGGAGAGCCCCTGCTGTGCATAAACAGTGGAAACCCCCCACAAGTGACCCCATTTGGGAAACTGGACCCCCTAAGGAACTTATCTAGATATTTGGTGAGCAATTTGAACCCCCAAGTGCTTCACACAAGTTTATAACGTAGAGCCGTAAAATTAAAAAATCATATTTTTTCCACAAAATTGATCTTTTCACCCCAATTTTTGTTTTCCCAAGGGTAACAAGACTCCAAAAGTTTTGTGCAATTTGTCCTGAGTGCGCTGATACCCCATATGTGGGGGTAAACCACTGTTTGGGTGCATGGCAGAGTTTGGAAGGGAAGGAGCGCCGTTTGACTTTTTCAACACAGAATTGGCTGGATGCCATGTCGTGTTTGGAGAGCTTCTGATCTGCCTAAACAGTGGAAACCCCCCACAAATGACAACATTTTGGAAACTAGACCCCTCAAGGAACTTATCTAGATGTGTGGTGAGCACTTTGAACCCCAAAGTGCTTCACAGAAGTTTATAACGTACAGCCGTAAAATAAAAAATCTCTTTTTTTTTTACAAAAATGATATTTTCGCCCCCAATATTTTATTTTCACAAGGGTAACAGGAGAAATTGGACCCCAAAAGTTGTTGTCCAATTTGTCCTGAGTATGCTGATACCCAATATGTGGGAGTAAACTACTGTATGGGCGCACGTCGGGGCTCGGAAGGGAAGTAGTGACGTTTTGGATTGCAGACTTTGATGGAATGGTCTGGGGGAGTCATGTCGCATTTGGAGAGCCCCTGATGGCCTAAACAGTGGAAACCCCCCACAAGTGACCCCATTTTGGAAAATAGACCCCACAAGGAACTTATCTAGATGTGTGGTGAGCACTTTGAACCCCGAAGTGCTTCACAGAAGTTTATAACGTACAGCCGTAAAAATAAAAAATCCTTTTTTTTTTTTTTACAAAAATGATTTTTTCGCCCCCAATATTTTATTTTCACAAGGGTAACAGAAGAAATTGGACCCCAAAATTTGTTGTCCAATTTGTCCTGAGTACGCTGATACCCAATATGTGGGAGAAAACGACTGTATGGGTGCACGTCTGGGCTCGGAAGGGAAGTAGTGATGTTTTGGATTGCAGACTTTGATGGAATGGTCTGGGGGCGTCATGTCGCATTTGGAGAGCCCCTGATGCGCCTAAACAGTGGAAACCCCCCACAAGTGACCCCATTTTAGAAAATAGACCCCACAAGGAACTTATCTAGAAGTGTGGTGAGCGCTATGAAGCCCCAAGTGCTTCACAGAAGTTTTATAACATACAGCCGTAAAAACAAAAAAATCATTTTTTTTTTACAAAAATGATTTTGTCGCCCCCAGTTTTTTATTTTCCCAAGGGTAACAGGAGAAATAGGACAAATTGCACAATAACTCTTGTGGTCCAGAGTACGCTGATACCCCATATGCGGGAGTAAACTACTGTTTGGGCGCATGGCAGAGCTCAGAAGTGAAGGAGCACCGTTTGACTTTTTCAACGCAGAATTGGCTGGAATTGAGATCAGACGCCATGTCACATTTGGAGAGGCCCTGATGTGCCTAAACAGCAGAAACCCTCCAATTCTAACTCCAAACCTAACCCCAACACACCCCTAAACCTAGTCCCAAGCCTAACCACAAACCTAACCCTAACACACCCCTAACCGTAATCCCAACCCTAATCCTAATCCTAACGTTAGCGCCAACCCTAACCCTAACTTTAGCCGCAACCCTAACCCTAACGGGAAAATGGAAATAAATACATTTTTTTAATTTTATTATTTTTCCCTAACTAAGGGGGTGATAAAGGGGGGTTTGATTTACTATTTATAGCGGGTTTTTATGATTGGCAGCTGTCACGCTAAAAGATGCTTTTTATTGCAAAAAATAGTTTTTTGCATCACCACATTTTGAGAGCTATAATTTTTGCATATTTTGGCCCACAGAGTCATGTGAGGTCTTATTTTTTGCGGGACGAGGTGACGTTTTTATTGGTACCATAAACCTGCCTTAAGGTCACCTTTCAATACTAAGGTGACATTAAGGTGAGATTATTAACCCATTCGCCACCGCTACAGGGCAATGGGAATAGACGGGCAAAGTGCCAGAAAGGGCGAATCTAATTATAGATTTGCCCTTTCTGGGGTGTCTGGGGGCAGATGTTAGTAGCCAGGGGGCGCACCAAAAAAATGTACCCTCCCTAGGCTATTATTATCTGCCCCCACTCGCTTGCTTTGTCTGTCTGGTGGAGAAAATACAGCGGGAGCCCACGCATTTTTTTGTCAACGAATTTACACCTTTAATTAACCCCTACATGTCTGAAATTTAGCACAAATACACTCATGTAATTGTAAGTTCTAAACAAATATCAAAATACAGGAAATGACATGGTTAACTGTGTGGAAACAATGTATCATTTCATGTCGGCTTCTGTGATTTCACAAAAGCCGGCAATTGAATTTGCGGCTATTACAGTATGTAGAAGTCTAGGAAATATAAATATATGTATATATACATGTCACAATTATATATATATATATATATATATATATATATATGTATTCTATGTGTATATATCTATTCTTTCTATTCTTTATTAAAGCTGTCAGTGTGATTTTACAGTATAGCCGGGGATGAATTGCCGGCTTTTCTAAAGGACACCGATGCGATTTCATCGCAAGTCACACATGCGGTCCGTTTGTAATTAGATTTTTCATCGCTCACATAGACTTGCATTGGCGATAGTCGACCCACAATCGGTGACAATTGCAGCATGCTGCGATTGCACACGGACATTTAAAACGGACCACAAAAAATCTGATACTGGGAGCTGCTCCATAGATTAACATAGGGCAGACTGCAATACGATTTTTCATCGCATTGCAGTCGTCCGATTCTGTCGCCAGTGTGACGCCGGCCTTAGAATTAGGACTGTTCCAATTACGGTCACCGTGGAGTGGTTGGGATGGCTTTCGCATTTTTTTGATTACAAAAAAATGTTAACTAAGTATTATTATATTATTATTTATTATAGAGCCATTTATTCCATGGCGCTTTACATGTGAGGAGGGATATACATAATAAAAACAAGTACAGTAATCTTAAACAATACAAGTCACGTATCATATATTATTTTCATGCATTTTGCTGTTTATTTATTTACTGCAGAATATTTAATCTTTATGTTTCTGTCTTTGTCTTTTTTCTGTTCTGTGGCCAGTGTGAACGTGCGCTCACATGCTCACATGCACACCAGTTTATATCCCAGTTCATACCTTTGTGTTTTTTTTAGTCTTTTTGTATCATGTGCATTATAAAGGTGTGGCCTAACTTTTCTCTGAGCTGTGCATTATATTGACGTGGTTTCCCGTGGTTGTGTGTCCACTAGCTGGGCCCAGTCCTTCTCAGCCCTTATCCACATGCATGTCACTTGACAAACGGTAAGGTTTTTAATATTACGATTGTCCCAATTAAGGTCACTGTGAAGTGATGGAATGGCTTTCGCATTTTTGTTTGTCAAAAAACATGTTAGCTAAATAATGTATGTTATTTTTTTTTTTAATAATAATTTTTATTAATTTTTAACATGTAACATAAGTATGTAAATGTACATTCCAAAGCATTGTTCTTAGCTTAAGTATTCAACTTTTCAGTTTTTGATTATCACACTACCAATTGTATGTTCTAAATGCAAAATAAACATCAAAAAACAAAAAAAAAAAAAAAAAAATTTTCCCTTCCCCATTACCCTCCCTCTTCCCAAACATGCAGGAAGCACTTGTATATTCCTTGTGTGCTCCTCAACCTTTCTATTCGTCCTCATCTTAATCCCTTACACATTCTTGAACATTTAGTCTGCATCTATAGTTTATACTGCGTCTTAACCCGTATCCCTTCCACCTTTTCCATCGACATTTGAATCAGTTATTTTCAACTTCCCCAATGTTCCACCCAAGTCTTCCAGTATGTACCAACTGGTCTGTTCAAAGGGTTTCATAATTCCCTGAAGCTCTTTGTTTGCGTAATGTCTAAGTAAGAAGCATTTCCATATTGTTATGAGCGATTTTATACTCTTTTCCTTGTTACGCTCGGCTTCCAGCCATGCTAAGTGAAACAAAGTCTTCATTTGACCCATTTTAACTTTCCGATTTGGAATGGAATCGCTCAACCAATCCTTTAATAGGCTTCTTTTGGCTATCATACAAATTAAGTGGAACATTGGAGATAATGTGTCCTTCCCTTTTTGTTGTGGGTCTTCTTCCCCTTTCCAGTAATGGAAGAGGAACGGTAACGGGTGCAATGATATTTTCCTAATACCCATATTTTCCATCATATGTTTTATGTCTATCCAGAATTCCTGTACTTTAGGGCATCCCCAGAGACCGTGTAACAAATCAGACTTTCCAAGTTTGCATTTTGGGCAATGTACCAGACGATCCCTCATTGTTCTAGATACTGGTATGTTGAAGGCCAGTATAGCCCTGTGCATAATCCTAAATTGTGTGTCTCTCCAAACCTCACTTAAGATGTTTTTCCGAACTACCTGCCAACCCGCCAGTATTTTTTCCCCAATTTCCTCACCCTCTATTTGTTTGGCCCAGGATCTAAATGTTTTCTCTATGTCCATTTTCCCAAGGATGGCTTTCAGACTTCTGTATATTGCAGATATATTGCATGTACCTGCTCGGTCAAATAATAGATTATCCATTGCATTCCCTCTCGTCTCTTCCCTCACATTTATTAAATGCGTCATTATTGTCCCTTTTATTTGCCCAAATTGTAGGAATTGTTGTTCACTTAGCTTGAATTTTGATATTATCTCTTCCCTACTCAGCCACCTATTTTCTTCTTCATGCAGTAGATTACCTCTTATTTGGATCCCCTTCACCCTCCATTCCTGAAATAGTTTGTTCTCTGCTATTTGTTGGAATGCAGGGCTTCCCCATATAGGTAAATCTCTCGATATTCTCCAAGATAATTTAAGTTTTCTCCTAAGTTCCTTCCATGTAGCTATTGTATCCCGATACACTATTGAAGTTTTTATTTTTTTAGGCAGTAGGCTTTGTGGCGTGTGTAATAAGGCAACTAAGTTCCACGGGTACGCATATGATTTTTCCAGGGCCGTATCAGAAAACCCACTAGTGTCTTTAAACCAATCTACTATGTGACGGGAAATACACGCTAGATTATAACCTCTTATGTCTGGCAAGTTTACCCCTCCCTCTTCCCTGGAAGCCATTAGTGTAATCAGTTTTATACGGGGTCTTCAACCTCTCCAGATAAATTTCCTGATAGCCGAGTATACTTTCTGCACATCAACATGCTTTAGGAGAACAGGGATGGTGTGCAACGGATACATGAGTTCTGAGAAACTCATCATTTTTAAAAGGTGAATCCTGCCCAATTGACTCAAAGGCAAATTTTACCACCTATCTAATTCCTGTTGAATTTTGGAGATGACTGGAGGAAAGTTTAAGTTATATACTGACTCTGGTTTTCTACCCAGCTTGATCCCCAGATATGTTATATGTGTTTTGGATATTGGAATACTGCATACTTCCTTTTCCACCATACTACTTCTGCCTCTATCTGTTAAGTGGAGAATTTCACATTTGCTTTTATTTAGAGTGAATCCCGAATACCTACCAAAATTTTCCATAAGATCCAGGACCCCCGGCAGATCTCTTGCCACCTCAGCCATGTAGAGAATGATATCATCTGCAAAATACGAGGCCCTAAGCTTCATGTCCCCTACTGGTATCCCTTCAAATACTTCATGTTGTTCTAGGTATCGTGCAAGGGGTTCTAATGCCAGATCGAATATTAGCGGGGACAAAGGACATCACTGACGTGTTCCCTTTTCCAGAGGGAAATTTGCCGATAAATGACCTGGTGTTTGAATTCTTGCTGCGGGGTTAGCATATAGGGCTTTTATAAAATTTCTAAAATTTCCCACAAGCCCAATTTTGTCCAAAACTTGTCCTACCCAACTCCACTTCACCTTATCAAAAGCCTTCTCTGCATCTAGTGTAACCAGAGCCGGCATACCTCGACTGATTTCTTCTTTATTTATTGCATCAATGGCTAACAATGTACGTCTTACATTTGTAACTGCACAATGTATGTTATTTTCATGCACCATCCTGTTTATTTACAGCAGGGTATTTAACCCCTTTACACCCAAGGGTGGTTTGGACGTTAATGACCAGGTAAATTTTTACAATTCTGACCACTGTCCCTTTATGAGGTTATAACTCTGGAAACCTTCAACTGATCTTGGCGATTCTGAGAATGATTTTTCGTGACATATTGTACTTCACATTAGTGGTAAAATTTCTTCGATATAGCTTGCACTTATTTGTGAAAAAAAAACGAAACTTGGCGAAAATTTTGAAATTTTTGCAATTTTCAAACTTTTAATTTTTATGCCCTTTTCAGAGAGTCGTGTCATAAAAAGTAGTTAATAAATAACATTTCCTACATGTCTACTTTACATCAGCACAATTTTGGAACCCAAATTTTTTTTGTTAGGAAGTTATAAGGGTTAAAGTTTGACCAGCGATTTCTCATTTTTACACCTTTATTGTAGGGACCACATCAATTTGAAGTCACTTTGAGGGGACTATATAATAGAAAATACCCCAAAGTGACACCATTCTAAATACTGAACCCCTGAAGGTACTCAAAACTACATTCAAGAAGTTTATTAACCCTTCAGGTGCTTCACAGGAATTTTTGGAATGTTTAAAAAAAAAAAGGAAATTTTAGCTTTTTTTTTACAAAAAAATTACTTCAGATCCAATTTTTTGTATTTTACCAAGGGTAAAACACCACTGTTTGAGCGCATTGCAGAGCTCGGAATGGAAGGAGCGCAGTTTGACTTTTCAATGCAAAATTGGCTGGAATTGAGATTGGACATCATGTCGAATTTGGAGAGCCCCTGATGTGCCTAAACAGTGGAAACCCACCACAAGTGACACCATTTTTGAAAGTAAACCCCCTAAGAAACTTATCTATATGTGTGGGGGCACTTTGAACCCCCAAGTGCTTCACAGAAGTTTGTAACGTACAGCCATAAAAAGAAAAAAATCATATTTTTACACAAAAATGATGTTTTCGCCCACCAATTTTTTTATTTTCCCATGGGTAACAGGAGAAATTGGACCCCTAAAGTTGTTGTGCAATCTTTCCTGAGTATGCTGATAACCTATATTTGAGGGTAAATCACTGTTTGGGGCGCATGGCAGAGCTCAGAAGGGAAGTAGCACCGTTTGACTTTTTTAAATGTAGAATTGGCTGGAATTGAGATCAGACGCTATGTTGCATTTGGAGAGCCGCTGATATGCCTAAACAGTGGAAACCCACCAATTCTAACTCCATCCCTAACCCCAACACACCCTAACCCTAATCCCAACCATAATCATAAGCCTAACCACAAACTTAACCCTAACACACCCCTAACCTAATCTCAACCCTAACTCTAATCCCAAACCTAGCCCTAATCCAAACCTTAACCTCAACTCTAGCCCCAACCCTAACCCTAACTTTAGCCCTAACCATAACTTTAGCCCCAACTCTAAACCTAAATTTAGCCCCAACTAGAGATGAGCGACTTTGCCTTTTTTAAGGGTCGAGTCGGGTTTCGTGAAACCTGACTTTCTCAAAAGTTGAGTCGAACTAAGTCGGCCGACTAACGGAAAAGGTCGGGTCGGAGTCGAAAATCCGACCCCAATGCAAGTCAATGGGGAATAAAAGTCAGCAGGGAGTGGAGGACAGTAAACACACCTACAGTGCCCATTTCAATGCCAACGACATCAATTCTTATTATCTAAGCTTGTCAACCTTAATTTACTTTATAATAATAGTAACGCATTGAAAACTGGGGTTTATTTGGCTAAAGTTGTGGGGGGCAGGGCTGGCTCCAGGTTTTCGTGGGCACCGGGCCAAAGAGTCTCAGTGGGCCCCTTTAACACATACCACAATTCATGATGCTCCGATATGGCAGAGAAAGTAAAGTACAATGCCAAATACTTCACTTCTTACATTACATGATTGATATCTATTATAAATTCTACAATAGCTCAAAAACTGACAGTATAGTCCTCCATACAGTATTATGGGCACCACATAGTGCGCCATACAGAATAATGAGCCCCATATATTGCTCTATACAGAATAATGAGCCCCATATATTGCTCAAGACAGAATAATGGGCTCCATATAATGCTCAATACAGAATAGGCCCCATATGTGCTCCATATGATGCTCCATATATAAAGGGCACTATATGATGCCCCATAAATAATGAACCCCATATTGTTAGGGTCTGCGGAACGCACCAAATAAATATAAATAGTGGGTGCGTTCGCAGCCCGGGGTCCACCGTGCAGGCAGAGCCTGCTGCTAGTAAGGTGGCGGTATAGGCGAACTCTGTTACTTCACTGAGTCGCAAATATAGATGCTGTGGCACTATATGGCGGTATAAGCAAACTCTGTTACACCACAGAGTCGCTGAGGTAGAGACGCAGAGATAGAGACTGTGTCCTGCAGTCAGCAACGCAAACAAGCAACTCCTCACCGGAGAAGCCGGTATTCTAGGGGCTTATTTCAGCCAAGCCCTAATCACGTGCATACAAATCTCCTCACCGGAGGTGCCGGTATTCTAGGGGCTTATTTCAGCCGAGCCCTAACCAAATGCGTGCATGATCACACTGGCGCAAAGCACATAATGCAATTGATACTAGCGCTCGGTCGAGCGGCCATGCGAGCCTTTTATAGCAGCAGCTACAGGACCTTCCAGAAAAGGACCAATGAGAAACTGTCTCAGAACACAAGCAGTCTCAGGACCTTCCCGGCGGACCAATAGGAGCTGCTGCAGTACCTGAGCATGTGACCCCTGATCTCCAATGAGAGATCTTACCCTGGGCATGCTCTAAAGGGGAAACGCAGGACTTAGTCCCAAAGACGTCTGCTCGCCGCTGACCAGTACTGGCTACAATAGCAGAACCTGGAGAGGCAGCAGTAAACCTTTGCACAGTACTAGGCTGTGCAAGACGCTGAGACCGACGTCTCTGCTGAGGAGGCTCCACTGCGGCCGGAGACGATAGGGGACCGCAGTGGGAATGGCTCGAGATTCCCCTGTGCAGAAGCGGGAACTCGACCACTAACATTACCCCCCTAGGGCCCCCCTACCTTGGGCCTCGCTAATCTCGAAGGCAGCAATGAGCTGCGGAGCCTGAATACGCTCAGCAGGCTCCCATGACCTATCCTCAGGCCCATAACCCCTCCAATCCACCAAATAAATCTTTTTGCCACGTACCACCTTGCACCCCAAAATAGCATTCACCTCATAGTCGTCCGTAGAGAACCCGATGTCCCGGCAGATGACTCGGAAAACCAGGACAAGTATACGGGTTTCAGGAGGGAGACATGGAATGTGTCGGTGATACCCAGGCGTGGCGGAAGGGCTAGACGATAGACCACAGGATTGACCTGCTCGAGGACCTTGAAGGGACCCAAGAAGCGAGGTGCAAACTTAGTGGACTCTACTCGCAGCCTGATGTTACGGACGGAGAGCCACACTAAGTTGCCAAAGGTAAAAGTCGGAGCGGGGCGCCGATGTGCGTCGGCGGTGGACCTCATCCTCTCCTTGGAGGCCAGAATAGCATCCTGAGTGCGGTCCCAAATGTCCCATGCCTCCACTGCCCAGTCTGCCACCCTGGAGTCGGTGGAAGACACGGGCATAGGTACAGGAACCCGCGGATGCTGACCAAAATTAAGGAGGAACGGAGTTTGTCCAGTGGAATCAGCCACGGCGTTGTTTAATGCAAACTCTGCCCACGGTAGCAAGGATGCCCAGTCATCCTGCCTGGCTGAAACAAAATGATGCAGATATGTGACCAAGGTCTGGTTGGCCCTCTCTACCAACCCATTTGTCTCGGGATGATAGGCAGAAGAGAGAATTAATTCAATACTGAACAGGCGACAAAGCTCTCTCCAGAACCGAGGCGCAAACTTGGGGACCCCGGTCACTGACAATTTTTTCTGGCATACCGTGTAAGCGGAAGATGTGTCTAATAAACAGTGCCGCCAAGGCCCATGCAGAAGGTAACCGGGGTAGCGGTACCAAGTGCACCATTTTAGAGAAGTGGTCGGTGATAACCCATATGATGGTGCAACCACGAGACTTGGGTAGGCCTACCACAAAGTCCATCCCGACCATCTCCCAGAGCCTGTCTGCCACCGGCAATGGATAAAGTAGCCCAGCTGGCCGTTGACGAGGGGACTTATTTTTGGGCAGGAGACACATGCCCGAATATAGTCTCCAGCGTCCCGGACCATATGCAGCCACCAGTACGTCCTCGCCATAGCTCGGATGTCCTTTTTTTCCCAAAATGTCCACCCATCCTGGATGAATGGGCCCAAGAGAGAACCTCCAGTCGCAAATTAGATGGTACAAAAGTCTTGCCGGGAGGCACAGACTCTAGCGACACCGGAGCTACAGTTCTCAGGCTCTCAGAGGGGACAATAAGTCGCGGCTCCCCCTCCTCCTCCTCGGAAGACACGACGGAGCGAGACAGAGCGTCAGCCCGGATATTCTCTCCCGAAAGAAAATGGAGGGTGAAGTGAAAGCGGGAGAAAATTAAGGACCATCTGGCCTGAGGGAATTTAGCCGCTGGGCAGTTTGTAAATACACCAGATTTTTGTAATCAGTGAAAACTTGGAAGGGAAATCGAGCCCCCTCCAACAGATGTTTCCACTCAGAGAAGGCCAACTTCATTGCTAGCAACTCCCTGTCCCCGATGGAATAATTCCTCTCGCTGGTGTGAAGGTCTTGGAAAAGAAGAAGCAAGGATGCTTCCGACCTTGAGCATCCTTCTGGAAGAGGACTGCTCCAGCACCAGCGGACGAGGCATCCACCTCCAAAATAATCGGCTTATCAACATCGGGGCGATGTAGAATGGGAGCACTAGAAAATGGGACTTTATAGAAGTGAAGGCCTTGGAGACCTCTTCTGACCACAATTTGGGGTTTGCTCCCTTCTTGGTGAGGGCTATCAAGGGAGCTACCAAAGTTGAGAAGTGGGGAATAAACTGACGATAGTAACTAATGAACCCAATAAAGAGCTGCACCACTTTCAGAGAATGGGGTTCTTGCCAGTCCATCACCGCCTGTAGTTTGGCAGGATCCATAGCCAGACCCTGGGAAGAGATGATATAGCCCAGGAAGGGTAAGGACTCCTGCTCAAACATACATTTCTCCAACTTTGCGTAGAGAGAATTTGACTGTAAGAGGTCAAAAAGACTCTGCAGTAGTGTTGAGCATTCCGATACCGCAAGTATCTGGTATCGGCCGATATTCGCTGTATCGAAATTCCGATACTTAGTTCCGATATTTTTCATATATCGTATACCGGAATCGGAAGTTCCCATAATTCTTTGAGAGGCAATGTGATTTTAGTCAGCCAATGAGGAATCTTATGAAGTGTGGGCACATCCTGTAATGCTGCGGTCATCTTAACTAATGGCATGGCTGTGATTGGCTGCTGAAATGATGTCAGAATGCACTATAAAAGGCGCCGCCTCCATTTTAGCGTCACTGTGCTGTGAACTCAGTTAGGGACAGAACGCTGCTGTGCTGACTCTGAGGGACAGTTAGACATTGCGATTTTGTGTACTCTACTGTGCTTTAGGCAGGCTAGTTTACCAACGCTGTGTAAAGCTTCCTTTTGCCAGTGTTGTTTTAACAGCTCTGTGCAAGGTGTGTGTGTGAGAGTGCAGGTGACGCTGCAGTTTGCTCTGCATCCACCGCTGTTTGTAGGCATCTGCAAGTGTCACTCACTGATTTTTTTTTTTTTCTTTGATTTTGTGGAATTGGTGCAGCTCCATTATATTTGCAAAAAATCTAATCTATTAGTGTGACGCGCTTCCATCCGTATACAATACATTGGTTGCAAACACTATAGAAGTAGACAAAGGGGCCTTTCACAGCTACTGAACAGTTGTGTTTCAGTGTTCACTGTAGTCTGTGAGCTTTTCATTTTTTGAGTGCAGATCACGCTCCAGTTAGTTCTTCAACTACTGCTGGTTGTAGTCTGCTGAGCGTGTGTCACTGCCTCATCCTTCACATTTTTCTCTAATTGGTGCTGCTCCATTATATTTGAAAAAAATCTAATCTATTAGTGTGACGCGCTTCCATCCGTATACAATACAGTGGTTGCAAACACTATAGAAGTAGACAAAGGGGCCTTTCACAGCTACTGAACAGTTGTGTTTCAGTGTTCACTGTAGTCTGTGAGCTTTTCATTTTTTGAGTGCAGATCACGCTCCAGTTAGTTCTTCAACTACTGCTGGTTGTAGTCTGCTGAGCGTGTGTCACTGCCTCATCCTTCACATTTTTCTCTAATTGGTGCTGCTCCATTATATTTGAAAAAAATCTAATCTATTAGTGTGACGCGCTTCCATCCGTATACAATACAGTGGTTGCAAACACTATAGAAGTAGACAAAGGGGCCTTTCACAGCTACTGAACAGTTGTGTTTCAGTGTTCACTGTAGTCTGTGAGCTTTTCATTTTTTGAGTGCAGATCACGCTCCAGTTAGTTCTTCAACTACTGCTGGTTGTAGTCTGCTGAGCGTGTGTCACTGCCTCATCCTTCACATTTTTCTCTAATTGGTGCTGCTCCATTATATTTGAAAAAAATCTAATCTATTAGTGTGACGCGCTTCCATCCGTATACAATACAGTGGTTGCAAACACTATAGAAGTAGACAAAGGGGCCTTTCACAGCTACTGAACAGTTGTGTTTCAGTGTTCACTGTAGTCTGTGAGCTTTTCATTTTTTGAGTGCAGATCACGCTCCAGTTAGTTCTTCAACTACTGCTGGTTGTAGTCTGCTGAGCGTGTGTCACTGCCTCATCCTTCACATTTTTCTCTAATTGGTGCTGCTCCATTATATTTGAAAAAAATCTAATCTATTAGTGTGACGCGCTTCCATCCGTATACAATACAGTGGTTGCAAACACTATAGAAGTAGACAAAGGGGCCTTTCACAGCTACTGAACAGTTGTGTTTCAGTGTTCACTGTAGTCTGTGAGCTTTTCATTTTTTGAGTGCAGATCACGCTCCAGTTAGTTCTTCAACTACTGCTGGTTGTAGTCTGCTGAGCGTGTGTCACTGCCTCATCCTTCACATTTTTCTCTAATTGGTGCTGCTCCATTATATTTGAAAAAAATCTAATCTATTAGTGTGACGCGCTTCCATCCGTATACAATACAGTGGTTGCAAACACTATAGAAGTAGACAAAGGGGCCTTTCACAGCTACTGAACAGTTGTGTTTCAGTGTTCACTGTAGTCTGTGAGCTTTTCATTTTTTGAGTGCAGATCACGCTCCAGTTAGTTCTTCAACTACTGCTGGTTGTAGTCTGCTGAGCGTGTGTCACTGCCTCATCCTTCACATTTTTCTCTAATTGGTGCTGCTCCATTATATTTGAAAAAAATCTAATCTATTAGTGTGACGCGCTTCCATCCGTATACAATACATTGGTTGCAAACACTATAGAAGTACACAAAGGGGCCTTTCACAGCTACTGAACAGTTGTCTGCAGTGTTCACTGCAGTCTCTGAGGAATAACCACACTTAGGCCTTATAACTTTTCTGACTTTCTTTATCAATCTACCAAGATGAAGAAGGCAGGGAGTAAGGCACGTGGTCGTGGCCGTGGAGTTTCAGCAGGGAGAGGACGTGGGGATTCTGTGCCTGCTGCTGCCGCACCCAGTGACACAGCATCCACCAGTTTTCCCCGTGACGTTCCTTTATGCGCACTTTTGTAGGAGCTCAGCGTACCCCCCTGCTGGGGAAGAACAAATTGAAGCCGTTGTTGGTTGGATGGCAGCCAATGCATCGACTTCAATTGCTTCCACCTCCTCTCAGGACCACAGCACTGTTGAACAACCATCTGTCTCTTCACCGCCTGCCAAATTGCCCAGGCAGTCAGAGAGTTCTGAACTGGAGCCAGCTGAGTCTCTGCTTCTGTTCTCAGAATCTGTTGGCTTGGAAACAGGGGCCCAGCCAAGCAGCATTCTGGAATGGAAGAAGAGGCAGTATGCAGTGATGCGCAACAGCTGTGTCTCTCTGAATGTGAAGAGGCGGTGAGCCAGTGCCGATGGTCAGCACACCGCAGAACGCATCTGATGATGATGAGACTCAGGTGCCATTTTCTGTTGAGCAAGGTGCTGGCCAGACCACCCAACAGCAGCAGGTGTTGGAAGAGGGTAGTGGAGATGATGAGGTCCAAGACCCAACATGGCGTGAGGAACAGGAAGGTGGTGGTAGCAGCTCTGAGGAAGAGATTGCCCCAACGGTCCAAACAGTAGGGAGAGGTAGGCTGCAGACTCGGTTGCCTGTAGCCTCCAGTTTGGCACCCGTTCGTAGCAGTTCTCTTCCAATAGCCAAACCGGGCGCTCCCAGGACTTGCACTGCGTGGTCCTTTTTTGACACACTTGCAGATGATATTTGCTATGTCAAATGCAAGCTGTGTAATCAAAAAGTTAAAAGAGGTAAAAATATCAGTAACCTCAATACCACAAATATGTGGAAACATGTACGGACAAAGCACGTAGCTGAGTTACAAAGACACACTGGAGATGTAGGCCAACCTACAGCAGCACCTACATCTTCAGCTCGTGTTGGAGCCTCTTCCTCCAGCTCACACACAGCTGGTTCGGCTTCCTCACAGGATCGCCATGGAAGAACCTCTGTAACTGTTGTCCAGAGACCCAGTGTTATTCCACCCACAGCTGCAAGTTCCCTGTCATCCTCACACTCCCAGGCCACAAAACAGCCATCGGTAGCACAGGCATGGGATAAAAGACGGCCATACTCGGCAAACCATCCACAAGCACAGGCTCTGAATGCTGGCATTGCAAAACTCCTGTCCCTTGAAATGCTGTCATTCAGGCTGGTGGAGACTGACAGTTTCCGTGACTTAATGTCATTGGCAGTCCCACAATACAATGTGCCCAGCCGATTTTATTTCAGCAGGCAAGCCGTCCCTGGTCTGCAAAAGCATGTTGAGGGAAAAATTAAACATGCGCTACTAAACGCCGTCAGTAGCAAGGTCCACCTGACCACCGATGCGTGGACCAGTACCCATGGCCAGGGACGATACTTTCCCTCACTGCCCATTGGGTCAATGTTGTGGAGCCGGGTACAGATCTTGCGAGTGGCGCTGTACGTGTTCTGCCAACTCCAAGGATTGCAGGAATCAAGTCTGTCCACATTGACTCCTCCTCCTACTCCAGTTCCTCAGAATCATCGCTGCAGGAGCCGTCACGGTCTACCTCCACATGGACCCGTGAACGTTTACCTGATGCGACCGATATGAGCACAGCCGTGGCCAAACGTCAACAGGCCGTCCTGAAATTAATTTACATGGGAATCGAAGCCACACAGCGCAGGAGCTCTGGAATGCCATCAAGCAGGAGAGCGACGTGTGGTTTTTGCCAGCGAATCTCCAGCCAGGCTTGGTAGTGTGTGACAATGGCCGAAATCTGGTGGCAGCTCTGGGCCTTGGCAACCTCACTCACATACCATGTCTGGCACATGTGCTCAACTTGGTCGTGCAGAGTTTTTTGAGGGACTATCCGGATCTTGATGCACTGCTGCACAAGGTCCGCCTAGAGTGCGCTCACTTGCGACGTTCCAGCATGGCCAGATCGCGCATTGCAGCTCTGCAACGCAGATTTCGCCTTCCTGAACATCGCATCATATGTGACGTACCCACCAGGTGGAATTCCACGTTACATATGTTGGAGCGGTTGTGTGAGCAGCAGCCAGCTGGCATCAGGCGCAATCAACTCGCAATTTGCGTCGTTCACACTTCACCACTACTGAGTGGGCCTCTATGAAGGACATCTGCCACGTTTTGCGTGCGTTTGATGAGTCAACGCGGATGGCGAGTGCAGATGATGCACTAGTCAGCCTGACTGTCCCCTTATCTGCCTGCTTCAAAAAACACTGCAAGCAATAAGGGATGAGGTTTTGGAAGAGGTGGAGGATGAGGAGTCACAAATTCCATCACCTTCTGGACAGTCAGCGCAACGTGGTTCCTCACAAAGGGCTGGGCAGTGTTCACTTTGTGAGGAGGAGAAGTCAATGGAGGAGGAAGACATCGCTCCAGAGGGAGGTACACAACGCTCTAGTCAGTATGTAGAGCGAGGGTGGGGTGATGCGAGCAGCAGAGATGACCCTCTTGCAGGGGACAGCGTTTCTTGGCCAGTTGGGAGTCTGCAGCACATGGTTGATTTCATGCTGCAGTGCCTGAGAAACGACCGCCGCATCGCCCACATTCTCACCACGTCTGATTATTGGGTGTACACCCTCCTAGACCCTCGCTACCGGGACAACTTACAAAGCCTCATCACACCGTTGAACCGGGAGCGTAAAATGCGGGAGTACCAAGACATACTGGTGCAATCCATAATGTTCTCCATTCCAGCCGAGAGCACTGCTGCTGCTACTGCTTTACAAAGCAGCTCTGTGCGTCGAGGCAGTGGAGACAGCTCTGCAACAAGAGGGAGCACAAGCAGCGCCTCTGCACAGGGCAAGACCAGTATGTTCCAAAAGTGGCGAAGTTTTGTGGCAGCGCCACCAATGTCTACACCATCCGAGACGGCTCCAGTCAGCAGGAGGCAACGTTTCCGTAAGATGGTGACAGACTACATGTCTTTCCCTCTCAGTGTACTCCCAGATGGCTCTTCCCCATTCAAGTTTTGGGTCTCTAAGCTGGATACATGGCCAGAGCTTAGCCAGTATGCATTGGAGGTGCTGGCTTGCCCTGCTGCCAGTGTATTATCGGAGCGCGTCTTTAGTGCCGCAGGTGGTGTACTAACAGACCGTCGCATGCGACTATCCTCCGATAATGTAGACCGGCTTACTTTTCTGAAAATGAACAAGGCATGGATCTCGCCAGAATTTGTCTGTCCGTTTTCAGATTAAATAACTGGTTCGCAACGTTATCCATGTCTCCTGTTCCCTACACATGCACAGAAAAACCCATGTCGAACATGCTCCAAATAGGGAAGAGCCGTCACCCTGATTGTTATGCTTAAAACAGGAAATTGTGAAGTTTTCCAGGCCTAGAATGATAAATTTTTATGACAAATATGGACAAATAATAATTTGTCATCACAGCGCATATCTGCACATGTCTATTATAAATGGTAACAAAAACTAAAACATAGTCTTCACTTTTTGAAATTTATGCATAAAAGTACATTTCATACTTATCAATTAATGCTTTTTAAGGAACTTTATCTGTACCTGTAAGATAATGCAGTCAATGGATGTACAAATCATAAAATCCTCATCATCATCATCACGATTTTATTTATGACAGACATTATAAAATACACATACTGATGCCAACTGTAACTTCACACACCATATATGAAATGGCCAGCATCTAAACCTGGTAATAATGTGCAATCACAAATTATTACATCTAAAAGTGCATCATGCATACTGACAATAGGTAGTACTAGTTATACCTGCAAGTGCTGTTGAAACAACCACAACAGATATAAATTAATAATGGTATATAGGTATCACAGTGCATAGTTACTCATGGACAATGTTGATGTAATACTGTACCTCAATAAAGTAAGCGTCAACCATTATGCTTGTTAGTCTTGTAGATTGTTAAAGAGGGAACGGTCTTTTTTTGTTGGTCATAGGTGGAGTATTAGACAGTAAATGATTACTGCTGTCGTATTTTTGGCGTCCCTAGGGCGCAATAACGCTGCGTAACGTCACATTTTATAGAGTCATCTAATTGACACACGCTACCCTACCCTACGCGTGACAGTAGGAAGGTAGTGTTGATGGATAAAGCCTTGCGCAACCAGACATGCTTTTACCCTCTTCAACACTGTACAAGCAAAAAATGCATGATTGCAGCCGCAGACTTTATTGACGTACAGTATAACATCGACATTACCCATCAGAGGCTGTCCACTGTATGATACAGACATAGAATATACCTTTGCTATCCGTAGCCTTTGTTTCACCTACACTTGCAGGCACACACTTAAATTGTGACAATGCATTATGTTTTTTTAAATGGTTATTTTTTATCGTACATTATTGTGTCATCACATTGATGAGTCCATGCTGGACATGTCATACATGGTGTACAAAGTAACTATTTTATTAACTTAAATAATTGAAATGTCTGTGACTGTCACATCTAAATTGCAATGATGATGATGATAAGTGACTATTACAAAATCCATTGTCTTCACTATGTTATGGTTTAACATAGCGTTCCTTAAGCATTATTCATAAATACAAAAATGGACTTTTATTGTTAAATTTACAACACTATATTTTGTAACCAATTTTTTGGGTGGTGTGTTGTTCCATTTCTTGTTGGCATGTGCATATATGCGTTTATATTTGCAGTGTCTTTATTTTTATTCTTGAAGTTAGGAAACATGTGTATCTTTGTACCGTGTTAGCCAGTAGATAGATAAATATTTAGACTTGAGAGTCCGCAGTGGTTGATACCTTTGAATGGATAACTGAAAAGATGGTAACAAATTGCAAGCTTTCGAGGCTACTCACGTCTCTTCATCAGGCAAAGACTAAACCAAAAAATGAAGCATCACATATTTCTATACACAACAGGACACAGGAATAGTGCAATAGGTAAGACAAGTAAGTGACGTGTAGCAGAACTGTCATTATCACAGAGGGATGAACATAAATATTGGAACAGTTCCTAGATAAGGATAGAAAGTTTTATTGCCCTCTGATTGGGGTCTGGTTTTGTGTTTTAATGCCCCTGGAAGGGCAGAGACGCAGATTCCTTAATTGATATAGAATGACATAAATCCGTGTGATCTATTCATTCCATCACTAACAGTGTCAAAGGTCATGATGAGCTTATATTCTGAAACCTTTGTATCTTTGTCATATTTGAAGTTATATTTTAATACCAGTAATTCCATATCCATCATGCTATGACCGGGCATACAAAAGTGTTTTGCCACTGGTAAATCCATTATTTTTTGTCTTATCGTGTGGCGCTGATAATTCATCCTTGTTCTCATTTTTTGGCCGGTCTAACCCTCACTTGTCCCTCCCTCACTTGTCTTACCTATTCCTGTGTCCTGTTGTGTGTACAAATATGTGATTCTTCCATTTTTTTTTAGTCTTAGCCTGATGAAGAGACCTGAGTAGTCTCGAAAGCTTTGAATTTGTTACCATATTTTCAGTTAGCCATTAAACGGTATCAACCACAGAGGACTCTCAAGTATAAATATTTTTCTATTCTTGGAATTGAAATTCATCATTTTATTGTCCTAGTAAAACTTCATTTATTCTTGTTTGAAGTACATACATTTGCAATGGCCACGTAACAAGGCAATAAGTCAATATTTTGTGCCTACACCCTCCTTGACCCTGGGCTTCAACAGCGCCAGTTGCTGCTCAGAAGTGTTAGATGCACAGATGAAAACAATCGCTGATGTGTTTGTGGGGTTCAGTAACGCCTGCTGTTCCCCTGCTGTGTGTCTGGCAAAAATTACTGCTGCTAACTACAACTTCAACTTCAAACGTCTCATACTAGGCCTCTGCCTACACCCTCCTTGACCCTGGGCTTCAACAGCGCCAGTTGCTGCTCAGAAGTGTTAGATGCACAGATGAAAACAATCGCTGATGTGTTTGTGGGGTTCAGTAACGCCTGCTGTTCCCCTGCTTTGTGTCTGGCAAAAATTACTGCTGCTAACTACAACTTCAACTTCAAACGTCTCATACTAGGCCTCTGCCTACACCCTCCTTGACCCTGGGCTTCAACAGCGCCAGTTGCTGCTCAGAAGTGTTAGATGCACAGATGAAAACAATCGCTGATGTGTTTGTGGGGTTCAGTAACGCCTGCTGTTCCCCTGCTGTGTGTCAGGCAAAAATTACTGCTAGCTACCTAATCATGGTGAAAAAAACCTGACATCTCAAAGTGTCTAGTGCTACACATAGATATGAGGCTACACCCTGATTTCTAAGCTGTAAACATTTGAAACGTCAACTTTCAAACCATAAAATGATTAGTCTTTGTCACAAATCTGTAACAAAATAAATGTGACATATTATTACAGATATGCACATGTCGAAAACAAATGCAAACACAAAATCCTACTTATGCTATAGGATACTGATGGTCAACCTTGTCACTCCATAGCTTAGACAAATCCAACTCACATCATGATGACTCCAATGCTGCAATGTTGGAAGTGCATAATGTGGGTTGAACTTTGACAACTGCTGCAGTGCGAAGGTTATACTTCAGTGTTCTTGCCTTTGAAATAAAAGCATACAAGTAAATATAATAATCCAATGTTGATTAAGGGACGTGATGTACACGTGTAATATTGTGCAAACAATGCATGTAGGAATAGTCCTCTTCAACATTACTTATATTTGTGTCATTTTAAAAAATACATATTTGATTAGAAAGTTAACAGCCCATATCATAAAGGTCCTTCATGTAAACATGATAATCGCTTACAAAAATCATGCATTACCTTGGTAAAGTCAATAGTGCATAGTCACAATTAGAGTTGAGCGATACTTTCCGATATCCTAAAGTATCGGAATCGGAATGGTATCGCCGATATCACTAAAAAATCGGCGATACCCGATACCGATACCGGAAGTCCCATGTAAGTCTATGGGAACAAAATATCGCAACTAAAAAAACCTCTTTCTTTCCTTGTAAACACTAAATATACACACATAGAATACATATATATATATATATATATACATGTCATTGTGACATATATATATACATATATGTATAGTTTATACACTTCTACATAGTAAAATATCCTTTGATTCAATTGCCGGGTAAAGCCGGCTTCAGTGAAAAGACAGAAGCACCCGACATGAAATGACACTTGGTGTACATAGGGTTAACCATGTCTTTTCATGTCGTTTGCTATCTGATTTGCACAAACAATTAAATCAGACTATGTGTGCAAAATTTCACACCTGTAGGGGTTAATTAAAGGTGTAAATTCGTTGTAAAAAAAACGGACTTTTTTGCTACGAATTTACACCTTTAATTAACCCCTACAGGTGTGAAATTTTGCACACATAGTCTGATTTAATTGTTTGTGCAAATTAGATAGCAAAGGACATGAAAACACATGGTTAACCCTATGTACACCAAGTGTCATTTCATGTCGGGTCACCCGACATGAAATGACACTTGGTGTACATAGGGTTAACCATGTGTTTTCATGTTCTTTGCTATCTAATTTGCACAAACAATTAAATCAGACTATGTGTGCAAAATTTCACACCTGTAGGGGTTAATTAAAGGTGTAAATTCGTTGTAAAAAAAACGGACTTTTTTGCTACAAATTTACACCTTTAATTAACCCCTACAGGTGTGAAATTTTGCACACATAGTCTGATTTAATTGTTTGTGCAAATTAGATAGCAAAGGACATGAAAACACATGGTTAACCCTATGTACACCAAGTGTCATTTCATGTCGGGTTCTGCATTTTCACAAAAGCCGGCAATTGAATTAGCGGCTATTATACTATGTAGAAGTGTATGAACTACAAATATAAATATATATATATATATATGTGTCACAAATTCAATGACATGTATATATATATATATATGAGGTGTAAAATTGCTGAAAAAAAATGCGTGGGCTCCCGCCCTATTTTCGCAACCAGACAGACAAAGCCAGTGAGTGGGGGCAGATAATAATAGCCCAGAGAGGGACCATTATTTTTGCCCCCCCCCCGGCTACTAACATCTGCCCCCAGACACCCCAGGAAAGACAAATCTATAATTAGATTCGCCCTTTCTGGCACTTTGCCCGTCTATTCCCATTGCCCTGTAGCGGTGGCGAATGGGTTAATATGGGGTTAAAGCCACCTTGCTATTGAAAGGTGACCTTAAGCCAGGTTAATAATTGAGAGCTGTCAATTAGACAACTATCAATTATTAATCCTATTGCATGAAATAAAAATAAAACACACACACTTTAATTAAAAATCATTTTAATGAAATAAAGACACATGTTTTTGACCATCTTTTATTTTACTGCAAAAACCATTTCCTGTAATAAAAATAAAATAAAAAAGCAAAATTATTCTTACCTATCCCATGCACAGTCAGGTCCCACGGTGTAATCCTTCAGAAAGGGTTAATGTTTACTGCAGGGACCGCAGCTAATGCTGCAGCCTCACAGTAAACCCCAAATGAATGAGTTCCTCTCCTGCCTGACAGGAGAGTAAAGGCTGGGTGTCACATAACGATACACCAGCGATCCCGACAACGATATGCACTTGTCAGGATCGCTGGTGTATCGCTACATGATCGCTGCTGAGCTGCCAAACAGGCAGCTCAGGCAGCGATCTGGGACAGCGACACTGCGGGTAACATCGCTTAAGGGCCCGTCTCACATAGCGATATCGCTACCGAGATCGCTGCTGAGTCACTAGTTTTGTGACGCAGCAGCGAGCTCACCAGCGATATCGCTGTGTGTGACATTCAGCGACGATCAGCCCCCCTGCTGGGTATCGCTGATCGTCGCAGAAATGTCAGGACCTTTTTTTGATCGCTGGTTTCCCTCTGACAGGCACGCATCGCTGCGTGTGACAGGCGGGAGACCAGCGATCCGCTGGTAACCAAGGTACACAGCGGGTTTCCAGGCATCGCGCAGCGCTTGGAAACCCGCTGTGTACCTTGGATACCAGCTCCCTGCATCAGGGCGCTGGTATCCAAGGTACACAGCGGGTTTCTAGGCACAGCCCCGCGCCTGGAAACCCGCTGTGTACCTTGGTTACCAGCGGATCGCTGGTCTCCCGCCTGTCACACGCAGCGATGTGTGCCTGTCAGCGGGAAACCAGCGATCAAAAAAAGGTCCTGACATTTCAGCGACGATCAGCGATACCCGGCAGGGGGGCTGATCGTCGCTGAATGTCACACACAGCGATATCGCTGGTGAGCTCGCTGCTGCGTCACAAAACTAGTGACTCAGCAGCGATCTCGGTAGCGATATCGCTATGTGAGACGGGCCCTTAAGTGGAAAGCTTAATTGATTGCTTTCCACTTTCACTTCAGGTCAGCCAGGGACACAATCAGTGACGTCAGAGGGAACTGATTAACAAAAATAGGGGTTCCCTTCGAAAAAAAAATGGCGTGGGGTCCCCCCTATTTTTGTTAACCAGCCAGATGAAGCAGACCGCTGAGGCCTGGATTTTCAGGCTGTTAAGGAGCCAAGATCCATGGACCTTGCCAGCCTGATAATACCAGGCCACAGCAGTCTGCATATCTTGGCTGATTAACAAAAATAGGGGATCCCCTGGAAAAAAATTGGCGTGGGGTCCCCCCTATTTTTGTTAACCAGCCAGATGAAGCAGACCGCTGAGGCCTGGATTTTCAGGCTGTTAAGGAGCCAAGATCCATGGACCTTGCCAGCCTGATAATACTAGGCCACAGCAGTCTGCATATCTTGGCTGATTAACAAAAATAGGGGATCCCCTCGAAAAAAATTGGCGTGGGGTCCCCCCTATTTTTGTTAACCAGCCAGATGAAGCAGACCGCTGAGGCCTGGTTTTTCAGGCTGGTAAGGATCCAATATCCATGGACCTTGCAAGCCTAATAATACCAGGCCACAGCAGTCTGCTTAGCTTGGCTGGTTAACAAAAATAGGGGATCCCCTCGAAAAAAAAACGGCGTGGGGATCCCCCCTATTTTTGTTAACCAGCCAAGTAAAATGCAGACTGCTGCGGCCTGGTATTAAAAGACTGTCAAGGCCCATGGATTTTGGCCCTCAACAGCCTGATAATACCAGGCTACAGCAGCCCCACATTTGGCGCATCAAAAGATGTGCCAATTGTGGCACTTTACCCGGCTCTTCCCACTTGCCCTGTAGCGGTGGCAAGCGGGGTAATAAGGGGTTAATGTCACCGTTGATTGCACGGTGACAATAAGCCCGGTTAATAATGGAGAGGTGTCAATAAGACACCGATCCATTATTAATCCCAAAGTTATTAAATGTATAAAAAAAAGACACAGCAAGAAAAAAGTATTTTAATGAAATAAAAGAGACAACACAGTTTTCATTAATTTTATTACTCTCTCATTCCTGCGACGCCATCGATCTCCTGTAAAAAAAGAAAAAAAACAAACCAACAGTATACCACCTTTCCGACGCAGTCCAGAACGACAGTCCCACGACGATCCAGCTGTGCTACATCGCAATGACAGGCAGAGCCTGTCATCGCGACGCAGCACAGCTGATTACCTGCTTCCCCGGCGGTGACGTCATCGGACTGACTGCTTTACGGCCGGGATTACCCAGCAGTCACTGCAGTTATCGCGAGAAACTGCATGTGACCGCCGGGGAAAGAAGATTGCGGCCATGAAGCAGTGCAGGACGTGACCGCCGGAGATCTTCTGCCAGGTAAGTGCCGCTGACTCCTGACAGACACGACCGACTGACAGTGACAGTGACAGTGACAATCCCGATTCCGGTATCCGATAAGACGAAAATATCGGAACTCGGAATCGGAATTCCGATACAGCTAATATCGGCCGATACCCGATATTTGCAGTATCGGAATGCTCAACACTAGTCACAATAGCAAAATATATACCTGTAAGTGGTGCTGAAAAAACGACAACTGATAGAATACGTGAATGATATATATTTATCAGACTGAATAGCGACATCTGTACAATGTCGATATAATACTGTACCTAAACAAAACAGCTGTGTCACACCTCACACTCGTTTTTCTTGTAGCTTGTTATGTAATAGGGCACATGCGTGTATGTTTCATCATAGGTGCATGTTTACTGAGTAAAGCAGTCATGACAACGCCTTTGTGTTGTCGGTACGCTTGCGATGATGAACGATGCGCACCGTGAATGTTAGTCTGCGTCATAAGACGTACAGACGCTCCAATACCCAACGCGTCACAGCAGGAAGCCAGTCTGTGCATCCAAACAGAGGCGCAACCATACATGCACGTAACCTTTTATAAAGCTAGATAAAAAAAAGGATGTAGTAGTAACGCACACTTTATTGAGGTACAGTATTACATCGCCATTCACCATCTGTGGCTATGCAGTCTCATCTATATAAACCTTATCTATCCATTGTCATGCTTGCAAGTCCACAGTCAGGCATAAATATCTGTTTTCACTCTGCACTATGCACTTTATAAATTTTCGTTTTGTTAATATAAATGATTGGCACATATTATCAGTATTACATGATGGAAATTTTAGATATTTTTTAAAAAATTGTAGTTATATTATTCACCAAATGTAAAGTTTTATGAATGTCAAAGAAAACTTGTAATGCTGATTATGTTTTTAAGTCAGCCATTCATTGTCTACACAATAAAAATGGTGTACATACTGTTACTTACCCATCATTAATGGATTCTGATGTGTACTTGTATGCTTTTATTTTAAACCGTATAGCAGATTATTTAACCTATTTTAATTGTGGTTTGCATTGCTTTTCAACATGTTAATGTATGCGTTTATGTTTGTAAATTTTTAATTTACATATATTTTTTTAAGTTAAATCATCATCTTATGGTACTAAAGTTTATATTTCTCTTGTTTGGAGTATAGACATTTTTAATTGACAAGTAACAAGGAAAATACTTGATATAGTATTTAAACATCCTCCTTGACCCTGGGCTACAACACCGCCAGTTGTAGCTTGGAAGTGCTGTTAGCACAGTGAACACTTGCTCCTGTGTTACTGGGGTTCAGTAATGTCAGCTGTTCCCCTGCTGTGTGAACGGCAAAAAGTCCTGCTGCCTCCACCATGTTCTCTTCTCATCCCTGGGCTACAACACCGCCAGTTGTAGCTCGGAAGTGCTGTTAGCACAGTGAACACTTGCTCCTGTGTTACTGGGTTCAGTAATGTCAGCTGTTCCCCTGCTGTGTGAACGGCAAAAAGTCCTGCTGCCTCCACCATGTTCTCTTCTCATCCCTGGGCTACAACACCGCCAGTTGTAGCTCGGAAGTGCTGTTAGCACAGTGAACACTTGCTCCTGTGTTACTGGGGTTCAGTAATGTCAGCTGTTCCCCTGCTGTGTGAATGGCAAAAAGTCCTGCTGCCTCCACCCTGTTCTCTTCTCATCCCTGGGCTACAACACCGCCAGTTGTAGCTCGGAAGTGCTGTTAGCACAGTGAACACTTGCTCCTGTGTTACTGGGGTTCAGTAATGTCAGCTGTTCCCCTGCTGTGTGAACGGCAAAAAGTCCTGCTGCCTCCACCCTGTTCTCTTCTCATCCCTGGGCTACAACACCGCCAGTTGTAGCTCGGAAGTGCTGTTAGCACAGTGAACACTTGCTCCTGTGTTACTGGGGTTCAGTAATGTCAGCTGTTCCCCTGCTGTGTGAACGGCAAAAAGTCCTGCTGCCTCCACCATGTTCTCTTCTCATCCCTGGGCTACAACACCGCCAGTTGTAGCTCGGAAGTGCTGTTAGCACAGTGAACACTTGCTCCTGTGTTACTGGGGTTCAGTAATGTCAGCTGTTCCCCTGCTGTGTGAACGGCAAAAAGTCCTGCTGCCTCCACCATGTTCTCTTCTCATCCCTGGGCTACAACACCGCCAGTTGTAGCTCGGAAGTGCTGTTAGCACAGTGAACACTTGCTCCTGTGTTACTGGGGTTCAGTAATGTCAGCTGTTCCCCTGCTGTGTGAACGGCAAAAAGTCCTGCTGCCTCCACCATGTTCTCTTCTCATCCCTGGGCTACAACACCGCCAGTTGTTGCTCGGAAGTGTCATTGGCACGGGTACTCACTCCTGCCCAGACTGGTTACAGCACGCCATCTGTTTCCTCTCAGTGTAAACGTCACTTAGCCTCCAATAAGTTGTCCTGTCGTGTTGCGGTCGGGTTAGCCGACTCTATGGTGCTTGGAGTTTAGGTGCTTCCTATGTGTGCTGCGGGATATGCAAATAAAGGCTGTTTCCGTTGTGACAATAGGACAATCACCCACTGTAGTACTGTGGGATTCGGTAACTGCAGCCGGCTCGCGGCCTGTCATCTTAAATTTCCATGGGTACCTTCTGCTACCCGTCCGGGTTCCAGTACCGTCAGCTGGTTCTCCGCAGTGCCTTTGGCCTAGGTGCCTCCATCTCGGTATCCGAGTTCCAGCAACGTCTGCTGGTCCTTGGTAGTGCTTTGGAGCACAGGTACCTCCTGCTTAGTAACCGTGTCCCAGTAACGTCAGCTGGTCCTCGGTTGTGCCATTGGCTCTTTTCCTTCTGCTGCCCCTCCGGGTTCCAGCACAGTCAGCTGGTCCTCGTTACTTGCATTGGCTCTTGTACCTTCTGCTACCGTCCGGGTTCCAGTACCGTCAGCTGGTTCTCCGCAGTGCCTTTGGCCTAGGTGCCTCCATCTCGGTATCCGAGTTCCAGCAACGTCTGCTGGTCCTTGGTAGTGCTTTGGAGCACAGGTACCTCCTGCTTAGTAACCGTGTCCCAGTAACGTCAGCTGGTCCTCGGTTGTGCCATTGGCTCTTTTCCTTCTGCTGCCCCTCCGGGTTCCAGCACAGTCAGCTGGTCCTCGTTACTTGCATTGGCTCTTGTACCTTCTGCTACCCGTCCGGGTTCCAGTACCGTCAGCTGGTTCTCCGCAGTGCCTTTGGCCTAGGTGCCTCCATCTCGGTATCCGAGTTCCAGCAACGTCTGCTGGTCCTTGGTATGCTTTGGGCACAGGTACCTCCTGCTTAGTAACCGTGTCCCAGTAACGTCAGCTGTCCTCGTGTGCCATTGGCTCTTTTCCTTCTGCTGCCCCTCCGGGTTCCAGCACAGTCAGCTGGTCCTCGTTACTTGCATTGGCTCTTGTACCTTCTGTACCGTCCGGGTTCCACGTCAGCTGGTCTCGCTATAACACCTTGATTGCTTTGTACCTCCTCTTAAAAGAAGAATTTTTTCAATAGCATTTTTGTACCTCTGAGACACAGGACATGAAGACAGGATTAATGACCACCCAACTGAAGCAATGATACAAAGACCACAAGGACGACGAGCATAGCCAACAGCCTAAACACCATCACAAGAAAAATAAAGATTACCAAACAGGACTAAGAAGGTTAAGACAAACTGCAAGATACAGAACAAGAGACTTAAGAACAATAAGCAGAAGATCAAAAAGCAGAAGAACATGAAGTATAAGACCAAAATGAAGAGCAAAATATATGCTCTAAATTCTAAGCAGAAGAAGACTAAGCAGTGTATGGGGGTGAGTCCGTTCCTCCTCGTGGTGCCCCTGGAAAATGCCTGCTGCTGCAGGCTAAACTGAACACGGACAATTACTGTTGTAATTTAAATCTTTTGTGACAGCAAGAACGGAAGGATGAAAAATTCATACTTTGACAGATTACAAGTACAGGATTCTCTGTCACAAATAAGAATATGATGAAGAAGATGAAGTACAATATGAATAAGAATAATAGTTTAATAAGAAGAATATGAGTAATGTTAACAAAAAGATGAATAGCAAGAAGTTTAAGAAGAAGATAAAGAAGGTGAAGATGAAGAATAATTTGATGAAAAAGATGATGCTGCTGAAGATTATGAAGGAGAAAGTGTGTGAAAAGTTAAAAAGGTGAAGAGCATGGAAGTTGTGAAATATACATATTTGCCAAAATAGAAAAAACGTTAACAACATTGTCAATTTATTCGTCAATCCGAACATCTTTAAAAAAAAAATATATATATATGCTATTCCATTTGATTGTGTTAAACATCTATGCCTTTAATGTCTCCTCAACCTTCCCCAATACATTCTACATTACTCTTTGTTGTTTTCCTTCATGTACAATTAACCAACAAGGCAAGAATGGTTTTTTTTAATTCCGATATTTTGTTCCCATAGACTTACATGGGACTTCCGGTATCGGTATCGGGTATCGCCGATATTTTAATGGTATCGGCGATACCATTCCGATTCCGATACTTTTGGATATCGGAAAGTATCGCTCAACCCTACTCTGCAGACATCTTTCCGGTGGGAGTCAAACTCTGGGAGAAGATGAGAATATCATCCAGATAGACTACGACTGAGGTGGAAAGCATATCCCAGAAGATGTCGTTAACAAAGTCTTGGAAGACGGCTGGGGCATTACAGAGCCCGAAGGGCATCACCAGATATTCATAGTGCCCGACTCTGGTACTGAAAGCTGTCTTCCATTCGTCCCCCTCACGGATGCGAATCAGGTTATAAGCACCCCGCAGATCTAATTTAGTGAATACCCTTGCTCCCCGTAGCCTATCAAAGAGCTCCGAAATCAGGGGCAACGGGTATTTATTCTTAACGGTAATGGCGTTAAGACCCCTGTAATCGATGCATGGACGTAATTCTCCGTTCTTCTTCTAAACGAAGAACCCCGCCCCTGCAGGTGACACTGACTTCCTAATGAATCCTCTTGCCAGATTTTCCTGAATGTATTGAGACATAGCCTCCATCTCCAGGAGAGAAAGGGGATAGACTCGTCCCTGAGGAGGTTCTGCTCCGGGCAGGTGGTCAATAGGACAGTCATAGGGACGGTGAGGCGGAAGGATCTCCGCAGCCTTCTTGGAGAACACGTCTGCATAAGCCCAATAGTATTTGGGAAGGGAATTAAGATCTGTGGGTATCTCTGTAGTAGCCACCTGAATGCATTCCCTCATACATCTGCCTTTACACGACTCACTCCAACCCAATATCCTACCAGAGATCCACTCAATATGTGGGGAATGGAAACGGAGCAAGGGCATCCCCAGCAATATCTCATCTATTCCCTCGGGAATGACAAGAAGTGAGATTATCTCCTGATGAGAAGGGGACATAGAAAATGTGAAAGGGATGGTCTGATGTGTGATTTGTGAAGGCAGTGTCGACCCATTTACTACTCAACAGTCACGGGTTTGGCGAGCATCACCAGAGTGGTGGAGAGCAAAGGTAGAGGACATGAAATTTCCTTCTGCTCCAGAGTCCACACAAAGCGTAACTGTTATAGTGGATGAGCCTAAATTGATTGTCCCATTAATGAACAACTTGGAGGCGTGTACTGCTGTGTCTAGTGAACCCCCTCCAATGGTTAGTAGACGCGGTCGTTTTCCGACCGCTGAGGACATTTATAGCATAATGCCCTAACTGTTGGCAAACATTACAAAACACAGGTACTCGAGCGGCCCGAGACTTAGGTCTCGCTCGAGAAACCTCCATGGCCTCAGGGGAATCGGGCGCCTGAACGAAAGATTCAAGAGGTCTGGCGAAGGTGGGCACCAGCCGGAACCTCTGCCTACACTGGGTCCGCTCCAACCTCCGCTCGTTAAAACGGAGGTCGATGTGGGTAGATATGGTTATGAGCTCCTCCAGTGTGGCGGGAATCTCCTTGGCGGAAAAGGCGTCCTTCACATGGTCTGCCAGTCCCCTCCAGTACACTGGTATAAGGACTTTATCTGGCCACTCCAGCTCAAAGGCCAGAGTCCGAAATTGGATGGCGAACTGGCTGATCATGGATGAATCCTGGGTGATTGCCAACAGTTGGAGAGCCGTATCGTGGGTGACACGAGGTCCTAAAAATATCTGTCTCAGAGCATCCAAGAAGAGAGGCGCACTCTGCACCACACGATCATCGCGCTCCCACAACAGCTATGCCCACTCCAACGCCCTGCCCGACAAAAGGGATATGATAAAACCCACTTTCGCCCGCTCCGTAGGAAAACGTGCAGCCAGAAGCTCTAGATGTATGGAGCACTGCCTCACGAAACCCCGACATTGTTTACTGTCACCAGCACACTAGTCTGGAAGTGGGAGGCGGGAAAAAGTCGGAGCAGGGGTAGCAGAGGACAAACTGGCTGCAGCCAACTAGCAGCCTGAGCAGCGACTGTGGTAACATCCACAGCTGAGGTTGTGCGCTCTAGAGTCACCAACCTACCCTCCAGCTTCTGGATAGTCCGCTGCAGATGCTGGTCGTCCGCCATTTTACTAGCCAGACCCTCGTGCTAGTGTACTGTTAGGGTCTGCGGAATGCACCAAATAAATATAAATAGTGGGTGCGTTCGCAACCCGGGGTCCACTGTGCAGGCAGAGCCTGCTGCTAGTAAGGTGGCGGTATAGACAAACTCTGTTACTTCACAGAGTCGCAAATATAGATGCTGTGGCACTATATGGCGGTATAAGCGAACTCTGTTACACCACAGAGTCGCTGAGGTAGAGACGCAGAGATAGAGACTGTGTCCTGTTAACACCACAGGGATACACAGATAACTGCTGTGCGGATAGCAGTCCGTGGTCATGCAGTCAGCAACGCAAACAAGCAACTCCTCACCGGAGAAGCCGGTATTCTAGGGGCTTATTTCAGCCAAGCCCTAATCATGTGCATAGAAATCTCCTCACCGGAGGTGCCGGTATTCTAGGGGCTTATTTCAGCCGAGCCCTAACCAAATGCGTGCATGATCACACTGGCGCAAAGCACATAATGCAATTGATACTAGCGCACGGCCGAGCGGCCATGCGCGCCTTTTATAGCAGCAGCTACAGGACCTTCCAGAAAAGGACCAATGAGAAACTGTCTCAGAACACAAGCAGTCTCAGGACCTTCCTGGCGGACCAATAGGAGCTGCTGCAGTACCTGAGCATGTGACCCCTGATCTCCAATGAGAGATCTTACCCTCGGCATGCTCTAAAGGGGAAACGCAGGACTTAGTCCCAAAGACGTCTGCTCACCGCTGACCAGTACTGGCTACAATAGCAGAACCTGGAGAGGCAGCAGTAAACCTCTGCACAGTACTAGGCTGTGCAAGACGCTGGGACCGATGTCTCTGCTGAAGAGGCTCCACTGCGGCCGGAGACGGATGGGGGACCGCAGCAGGAATGGCTCGAGATTCCCCCTGTGCAGAAGCGGGAACTAGACCTCTAACACATATGATGCTCTAGTATATGATGAGCCCCATATATGATGCTCCAGTGTGTGATGAGCCCCATTCCTCAACCAAGAATCTGCAAAAACCCTAGTCCATGCCCTCATCATCTCCTGCCTCGACTACTGCAACGTCCTGCTCTGTGGCCTCCCCTCTAACACTCTCACACCCCTCCAATTTATTCTAAACTCTGCTGCCCGACTAATCCACCTGTCCCCCCGCTATTCCCCGGCCTCTTCCCTCTGTCAATCCTTAAACTGGCTCCCCATTACACAAAGACTCCAGTTCAAAACCCTAATCATGACATACAAGGCCATCCACAACCTGTGTCCTCCATACATCTGTGACCTCGTCTCCTGGTACCTACCTGCATGCAACCTCCGATCTTCACAGAATCTCCTCCTCTCCTCCCCTCTTATCTCCTTTTCCCACAATCGCATACAAGATTTCTCCCGTGCATCCTCCCTACTCTGGAACTCTCTACCACAACATATCAGACTCTTGCCTACCATGGAAACCTTCAAAAAGAACCTGAAGACCTACCTCTTCCGACAAGCCTACAACCTGCAGTAACCACCGATCCACCAAACCGCTGCACAACCAGCTCTACCCTCACCTACTGTATCCTCACCCATCCCTTGTAGATTGTGAGCCCTCGCGGGCAGGTTCCTCTCTCCCACTGTACCATTCGTAACTTGTATTGTCTAAGATTACTGTACTTGTATTTATTATGTATACCCCACCTCACATGTAAAGCGCCATGGAATAAATGGCGCTATAATAATAAATAATAATATAATGCTCCAAATATAATGGTCTCCATATATAGTGCTCCATATATAATGGTCTCCATGTGATGCTCCATATATAATGTGCCCCATATGATGCGCCATATATAATGGGCCCCATATGATGCTCCAGTATATGATGTGCCCCATGGATGATGCTCCAGTGTATAATGGGCCGTATCTATGATGCTTAAGTGTATGATGGGCCCCATATATAATTCTCCAGTGTATAATGCTCCCCATATATTGCTTCAACCATTAAAAAAAATGAAATACCTCTTCTCGCTGGGCACTGCTCTACTCTGGACTCCTCAGCATCGCCATCTTCCAGCTCTCTGCACTGTGACTGTTCAGGCAGAGGGCGCACAGACGTGACGTCATCGCGCGCTCTGACCTGAATGTCACTGTCAGGAAACGCGGAAGACGTCACAGCAGTGGAGCAGGAGAGGTAAGTATTGCAAGTGCTGGGGCCCTGAGCAAGCAGGGGGGCACACTCGTGGGCGCCGGGAACTGGCACAGGGCCCCTCATAGTACACCGCGTGTCTCTGATGGCGAGTGGGCCCCCCCACCTGCTCAGGGCCCCGGCACTTGCCCGGGTGCGCCACGTGCTGACGTCGGCCCTGGGGGGGGACAGCCCAGTTAGGGAGGTGGAAAAAGTGGCATATGTTGAGGTGTAGGCTGGACGTTCAGCAGCTGTAAATGGAGGAATTGGAAAAGTCGGAGGAAGAGGAGGACAAAGCGAGCCATTTTGCTGGCAACCTATGTGTGATCACGGGAAGGTGGTACAAAATCCTTTGAAACCCAGGCATGGTTAATTTTAATTAAGGTGAGATCACCTACATTTTGAGTTGACAGCCGGGTCCTTCTTTCTGTCAGGATTGATCCAGCAGCACTGAAGACTCTTTCTGATATCACACTACCAGCAGGGCAAGAGAGCTCCTGTAAGGCATATTGTGCCAATTCAGGCCAGGTGTCCAGTTTACAGGCCCAGTAGTTAAAGGGGGAAAGACCTGTGAGGGACAACATCGATAGGGAGGAGATAGTAATTTTTAACCATAGTTGACAACTGCTGTCTCCTGTTTGTTGAAATAAATTCAGTATTACCAGGCGTGTGAGCGGTCCTTGAGAAATCAGTCCACAACATGGTCAAGAAACCCCTGTCTCCAATGCCACTTCGGCTGTGTGCACCACAAACACCTCTTCCATTTGGCCCAGTACGGCTCGTGGTAGAACCTGCACCCCTGCTGTGTGCTGGGAATGCCTCTAACAAACGGTTTACCAGAGTTGCTTGTTTGTTCGCCAATATTAGCTCTAGGTTCTCCTGTGGCATGATGTTCTGTAATTTGCCTTTATAGCGTGGATCGAGGATGCTGGCCAACCAGTAGTCATCATACTTCATAATTTTGGCAATGCAGTGGTCCCTTTTTAGGATCTGCAAGGCATAATCACACATGTGGGCCAATGTTCCAGGTGTCAATGATGCACTGCCAGTGGTGGGTGGAGGAGCATTTTCTGCCAAATCCACATCCCTCCAGTCACGCACAAACCCTGTACCTGACCTTGGCAAGCCAACATTTTCTCTTGCCCCCGAGAAGCATCGTCCTCCCCAAAATAATCATTCCCCTCCTCCTCCTCCTCTTCCTCTTCTTCCTCCACCTCGTCCAGGACAGTTCCCTGAGCAGACAATGGCTGACTGTCATCAAGGCTTCCCTCCTCCTCCTCTTCCTCCTCCGCTGCAGACGCCTGATCCTTAATGTGCATCAAATTTTGCATTAGCAGAGGCATAAGTGAGATGCTCATGCTTATGATGGTGTCGTCTGCGCTTACCAGCTGTGTGCATTCCTCAAAACACTGAAGGTCTTTACAGAGGTCTTTCAGCTTTGAACACTGCACACCCGACAACTCCATGTCTGCCCTCAAACTGCCTGCCCATGTATTCTCCCATAAATGCATTACAGCCTGCCTCTGTTCACATAGCCTCTCAACCATGTGCATGGTGGAGTTCCACCTTGTTGCAACGTCTATGATTAGGCGGTGCTTTGGGAGGTGGAGAGATCACTGCAGCCTCAGCATACGACTGGAGTCTACGGGTGAGAGACAGATGTGCGAGCACAGTCTTTGCACTTTATGGAGCAGGGCTGTTAACTCCAGATAATTATTTATGAAGCACTGTACCACCAGGTTAAAGGTGTGAGCCAGGCAAGGTATGTGTCTGAGCTTTGCCAGGATTATGGCCGCCACAAAATTACGACCGTTATCACTGACTACCTTGCCTGGCTCAAGATGTAGACTGCCCAACCGTGACTCAGTTTCTCTCTGCAAGTAGTCGGCCAGTACCTCCGCGGTGTGTCTGTTGTCGCCCAAAGACATCATTTTTAAAACAGCCTGCTGACGCTTACCACTAGCTGTTCGATAGTGGGACACCTCATGTGTAACACTGGTAGCTGCAGATGAAGTGCTCATGCAACTGCACTCTGTTGACGAGCTTTCGCTTCTGGAGGAGGAGGATCGAACGCCTACAGCCAACTGTTGCCTATACTGTGGGCTAGGCAGCACTGTCCCACCACCGCTGTCCCCTGTGGACCCTGCATCCAACACATTAACCCAGTGCGCAGTGATGGACACGTAACGGCCCTGGCCATGCCTACTGGCCCATGCATCTGTTGTGAGGTGCACCTTTCCACTCACTGATTGTTTGAGTGCATGGACAATGCGGTCTTTCACATGCAGGTGGAGGGCAGGGATGGCTTTTCTAGAAAAGAAGTGCCGACTGGGTAGGTCATAGCGTGGGACAGCGTAGGCCATGAGCTCTCGGAACATTGCGTTTTCAACCAAACGGAAGGGCATCATCTCTAATGAGATCAGTTTGGCAATGTAGGCATTCAAAGCCAGTGTGCGCGGATGAGAGGATGAGTAATTTCTTGTCCTACTCAGAGTGTCTGGTAGGGTGAGCTGTACTTGAGAGCTGCATATGAGGGAACTAGCGGTGGACATGATGGACTGAGAGGGGGCTGGTGATGGTGGTGGTGGTGATGGCCTAGATGCAGTGTGTCATTGCAAAAACATTGTGATTCCCTGACTGCTATGGCCTTGCGACAACACCTCAACATTTCTTGCTGGTGGTGTGCCAACCGGTGGGCTTACAGTGGGGGAAGCGATGGAGCGTTGCTGGCGAATGGACCCTCCCACCGTCAGAGACACACCTGCTCTGGGAATCGGCACTTGCCCGGGTGCGACAGGTGCTGACGTCGGCCCTGGGGGGAGGTATTTGTAGGTTTTGTAGTCTGTCCACGCTTGCAAGTGCATGTTCATTAAATGTCTAAGCATGCAACTGGTATTCAAATTTCTGAGATTTTTCCCTCGGCTAAAGGTCCTTCCGCACTTCTTACAGATAACCTTTGCCTCATCAATAGGATTTTGGTCACAAAAGTGCCACACTGGACTCTTCCTACTATGGTATAAATTTTCAGGGCTTGCACGCTATGCTAATTTGACTGTCTGGCCAAGCTGTCCTGCAACTCTTTTTGTTTTTTTTAACACCTTTTTGGACTGCTATGGGCCTGCCAGATAACCCCAGCTGCGATGTTGATACCTGCTGCTGATCCTCCTCCTCTTCTGAGCTATTGCCAGCGGCACCCTTATGCCAATCCGGGTCAATAACTGGTCATCCATCACCTCCTCTTCAATTTCATCTGCACCTTCCTTTGTGTCACCGTGTAAGGTGGTATAGTATGCAGTAAGGGGCACCTGAGTTTCATCAGGGTCACATTCTGGCTCAGTAGACTGCAAGGACAATGTAGTGCTCTGGTTGAATGTCAGACCAGATCAGGATTTGACTTGATAACCTAGGCATGGTATGTGAAAAGAGCTTCATGAAGTAATCTGAAGTATGGCCTGCCGCATTCTTCACTTTTGGTGGGGGTGAAGGACACAAGGAAAGGGGTTGTTCCTGACCAGAAGCCTGCACTGACGACACAGTGCTTGGAATTTTTGAAACGTCAGAAGAGGAGGCGATAGAGGTGGAGGCTGTTTCGGCAATGTAAGCCAAAACCTGTTCCTGATGCTCCGGCTTTAAAAGCAATTTACGTACTCGCAGAAAAGGGAGCCTTCCAGGCCTTCTGGAGCCAGATGATGACGCAGGCTCAAAACCTACTGCCTTAGGTGCTATTGTGCTTTTGGCACTACCAGCAGATGCACCACCACCACCTCCATCAGTACCAGGTGGCCCCGCACGCCCACGACTGCGGCCTCTTCCACCATACTTCCTCATGTTTGTGAAAATGTACCCAAAATACCAGCAGATTTATGGTACTGTATCAGAAGCGTACAGCTGTATACGGTGAAGGTGAAAAATTTGAATCTATTAATTAGTGTTGAGCATTCCGATACCGCAAGTATCGGGTATCGGCCGATATTCGCTGTATCGGAATTCCGATACTTAGTTCCGATATTTTTCATATATCGTATACCGGAATCGGAAGTTCCCATAATTCTTTGAGAGGCAATGTGATTTTAGTCAGCCAATGAGGAATCTTATGAAGTGTGGGCACATCCTGTACTGCTGCGGTCATCTTAACTAATGGCATGGCTGTGATTGGCTGCTGAAATTATGTCAGAATGCACTATAAAAGGCGCCGCCTCCATTTTAGCGTCACTGTGCTGTGAACTCAGTTAGGGACAGAACGCTGCTGTGCTGACTCTGAGGGACAGTTAGACATTGCGATTTTGCGTACTCTACTGTGCTTTAGGCAGGCTAGTTTACCAACCGCTGTGTAAAGCTTCCTTTTGCCAGTGTTGTTTTAACAGCTCTGTGCAAGGTGTGTGTGAGAGTGCAGGTGACGCTGCAGTTTGCTCTGCATCCACCGCTGTTTGTAGGCATTAGTACGTGTCACTCACTGACTCTTTTTTTTATTTGATTTTGTGGAATTGGTGCAGCTCCATTATATTTGCAAAAATCTAATCTATTAGTGTGACGCGCTTCCATCGTATACAATACATTGGTTGCAAACACTATAGAAGTAGACAAAGGGGCCTTTCACAGCTACTGAACAGTTGTGTTTCAGTGTTCACTGTAGTCTGTGAGCTTTTCATTTTTTGAGTGCAGATTACGCTCCAGTTAGTTCTTCAACCACTGCTGGTTGTAGTCTGCTGAGCGTGTGTCACTGCCTCATCCTTCACTAATTGGTGCTGCTCCATTATATTTGCAAAAAATCTAATCTATTAGTGTGACGCGCTTCCATCCGTATACAATACATTGGTTGCAAACACTATAGAAGTAGACAAAGGGGCCTTTCACAGCTACTGAACAGTTGTGTTTCAGTGTTCACTGTAGTCTGTGAGCTTTTCATTTTTTGAGTGCAGATCACGCTCCAGTTAGTTCTTCAACTACTGATGGTTGTAGTCTGCTGAGCGTGTGTCACTGCCTCATCCTTCACATTTTTCTCTAATTGGTGCTGCTCCATTATATTTGAAAAAAATCTAATCTATTAGTGTGACGCGCTTCCATCCGTATAAAATACAGTGGTTGCAAACACTATAGAAGTAAACAAAGGGGCCTTTCACAGCTACTGAACAGTTGTGTTTCAGTGTTCACTGTAGTCTGTGAGCTTTTCATTTTTTGAGTGCAGATCACGCTCCAGTTAGTTCTTCAACTACTGCTGGTTGTAGTTTTGCTGAGCGTGTGTCACTGCCTCAATCCTTCACATTTTTCTCTAATTGGTGCTGCTCCATTATATTTGAAAAAAATCTAATCTATTAGTGTGACGCGCTTCCATCCGTATAAAATACAGTGGTTGCAAACACTATAGAAGTAAACAAAGGGGCCTTTCACAGCTACTGAACAGTTGTGTTTCAGTGTTCACTGTAGTCTGTGAACTTTTCATTTTTTGAGTGCAGATCACGCTCCAGTTAGTTCTTCAACTACTGCTGGTTGTAGTCTGCTGAGCGTGTGTCACTGCCTCATCCTTCACATTTTTCTCTAATTGGTGCTGCTCCATTATATTTGAAAAAAATCTAATCTATTAGTGTGACGCGCTTCCATCCGTATAAATACATGGTTGCAAACACTATAGAAGTAAACAAAGGGGCCTTTCACAGCTACTGAACAGTTGTGTTTCAGTGTTCACTGTAGTCTGTGAGCTTTTCATTTTTTGAGTGCAGATCACGCTCCAGTTAGTTCTTCAACTACTGCTGGTTGTAGTCTGCTGAGCGTGTGTCACTGCCTCATCCTTCATTTTTTAATTGGTGCTGCTCCATTATATTTGAAAAAAATCTAATCTATTAGTGTGACGCGCTTCCATCCGTATACAAATACAGTGGTTGCAAACACTATAGAAGTAGACAAAGGGGCCTTTCACAGCTACTGAACAGTTGTTTTCAGTGTTCACTGTAGTCTCTGAGGCTTTTCATCTTTTCTGAGTTCTTATCAATCTCCAGTAGATTGCGGTTAACTACTGCTGGTTGTATGTCTGCAGGAAAGACGTGTCGTCACTGCTCTCGCACCGTACACATTTTTCTCTAATTGGTGCTGCTCCATTATATTTGAAAAAAATCTAATCTATTAGTGTGACGCGCTTCCATCCGTATAAAATACAGTGGTTGCAAACACTATAGAAGTAAACAAAGGGGCCTTTCACAGCTACTGAACAGTTGTGTTTCAGTGTTCACTGTAGTCTGTGAGCTTTTCATTTTTTGAGTGCAGATCACGCTCCAGTTAGTTCTTCAACTACTGCTGGTTGTAGTCTGCTGAGCGTGTGTCACTGCTCATCCTTCACATTTTTCTCTAATTGGTGCTGCTCCATTATATTTGAAAAAAATCTAATCTATTAGTGTGACGCGCTTCCATCCGTATACAATACATTGGTTGCAAACACTATAGAAGTAGACAAAGGGGCCTTTCACAGCTACTGAACAGTTGTGTTTCAGTGTTCACTGTAGTCTGTGAACTTTTCATTTTTTGAGTGCAGATCACGCTCCAGTTAGTTCTTCAACTACTGCTGGTTGTAGTCTGCTGAGCGTGTGTCACTGCCTCATCCTTCACTAATTTGTGCTGCTCCATTATATTTGAAAAAAATCTAATCTATTAGTGTGACGCGCTTCCATCCGTATACAATACATTGGTTGCAAACACTATAGAAGTAGACAAAGGGGCCTTTCACAGCTACTGAACAGTTGTCTGCAGTGTTCACTGCAGTCTCTGAGGAATAACCACACTTAGGCCTTATAACTTTTCTGACTTTCTTTATCAATCTACCAAGATGAAGAAGGCAGGGAGTAAGGCACGTGGTCGTGGCCGTGGAGTGTCAGCAGGGAGAGGACGTGGGGATTCTGTGCCTGCTGCTGCCGCACCCAGTGACACAGCATCCACCAGTTTTCCCCGTGAGCGTTCCTTTATGCGCACTTTTGTAGGAGCTCAGTGTACCCCCCTGCTGCGGGAAGAACAAATTGAAGCCGTTGTTGGTTGGATGGCAGCCAATGCATCGACTTCAATTGCTTCCACCTCCTCTCAGGACCACAGCACTGTTGAACAACCATCTGTCTCTTCACCGCCTGCCAAATTGCCCAGGCAGTCAGAGAGTTCTGAACTGGAGCCAGCTGAGTCTCTGCTTCTGTTCCAGAATCTGTTGGCTTGGAAACAGGGGCCCAGCCAAGCAGCATTCTGGAATGTGAAGGAGAGGCAGTGTGCAGTGATGCGCAACAGCTGTTTCTCTCTGAATCTGAAGAGGCGGGTGAGCCAGTGCCGATGGTCAGCACACCGCAGAACGCATCTGATGATGATGAGACTCAGGTGCCATTTTCATTTGAGCAAGGTGCTGGCCAGACCACCCAACAGCAGCAGGTGTTGGAAGAGGGTAGTGGAGATGATGAGGTCCAAGACCCAACATGGCGTGAGGAACAGGAAGGTGGTGGTAGCAGCTCTGAGGAAGAGATTGCCCCAACGGTCCAAACAGTAGGGAGAGGTAGGCTGCAGACTCGGTTGCCTGTACCCTCCAGTTTGGCACCCGTTCGTAGCAGTTCTCTTCCAACAGCCAAAACGGGCGCTCCCAGGACTTGCACTGCGTGGTCCTTTTTTGACACACTTGCAGATGATATTTGCTATGTCAAATGCAAGCTGTGTAATCAAAAAGTTAAAAGAGGTAAAAATACCAGTAACCTCAATACCACAAATATGTGGAAACATGTACGGACAAAGCACGTAGCTGAGTTACAAAGACACACTGGAGATGTAGGCCAACCTACAGCAGCACCTACATCTTCAGCTCGTGTTGGAGCCTCTTCCTCCAGCTCACACACAGCTGGTTCGGCTTCCTCACAGGATCGCCATGGAAGAACCTCTGTCACTGTTGTCCAGAGACCCAGTGTTATTCCACCCACAGCTGCAAGTTCCCTGTCATCCTCACACTCCCAGGCCACAAAACAGCCATCGGTAGCACAGGCATGGGATAAAAGACGGCCATACTCGGCAAACCATCCACGAGCACAGGCTCTGAATGCTGGCATTGCAAAACTCCTGTCCCTTGAAATGCTGTCATTCAGGCTGGTGGAGACTGACACTTTCCGTAACTTTATGGCATTGGCAGTCCCACAATACAATGTGCCCAGCCGATTTTATTTCAGCAGGCAAGCCGTCCCTGGTCTGCAAAAGCATGTCGAGGGAAAAATTAAACATGCGCTACTAAACGCCGTCAGTAGCAAGGTCCACCTGACCACCGATGCGTGGACCAGTACCCATGGCCAGGGACGATACCTTCCCCTCACTGCCCATTGGGTCAATGTTGTGGAGCCGGGTACAGATCTTGAAAGTGGCGCTGTATGTGTTCTGCCAACTCCAAGGATTGCAGGAATCAAGTCTGTCCACATTGACTCCTCCTCCTACTCCAGTTCCTCAGAATCATCGCTGCAGGAGCCGTCACGGTCTACCTCCACATGGACCCGTGAACGCTTACCTGATGCGACCGATATGAGCACAGCCGTGGCCAAACGTCAACAGGTCGTCCTGAAATTAATTTACATGGGGAATCGAAGCCACACAGCGCAGGAGCTCTGGAATGCCATCAAGCAGGAGAGCGACGTGTGGTTTTTGCCAGCGAATCTCCAGCCAGGCTTGGTAGTGTGTGACAATGGCCGAAATCTGGTGGCAGCTCTGGGCCTTGGCAACCTCACTCACATACCATGTCTGGCACATGTGCTCAACTTGGTCGTGCAGAGTTTTTTGAGGGACTATCCGGATCTTGATGCACTGCTGCACAAGGTCCGCCTAGAGTGCGCTCACTTGCGACGTTCCAGCATGGCCAGATCGCGCATTGCAGCTCTGCAACGCAGATTTCGCCTTCCTGAACATCGCATCATATGTGACGTACCCACCAGGTGGAATTCCACGTTACATATGTTGGAGCGGTTGTGTGAGCAGCAGCCAGCAGTAATGGAGTATCAGCTGCATCAGGCGCAATCAACTCGCAATTTGCGTCGTTCACACTTCACCACTACTGAGTGGGCCTCTATGAAGGACATCTGCCACGTTTTGCGTGCGTTTGATGAGTCAACGCGGATGGCGAGTGCAGATGATGCACTAGTCAGCCTGACTGTCCCCCTTATCTGCCTGCTTCAAAAAACACTGCAAGCAATAAGGGATGAGGTTTTGGAAGAGGTGGAGGATGAGGAGTCACAAATTCCATCACCTTCTGGACAGTCAGCGCAACGTGGTTCCTCACAAAGGGCTGGGCAGTGTTCACTTTGTGAGGAGGATGAGGAGGAGTCAATGGAGGAGGAAGACATCGCTCCAGAGGGAGGTACACAACGCTCTAGTCAGTATGTAGAGCGAGGGTGGGGTGATGCAGAGCAGGCAGAGATGACGCCTCTTGCAGGGTACAGCGTTTCTTGGCCAGTTGGGAGTCTGCAGCACATGGTTGATTTCATGCTGCAGTGCCTGAGAAACGACCGCCGCATCGCCCACATTCTCACCACGTCTGATTATTGGGTGTACACCCTCCTAGACCCTCGCTACCGGGACAACTTACAAAGCCTCATCACACCATTGAACCGGGAGCGTAAAATGCGGGAGTACCAAGACACACTGGTGCAATCCATAATGTTCTCCATTCCACCCGAGAGCACTGCTACTGCTTTACAAAGCAGCTCTGTGCGTCGAGGCAGTGGAGACAGCTCTGCAACAAGAGGGAGCACAAGCAGCGCCTCTGCACAGGGCAAGACCAGTATGTTCCAAATGTGGCGAAGTTTTGTGGCAGCGCCACCAATGTCTACACCATCCGAGACGGCTCCAGTCAGCAGGAGGCAACGTTTCCGTAAGATGGTGACAGACTACATGTCTTTCCCTCTCAGTGTACTCCCAGATGGCTCTTCCCCATTCAAGTTTTGGGTCTCTAAGCTGGATACATGGCCAGAGCTTAGCCAGTATGCATTGGAGGTGCTGGCTTGCCCTGCTGCCAGTGTATTATCGGAGCGCGTCTTTAGTGCCGCAGGTGGTGTACTAACAGACCGTCGCATGCGACTATCCTCCGATAATGTAGACCGGCTTACTTTTCTGAAAATGAACAAGGCATGGATCTCGCCAGAATTTGTCTGTCCGTTTTCAGATTAAATAACTGGTTCGCAACGTTATCCATGTCTCCTGTTATGTTCATCTTTCTACCACCTGAACTCTACTCCCTGTGCTACAACACTGCCAGTTGCTGCTCAGAAGTGTCGTGTCCACAGACCAATACACAAGCTATAGTGTCAGTGGGGTTCAGTAACGCCAGCTGTTCCCCTGCTGTGTGTCCGGCAACAAGTCTCCTGTTCCCTACACATGCACAGAAAAACCCATGTCGAACATGCTCCAAATAGGGAAGAGCCGTCACCCTGATTGTTATGCTTAAAACAGGAAATTGTGAAGTTTTCCAGGCCTAGAATGATAAATTTTTATGACAAATATGGACAAATAATAATTTGTCATCACAGCGCATATCTGCACATGTCTATTAGAAATGGTAACAAAAACTAAAACATAGTGTTCACTTTTTGAAATTAATGCATAAAAGTACATTTCATACTTATCAATTAATGCTTTTTAAGGAACTTTATCTGTACCTGTAAGATAATGCAGTCAATGGATGTACAAATCATAAAATCCTCATCATCATCATCACGAGTTTTATTTATGACAGACATTATAAAATACACATACTGATGCCAACTGTAACTTCACACACCATATATGAAATGGCCAGCATCTAAACCTGGTAATAATGTGCAATAATAAATTATTACATCTAGAAAGTGCATCATGCATACTGACAATAGGTAGTACTAGTTATACCTGCAAGTGCTGTTGAAACAACCACAACAGATATAAATTAATAATGGTATATAGGTATCACAGTGCATAGTTACTCATGGACAATGTCGATGTAATACTGTACCTCAATAAAGTAAGCGTCAACCATTATGCTTGTTAGTCTTGTAGATTGTTAAAGAGGGAACGGTCTTTTTTTGTTGGTCATAGGTGGAGTATTAGACAGTAAATGATTACTGCTGTCGTATTTTTGGCGTCCCTAGGGCGCAATAACACTGCGTAACGTCACATTTTATAGAGTCATCTAATTGACACACGCTACCCTACCCTACGCGTGACAGTAGGAAGGTAGTGTTGACGGATAAAGCCTTGCGCAACCAGACATGCTTTTACCCTCTTCAACACTGTACAAGCAAAACATGCATGATTGCAGCCGCAGACTTTATTGACGTACAGTATAACATCGACATTACCCATCAGAGGCTGTCCACTGTCTGATACAGACATAGAATATACCTTTGCTATCCGTAGCCTTTGTTTCACCTACACTTGCAGGCACACACTTAAATTGTGACAATGCATTATGTTTTTTTAAATGGTTATTTTTTATCGTACATTATTGTGTCATCACATTGATGAGTCCATGCTGGACATGTCATACATGGTGTACAAAGTAACTATTTTATTAACTTAAATAATTGAAATGTCTGTGACTGTCACATCTAAATTGCAATGATGATGATGATAAGTGACTATTACAAAATCCATTGTCTTCACTATGTTATGGTTTAACATAGCGTTCCTTAAGCATTATTCATAAATACAAAAATGGACTTTTATTGTTAAATTTACAACACTATATTTTGTAACCAATTTTTTGGGTGGTGTGTTGTTCCATTTTTTGTTGGCATGTGCATATATGCGTTTATATTTGCAGTGTCTTTATTTTTATTCTTGAAGTTAGGAAACATGTGTATCTTTGTACCGTGTTAGCCAGTAGATAGATAAATATTTAGACTTGAGAGTCCGCAGTGGTTGATACCTTTGAATGGATAACTGAAAAGATGGTAACAAATTGCAAGCTTTCGAGGCTACTCACGTCTCTTCATCAGGCAAAGACTAAACCAAAAAATGAAGCATCACATATTTCTATACACAACAGGACACAGGAATAGTGCAATAGGTAAGACAAGTAAGTGACGTGTAGCAGAACTGTCATTATCACAGAGGGATGAACATAAATATTGGAACAGTTCCTAGATAACGATAGAAAGTTTTATTGCCCTCTGATTGGGGTCTGGTTTTGTGTTTTCATGCCCCTGGAAGGGCAGAGACGCAGATTCCTTAATTGATATAGAATGACATAAATCCGTGTGATCTATTCATTCCATCACAAACAGTGTCAAAGGTCATGATGAGCTTATATTCTGAAACCTTTGTATCTTTGTCATATTTGAAGTTATATTTTAATACCAGTAATTCCATATCCATCATGCTATGACCGGGCATACAAAAGTGTTTTGCCATAGGTAAATCCATTATTTTTTGTCTTTATCGTGTGGCGCTGATAATTCATCCTTGTTCTCATTTTTTGGCCGGTCTCCCCTCACTTGTCCCTCCCTCACTTGTCTTACCTATTCCTGTGTCCTGTTGTGTGTAGAAATATGTGATTCTTCCTTTTTTTTTTTTAGTCTTAGCCTGATGAAGAGACCTGAGTAGTCTCGAAAGCTTTGAATTTGTTACCATATTTTCAGTTAGCCATTAAACGGTATCAACCACAGAGGACTCTCAAGTATAAATATTTTTTTATTCTTGGAATTGAAATTCATCATTTTATTGTCCTAGTAAAACTTCATTTATTCTTGTTTGAAGTACATACATTTGCAATGGCCACGTAACAAGGCAAGAACTCAATATTTTCTGCCTACACCCTCCTTGACCCTGGGCTTCAACAGCGCCAGTTGCTGCTCAGAAGTGTTAGATGCACAGATGAAAACAATCGCTGATGTGTTTGTGGGGTTCAGTAAGGCCTGCTGTTCCCCTCTTTGTGTTGTCGGTACGCTTGCGATGATGAACGATGCGCACCGTGAATGTTAGTCTGCGTCATAAGACGTACAGACGCTCCAATACCCAACGCGTCACAGCAGGAAGCCAGTCTGTGCATCCAAACAGAGGCGCAACCATACATGCACGTAACCTTTTATAAAGCTAGATAAAAAAAAGGATGTAGTAGTAACGCACACTTTATTGAGGTACAGTATTACATCGCCATTCACCATCTGTGGCTATGCAGTCTCATCTATATATACCTTATCTATCCGTTGTCATGCTTGCAAGTCCACAGTCAGGCATAAATATCTGTTTTCACTCTGCACTATGCACTTTTTAAATTTTTGTTTTGTTAATATAAATGATTGGCACATATTATCAGTATTACATGATGGAAATTTTAGATATTTTTTTAAAAATTTTAGTGATATTATTCACCAAATGTAAAGTTTTATGAATGTCAAAGAAAACTTGTAATGCTGATTATGTTTTTAAGTCAGCCATTCATTGTCTACACAATAAAAATGGTGTACATACTGTTACTTACCCATCATTAATGGATTCTGATGTGTACTTGTATGCTTTTATTTTAAACCGTATAGCAGATTATTTAACCTATTTTAATTGTGGTTTGCATTGCTTTTCAACATGTTAATGTATGCGTTTATGTTTGTAAATTATTAATTTACATATATTTTTTTAAGTTAAATCATCATCTTATGGTACTAAAGTTTATATTTCTCTTGTTTGGAGTATAGACATTTTTAATTGACACGTAACAAGGAAAATACTTGATATAGTATTTAAACATCCTCCTAGACCCTGGGCTACAACACCGCCAGTTGTTGCTCGGAAGTGCTGTTAGCACAGTCTACACTTGCTCCTGTGTTACTGGGGTTCAGTAATGTCAGCTGTTCCCCTGCTGTGTGAACGGCAAAAAGTCCTGCTGCCTCCACCCTGTTCTCTTCTCATCCCTGGACTACAACACTGCCAGTTGTTGCTCGGAAGTGCTGTTAGCACAGTCTACACTTGCTCCTGTGTTACTGGGGTTCAGTAATGTCAGCTGTTCCCCTGCTGTGTGAACGGCAAAAAGTCCTGCTGCCTCCACCCTGTTCTCTTCTCATCCCTGGGCTACAACACCGCCAGTTGTTGCTCGGAAGTGCTGTTAGCACAGTCTACACTTGCTCCTGTATTACTGGGGTTCAGTAATGTCAGCTGTTCCCCTGCTGTGATAACGGCAAAAAGTCCTGCTGCCTCCACCCTGTTCTCTTCTCATCCCTGGGCTACAACACCGCCAGTTGTTGCTCGGAAGTGCTGTTAGCACAGTCTACACTTGCTCCTGTGTTACTGGGGTTCAGTAATGTCAGCTGTTCCCCTGCTGTGATAACGGCAAAAAGTCCTGCTGCCTCCACCATGTTCTCTTCTCATCCCTGGGCTACAACACCGCCAGTTGTTGCTCGGAAGTGCTGTTAGCACAGTCTACACTTGCTCCTGTGTTACTGGGGTTCAGTAATGTCAGCTGTTCCCCTGCTGTGATAACGGCAAAAAGTCCTGCTGCCTCCACCCTGTTCTCTTCTCATCCCTGGGCTACAACACTGTCAGTTGTTGCTCGGAAGTGCTGTTAGCACAGTCAACACTTGCTCCTGTGTTACTGGGGATCAGTAATGTCAGCTGTTCCCTGCTGTGATAATGGCAAAAAGTCCTGCTGCCTCCACCATGTTCTCTTCTCATCCCTGGGCTACAACACCGCCAGTTGTTGCTCGGAAGTGCTGTTAGCACAGTCTACACTTGCTCCTGTGTTACTGGGGTTCAGTAATGTCAGCTGTTCCCCTGCTGTGTGAACGGCAAAAAGTCCTGCTGCCTCCACCCTGTTCTCTTCTCATCCCTGGGCTACAACACTGCCAGTTGTTGCTCGGAAGTGCTGTTAGCACAGTCAACACTTGCTCCTGTGTTACTGGGGTTCAGAAATGTCAGCTGTTCCCCTGCTGTGTGAATGGCAAAAAGTCCTGCTGCCTCCACCCTGTTCTCTTCTCATCCCTGGGCTACAACACTGCCAGTTGTTGCTCGGAAGTGCTGTTAGCACAGTCAACACTTGCTCCTGTGTTACTGGGGTTCAGTAATGTCAGCTGTTCCCCTGCTGTGTGAACGGCAAAAAGTCCTGCTGCCTCCACCCTGTTCTCTTCTCATCCCTGGGCTACAACACCGCCAGTTGTTGCTCGGAAGTGCTGTTATCACAGTCAACACTTGCTCCTGTGTTACTGGGGTTCAGTAATGTCAGCTGTTCCCCTACTGTGATAACGGCAAAAAGTCCTGCTGCCTCCACCCTGTTCTCTTCTCATCCCTGGGCTACAACACTGCCAGTTGTTGCTCGGAAGTGCTGTTAGCACAGTCAACACTTGCTCCTGTGTTACTGGGGTTCAGTAATGTCAGCTGTTCCCCTGCTGTGATAACGGCAAAAAGTCCTGCTGCCTCCACCATGTTCTCTTCTCATCCCTGGGCTACAACACCGCCAGTTGTTGCTCGGAAGTGCTGTTAGCACAGTCTACACTTGCTCCTGTGTTACTGGGGTTCAGTAATGTCAGCTGTTCCCCTGCTGTGTGAACGGCAAAAAGTCCTGCTGCCTCCACCCTGTTCTCTTCTCATCCCTGGGCTACAACACTGCCAGTTGTTGCTCGGAAGTGCTGTTAGCACAGTCAACACTTGCTCCTGTGTTACTGGGGTTCAGTAATGTCAGCTGTTCCCCTGCTGTGTGAACGGCAAAAAGTCCTGCTGCCTCCACCCTGTTCTCTTCTCATCCCTGGGCTACAACACCGCCAGTTGTTGCTCGGAAGTGCTGTTAGCACAGTCACACACTTGCTCCTGTGTTACTGGGGTTCAGTAATGTCAGCTGTTCCCCTGCTGTGATAACGGCAAAAAGTCCTGCTGCCTCCACCCTGTTCTCTTCTCATCCCTGGGCTACAACACTGCCAGTTGTTGCTCGGAAGTGCTGTTAGCACAGTCAACACTTGCTCCTGTGTTACTGGGGTTCAGTAATGTCAGCTGTTCCCCTGCTGTGTGAACGGCAAAAAGTCCTGCTGCCTCCACCTGTTCTCTTCTCATCCTGGGCTACAACACGCCAGTTGTTGCTCGGAAGTGCTGTTAGCACAGTCAACACTTGCTCCTGTGTTACTGGGGTTCAGTAATGTCAGCTGTTCCCCTGCTGTGTGAACGGCAAAAAGTCCTGCTGCCTCCACCCTGTTCTCTTCTCATCCCTGGGCTACAACACCGCCAGTTGTTGCTCGGAAGTGCTGTTAGCACAGTCTACACTTGCTCCTGTGTTACTGGGGTTCAGTAATGTCAGCTGTTCCCCTGCTGTGTGAACGGCAAAAAGTCCTGCTGCCTCCACCCTGTTCTCTTCTCATCCCTGGGCTACAACACTGCCAGTTGTTGCTCGGAAGTGCTGTTAGCACAGTCAACACTTGCTCCTGTGTTACTGGGGTTCAGTAATGTCAGCTGTTCCCCTGCTGTGTAACGGCAAAAAGTCCTGCTGCCTCCACCTGTTCTCTTCTATCCCTGGGCTACAACACGCCAGTTGTTGCTCGGAAGTGCTGTTAGCACAGTCAACACTTGCTCTGTGTTACTGGGTTCAGTATGTCAGCTGTTCCCCTGCTGTGTAACGGCAAAAAGTCCTGCTGCTCCCCTGTTCTCTTCTCATCCTGGCTACAACACCGCCAGTTGTTGCTCGGAAGTGCTGTTAGCACAGTCAACACTTGCTCTGTGTTACTGGGGTTCAGTAATGTCAGCTGTTCCCTGCTGTTGAACGGCAAAAGTCCTGCTGCCTCCACCCTGTTCTCTTCTCATCCTGGCTACAACACTGCCAGTTGTTGCTCGGAAGTGCTGTTAGCACAGTCAACACTTCTCCTGTGTTACTGGGGTTCAGTAATGTCAGCTGTTCCCCTGCTGTGAACGGCAAAAGTCCTGCTGCCTCCACCCTGTTCTCTTCTCATCCCTGGGCTACAACACCGCCAGTTGTTGCTCGAAGTGCTGTTAGCCAGTCAACACTTCTCCTGTGTTACTGGGGTTCAGTAATGTCAGCTGTTCCCCTGCTGTGTAACGGCAAAAAGTCTGCTGCCTCCACCTGTTCTCTTCTCATCCCTGGGCTACAACACGCCAGTTGTTGCTCGGAAGTGCTGTTAGCACAGTCAACACTTGCTCCTGTGTTACTGGGGTTCAGTAATGTCAGCTGTTCCCCTGCTGTGAAACGGCAAAAAGTCCTGCTGCCTCCACCCTGTTCTTCTCATCCCTGGGCTACAACACGCCAGTTGTTGCTCGGAAGTGTGTTAGCACAGTCACACTTGCTCCTGTGTTACTGGGGTTCAGTAATGTCAGCTTTCCCCTGCTGTGTGAACGGCAAAAAGTCCTGCTGCCTCCACCCTGTTCTCTTTCATCCTGGGCTACAACACTGCCAGTTGTTGCTCGGAAGTGCTGTTAGCACAGTCAACACTTGCTCCTGTGTTACTGGGGTTCAGTAATGTCAGCTGTTCCCCTGCTGTGTAACGGCAAAAAGTCCTGCTGCCTCCACCCTGTTCTCTTCTCATCCCTGGGCTACAACACCGCCAGTTGTTGCTCGGAAGTGCTGTTAGCACAGTCAACACTTGCTCCTGTGTTACTGGGGTTCAGTAATGTCAGCTGTTCCCCCTGCTGTGATAACGGCAAAAAGTCCTGCTGCCTCCACCCTGTTCTCTTCTCATCCCTGCGCTACAACACCGCCAGTTGTTGCTCGGAAGTGCTGTTAGCACAGTCTACACTTGCTCCTGTGTTACTGGGGTTCAGTAATGTCAGCTGTTCCCCTGCTGTGATAACGGCAAAAAGTCCTGCTGCCTCCACCCTGTTCTCTTCTCATCCCTGGGCTACAACACTGCCAGTTGTTGCTCGGAAGTGTCATTGGCACGGGTACTCACTCCTGCCCAGACTGGTTACAGCACGCCATCTGTTTCCTCTCAGTGTAAACGTCACTTAGCCTCCAATAAGTTGTCCTGTCGTGTTGCGGTCGGGTTAGCCGACTCTATGGTGCTTGGAGTTTAGGTGCTTCCTATGTGTGCTGCGGGATATGCAAATAAGCTGTTTCGTGTGACAATAGGACAATCACCCACTGTAGTACTGTGGGATTCGGTAACTGCGGCCGGCTCGCGGCCTGTCAACTTAAATTTCCATGGGTACCTTCTGCTACCCGTCCAGGTTCCAGTACCGTCAGCTGGTTCTCCGCAGTGCCTTTGGCCTAGGTGCCTCCATCTCGGTATCCGAGTTCCAGCAAGTCTGCTGGTCCTTGGTAGTGCTTTGGAGCACAGGTACCTCCTGCTTAGTAACCGTGTCCCAGTAACGTCAGCTGATCCTCGGTTGTGCCATTGGCTCTTTTCCTTCTGCTGCCCCTCCGGGTTCCAGCACAGTCAGCTGGTCCTCGTTACTTGCATTGGCTCTTGTACCTTCTGCTACCCGTCCGGGTTCCAGTACCGTCAGCTGGTTCTCCGCAGTGCCTTTGGCCTAGGTGCCTCCATCTCGGTATCCGAGTTCCAGCAAGTCTGCTGGTCCTTGGTAGTGCTTTGGAGCACAGGTACCTCCTGCTTAGTAACCGTGTCCCAGTAACGTCAGCTGATCCTCGGTTGTGCCATTGGCTCTTTTCCTTCTGCTGCCCCTCCGGGTTCCAGCACAGTCAGCTGGTCCTCGTTACTTGCATTGGCTCTTGTACCTTCTGCTACCCGTCCGGGTTCCAGTACCGTCAGCTGGTTCTCCGCAGTGCCTTTGGCCTAGGTGCCTCCATCTCGGTATCCGAGTTCCAGCAATGTCTGCTGGTCCTTGGTAGTGCTTTGGAGCACAGGTACCTCCTGCTTAGTAACCGTGTCCCAGTAACGTCAGCTGGTCCTCGGTTGTGCCATTGGCTCTTTTCCTTCTGCTGCCCCTCCGGGTTCCAGCACAGTCAGCTGGTCCTCGTTACTTGCATTGGCTCTTGTACCTTCTGCTACCCGTCCGGGTTCCAGTACCGTCAGCTGGTTCTCCGCAGTGCCTTTGGCCTAGGTGCCTCCATCTCGGTATCCGAGTTCCAGCAACGTCTGCTGGTCCTTGGTAGTGCTTTGGAGCACAGGTACCTCCTGCTTAGTAACCGTGTCCCAGTAACGTCAGCTGGTCCTCGGTTGTGCCATTGGCTCTTTTCCTTCTGCTGCCCCTCCGGGTTCCAGCACAGTCAGCTGGTCCTCGTTACTTGCATTGGCTCTTGTACCTTCTGCTACCGTCCGGGTTCCAGTACGTCAGCTGGTTTCCGCAGTGCCTTTGCCTAGGTGCCTCCATCTCGGTATCCGAGTTCAGCAACGTCTGCTGGTCCTTGGTAGTGCTTGGAGCACAGGTACCGCTCTGCTTAGTAACCGTGTCCCAGTAAGTCAGCTGGTCCTCGGTTGTGCCATTGGCTCTTTTCTCTTGCTCAGACAAGGCCTCGGGTACCAGCACATAGCAGAGTCCTCAGATATAGCAAAGTTGCATTGACTACGTTAGTACCTTCATGGCTAACATTTAGTCAAATTGAAGCTGAAGAGATTTTTCAATGCTTTTTTGGGTAATCACTCTGGATCTCCAACAATGAAGACGACGACCTGATGACCACCCGAAGAAGATGACGACCACAAGGACGACGAGCATCAAGCAAACCCGCCTAAACACCATCACAAAGAAGAAATAAAAATTACCAAACAGGATAAGAAGGTTAAGACAAATCAAGATACAGAACAAGAGACTTAAGAACAATAAGCAGAAGATCAAAAAGCAGAAGAACATGAAGTATAAGACCAAAATGAAGAGCAAAATATATGCTCAAATTATAAGCAGAAGAAGACTAAGCAGTGTATGGGGGTGAGTCGTTCTCTGTGGTGCCCTGGAAAATGCTGCTGCTGCAGGCTAAACTGAACACGGGCAATATGTTGTAATTTAAATCTTTTGTGACAGCAAGAACGGAAGGATGAAAAATTCATACTTTGACAGATTACAAGTACAGGATTCTCTGTCAAAATCAGAATATGATGAAGAAGATGAGTACAATATGAATAGATAATAGTTTAATAAGAAGAATCTGAGTAATGTTAACAAAAAGATGAATAGCAAGAAGTTTAAGAAGAAGATAAAGAAGGTGAAGATGAAGAATATTGATGAAAAGATGATGCTGCTGAGATTATGAAGGAGAAAGTGTGTGAAAAGTTAAAAAGGTGAAGAGCATGGAAGTTGTGAATATACATATTTGCCAAATAGAAAAAACGTTAACAACATTGTCAATTTCTTCGTCAATCGAACATCTTTAAAAAAAAAATATTTATGCTATTCCATTTGATTGGGTTAAACATCTATGCCTTTAATGTCTCCTCAACCTTCCACAATACATTGTACATTACTCTTTGTTGTTTTCCTTCATGTACAATTAACCAACAAGGCAAGAATGGGGTTTTTTTAATTCCGATATTTTGTTCCCATAGACTTACATGGGACTTCCGGTATCGGTATCGGGTATCGCCATATTTTCATGGTATCGGCGATACCATTCGATTCCGATACTTTTGGATATCGGAAAGTATCGCTCAACCCTACTCTGCACTGTCAAGCCATTCAACAGTTAATATATATTTATTCAGGAACAAAAATAACACAGTTTACAACTGGTATTTCTTAAAGCTTAGGATCTTAGCATCTTGTCTGTCAGCTTGCAAAGTGAACGTAAAACACGCACAAGCTACACACGCAAACAGTGAACAGGAAGTTCCTTTTTTTTTTTTTTTTTTAACAGTGCTTTGTGGCAATACGTCACTATTGCCGGAGACAGAAATTCATGTACATTTTTAATATTATTAAAGTCTTTACCTGGTATTAAGCATATTGTATGCTTGTCCTCAAGATGGACATCTTATCTTTCCACATGATCAGTTTGATGATGCATTTTACATTCCTCGT
>JARQOD010000001.1:714441245-714465857 GCA_033576555.1 Oophaga sylvatica
GTCTCCAGCATGCTTCAAGTGCACTTACAAATTGAGTTTCTAAGTAATTTTTTACTTCATCCTATTCAACTGTGGCTTCTTGTTTTTTGTACACAGTAGCAAATTGGATATTTACACAATCATGCCCTTTGTAAATGTATTTTAACAAATATTTTACACTTTGTATGGAACTGCAAATCTCTACTTTTATGTGGTCATTGTATTTTAAAGTTAGATAAAGGTTGTAATGTACAACCCATCTGTTATCAACCCTGTTTCCAGTTGACATCGTCCCATTGTTGGTATTTAGGGTGTCCATTTACATTGCTATTAGTTTCAGAGCAGAAATCCTTGGGAAAGCCTTTGATACAGTTCTGTTGTGAATGGGTTTGAGATGAGTTCTGAGCAGAGGCTCCCTCTGGTGGTTACAAGCGGTGCTAGTGAGGATTGTGAGGACTGGGAATCAGGTGTTACTGACTGGTCTTATATAAGGGAGTCATTTTCCCATCAGGGTTGCCGGTGATCAATTGTTCTGGTCTGAATCCTTCATTCTAGTTTCCCTTGTAGCCTGCTGTGTCGTGTCTGCATCTCCTGCTTACAGATAAGACTTTTGCTTCTTTTGTGTTTTTGCTGTGTTTTTGCATTTTGTCCTGCACTTCTTTGGGGCCTTCAGGGTCCCCTCCGGGGGCTTTTGCCCTCTCAGTTTAGTTCAGCCACTGAGTTTTGTACTTTTGCTTTTTCCAGTTTTTTCAGTGGCTGCTGTTTTGATTTTGTTACACCAGAGAACTAATTTAGGTGGTAGAGGTCGTGTGATCTCAGGTGATTTTGAAATTAGTAGAGTTGGTGCTTTTCAGGGTTTTCTGGGATTGCAGTAAGTACCCTTCCTATCCTTTTCTATTTAGATAGTTTGGGCCCCAGCGTTTGCTCATACTATTTTCTTTCTGTGTCAGTATTTCCTCTTGTCTAACCGCCATTACATGTTTGGGGGCTTTCTGTTATCTTTGGGGGTCTGCTCCGGGGCAGATAGCTTTCCTATTTCTATCTTTAGGTGTAGTTAGTTTCTCAGGCTGTGACGAGGCGTCTAGGACCAACGTAGGAACGCTCCACGGCTGCCTCTAGTTGTGGTGGTTAGTCAGGGTACTGCAATCTCATAGATTCCAACTGCTCTGGTGTATTTCCTTTTTTACCTGCACTCCTCAGCTACCGAAACATAACAGTATCACCGGCCAAAAAATTGAAAATTGTATGGTACTCACAGAAGGGAAAAAAATATTGTGAAAGAAAAAAGGTTGTCAGAGTTGTCAGAGATATTTTTTTGTTTGTTGCATTTTTTTTTTTTTCCTCTGTATCTCTGGGTGCTGGGGAGGATCTTTTCTCCCAATGGAGTTTGCACAGTTGTCTGGCCGTGTGGATCAGCTTGCCACTGAGGTTCAGAGTATTGCTGCATATCTTGCTAGGTTGCCTGTTGTGGAACCTAGGATCCCCATGCCAGATTTGTTTTTAGGGGATCGAGCTAAGTTTCAGAATTTCAAAAATAATTGTAAATTGTTTTTTGCCTTGAAATCTAAGTCCTCAGGAAACGCAGCGCAGCAGGTTCAAATTATCATTTCTCTCCTGCGCGGCGATCCTCAGGATTGGGCTTTTTCCCTGATACCTGGGGATCCTGTTTTGAGTGATGTTGATGCGTTTTTTCAGGCTTTGGGGTTATTGTACGATGAGCCTAATGTCACTGATCAAGCTGAAAAAAACCTTGTTGACATTAAATCAGGGGCTTGATGACGCTGAGTTATACTGTCAGAGATTCCGTAGGTGGGCAGTCCTGACCAAATGGAATGACGACGCTTTGGCGGCCCTTTTCCGGAAGGGTCTGTCAGATAATGTAAAGGATGTTATGGTGGGATTCCCTGTCCCCTCTGGTCTCAATGATTCTATGTCATTAGCGATTCAAATTGACAGACGTTTGCGTGAGCGGAGAAGTATGCGTGGAATGGTGTTGCCTTGTGAACCAGCTTCTGAACCCATGCAGTGTGATAGAGTGGTGTCTGGGGCACAGCGTCATGAGTTTCGAAAGCGCAATGGGTTATGTTTCTACTGTGGTGATGCCTCTCATGCTATTTTAGTCTGCCCTAAGCGGGGAAGACGTTTTGCACGCTCAGTTGTCTTGGGTAGTGTTCAGACTAAGTTTTTATTAACTGTCACTCTGATATGCTCTCTGTCCTCATTTTCTGCTCAAGGCTTTCGTTGATTCTGGAGCAGCTATTAACCTGATGGATTATGATTTTGCTAAACGTTGTGGGTTTCCCTTGATACCCCTACAGAAGTCTATTCCCCTACTGGGGATCGATTCTACCCCTTTGCTGAGAATAAACCCCAGTTTTCTACTCAGGTGATAATGAGGGTTGAACCTGATCACCAGGAGTGCTGCAAATTTTTGGTTCTGTATAATCTGCATGACATTATCGTGCTGGGTTTCCCTTGGTTACAGTCTCATAATCCTGTTTTGGATTGGAAATCTGTGTCTGTAACCAGTTGGGGCTGCCAATGTGTTAATACCAACACTCCTGTTTTTTCTGCCTCCCCCCAGGCTCAGGATGTTCCTGACTTTTTGTTTGATTTTTCTGATGTGTTTAGCGAAAGTAAATCTGCATCCTTGCCTCCCCATAGGAGCTATGACTGCGCTATTGAATTAGTGCCGGGTAGTAAATTCCCTAAAGGTCGCCTTTTTAACTTGTCTGTACCTGAACATGACGCTATGCGGTCTTATATCAAGGAATCATTGGAGAAGGGTCATATCAGACCATCCTCTTCACCCTTAGGTGCCGGTTTTTTCTTTGTGGCCAAAAAAGATGGTTCATTAAGGCCGTGTATTGATTATCGTCTCTTGAACAATATTACTGTGAAATATCAATACCCGTTACCCTTGATTTCTGACCTGTTTTCCAGGGTGAAAAACGCTACTTGGTTTACCAAGCTTGACCTCAGGGGGGCGTATAACTTATTCGCATTAAGCACGGGGATGAATGGAAGACGGCATTCAATACCCCTGAAGGGCATTTTGAGTACCTAGTGATGCCCTTTGGGCTCACTAATGCTCCTTCCGTCTTCCAGTCCTTCATGAATTGACATTTTCAGGGATTTTGTGGACAAATTTCTGATTGTTTATTTGGATGATATCTTGATTTTTTCTAATGACTGGGACTCTCATGTGAAACATGTTCGAACTGTATTCCAGATTTTGAGAGAGAATGCTCTGTATGTGAAGGGATCAAAGTGTCTTTTTGGCGTACAGAGGATCTCATTTCTGGGATTCATTTTGTCCCCATCTGTTATTGAAATGGACCCGGTCAAGGTTCAGGCCATCTGTGATTGGGTCCAACCTACTTCATTAAAGGCTCTTCAGAGATTTTTGGGTTTTGCCAATTTTTATCGTAAATTTATTGGTAATTTCTCGGTTATTGTTAAACCATTAACTGATTTGACCAGAAAGGGTTCTGATGTGGTGAATTGCCTCCTGAGGCAGTCTCTGCATTTCAGGAACTTAAGCAGAGATTCACTTCTGCTCCTGTTCTACGGCAGCCTGATGTTTCTCTGCCATTTCAGGTGGAGGTTGATGCCTCTGAAATTGGGGCAGGTGCCGTTTTGTCCCAAAAAGATCCAGAGACCTCTAAAAGTAACCCTTGTGCCTTTTTCTCTCGAAAATTTTCTCCTACTGAACGTAATTATGACGTAGGTAATCGGGAGTTATTGGCCATGAAGTGGGCTTTTGAAGAGTGGAGACATTGGCTGGAGGGAGCCAAACATCAGGTGGTGGTCCTTACGGACCATAAGAATCTGGTCTATCTGGAATCTGCCAAGCGACTCAATCCTAGACAGGCCAGGTGGGCCTTGTTTTTCACACGTTTTAATTTTGTGGTTTCCTTTCTTCCTGGCACTAAGAATGTTAAGGCGGATGCCCTCTCGAGGAGTTTCCTTGCGGACTCTCCTGAGTTATCTGATCCTTCTGTTATTTTGAAAGAGGGTGTAGTTCTTTCCGCCATCTCGCCCAATTTGAGACTTGCTCTGGAGGGGTGTCAGGAGGATAGGCCCGAGCGCTGCCCTGTTGGAAAATTGTTTGTCCCGGACCAATGGAAAAAGAGTGTGATGTCTGAGATTCATTGTTCCGCATTGGCTGGGCATCCCGGAATTTTTGGTACCAGAGACTTGGTTAGCCGGTCCTTTTGGTGGCCTACCTTGTCTCGTGATGTCAGGGAATTTGTGCAGTCCTGCGGGACTTGCTCTCGCTCCAAGCCTTGCTCTCGCTCTAGTGGTTTGTTGATGCCATTGCCTGTGCCCAAGAGACCATGGACCCATATCTCTATGGATTTCATTTCCGATCTTCCTGTTTCTCAGAGAATGACCACCATCTGGGTAATTTGTGATAGGTTTTCCAAAATGATACATCTTGTGCCATTACCTAAGTTGCCTTCCTCCTCTGAATTGGTGCCGTTGTTCCTTCAGCACGTGGTTCGTTTACACGGCATTCCTGAGAACATTGTGTCTGACAGAGGAGTCCAGTTTGTTTCCAGATTTTGGAGGACTTTTTGTTCTAGACTGGGTGTTCAATTGTCTTTCTCCTCGGCATTTCATCCTCAGACCAATGGTCAAACTGAGAGAACAAACCAGACATTAGAGACTTATCTAAGATGCTTTGTGTCTGCTGATCAGGATGACTGGGTCTCTTTTTTGCCTTTGGCTGAGTTTGCTCTTAATAATAGGGCTAGCTCTGCCACTTTGATGTCTCCGTTTTTCTGTAATTCTGGGTTTCACCCTCGATTTTCTTCAGGACAGACGGAGGCTTCTGTCTGTCCAGGTGTTGACTCTGTTGTGGAGCGTATGCAACAGATTTGGGACCAGGTAGTGGAGAGGTTGTCCCTCTCTCAGGAGAAGGCCCAGCGGTTTGCTAACCGGCATAGGACTGATGGTCCTCGGTTTAAAGTGGGGGACTTGGTCTGGTTGTCCTCAAAGAATATTCCTATGAGAGTAGCATCTCCTAAATTTAAGCCTAGGTTCATTGGACCTTATAAGATCATGGAGATTATTAATCCTGTTTCTTTTCGTTTGCTTCTTCCAGGGACATTTAAGATCCATAACGTGTTCCACAAGTCCTTGTTGAAGAGGTTTGTTGAGCCAGTGGTTCCTGCTGCTGTGCCTCCTGACCCTGTTTTGGTTGAGGGCAATCTGGAGTATGTGGTTGAGAAAATATTGGATTCTCGTTTTTCTAGACGGAAACTCCAGTATTTGGTTAAATGGAGAGGTTATGGTCAGGAAGACAATTCTTGGGTGTTTGCTTCGGACATCCATGCTAGGAGACTTATCCGTGCGTATCATAGAACTCATCCTGACCGACCTGGTTGCTCAAATAAGGGTTCGGTGACCCCTCCTCAAGGGGGGGGTACTGTTGTGAATGGGTTTGAGATGAGTTCTGAGCAGAGGCTCCCTCTGGTGGTTACAAGCGGTGCTAGTGAGGATTGTGAGGACTGGGAATCAGGTGTTACTGACTGGTCTTATATAAGGGAGTCATTTTCCCATCAGGGTTGCCGGTGATCAATTGTTCTGGTCTGAATCCTTCATTCTAGTTTCCCTTGTAGCCTGCTGTGTCGTGTCTGTATCTCCTGCTTACAGATAAGACTTTTGCTTCTTTTGTGTTTTTGCTGTGTTTTTGCATTTTGTCCTGCACTTCTTTGGGGGCCTTCAGGGTCCCCTCCGGGGGCTTTTGCCCTCTCAGTTTAGTTCAGCCACTGAGTTTTGTACTTTTGCTTTTTCCAGTTTTTTCAGTGGCTGCTGTTTTGATTTTGTTACACCAGAGAACTAATTTAGGTGGTAGAGGTCGTGTGATCTCAGGTGATTTTGAAATTAGTAGAGTTGGTGCTTTTCAGGGTTTTCTGGGATTGCAGTAAGTACCCTTCCTATCCTTTTCTATTTAGATAGTTTGGGCCCCAGCGTTTGCTCATACTATTTTCTTTCTGTGTCAGTATTTCCTCTTGTCTAACCGCCATTACATGTTTGGGGGCTTTCTGTTATCTTTGGGGGTCTGCTCCGGGGCAGATAGCTTTCCTATTTCTATCTTTAGGTGTAGTTAGTTTCTCAGGCTGTGACGAGGCGTCTAGGACCAATGTAGGAACGCTCCACGGCTGCCTCTAGTTGTGGTGGTTAGTCAGGGTACTGCAATCTCATAGATTCCAACTGCTCTGGTGTATTTCCTTTTTTACCTGCACTCCTCAGCTACCGAAACATAACACAGTTCCCATTATCCATACAGGGTGCATTGGGATTCAGTGGACCACATGGACTGTGTATTATGCAAGATTTTACAGTTTCACAAAGCCTTGGATAAGTGTCTTTGTATGGGAGCTCTGCACAAACAATTTTGGAAATTCTTTCTTTCTCCCGAGCCTTGTATTCCAAGTTCATAAATACCAATATGTGTACTTGAAGGGGCCCTCATTTTTGGAACTCGATTACACACATCATACGATTAACATATCCAAATCCGTGGTATCTGTTAAGTTTCCAAGTAGCAATTTTAGTTTCATGTTAAATATTGTGCTACTAAATGGATCTGTCACATAGTTGCCAGACAGAAAATATGATTAGGACATAGACCACTGAAAAGCAAAAACTGTCTGGCCTTGATTATCAGAAAACACTTTATGTGATGCTGTCTTCTGATGGTGTGGAAAAGTGTGAGCTAATCAAGGCTTTGTACATTTTTATGAAAGTGAGCCAGTCTGAATTATCTGTTGACAGGCGAAAGTGCCTGTCTGTTATGAACCCCCTCACCGGTGGCACTAAAAACCCGCTCAGTCAAGATGCTAGTAGCATGGCAGCACAACACCTCCAAGTCATAGAGGGACAGCTCATGCCAGGTGCCCAGCTTTGAGACCCAAGAGTTCAATGTTGCAGCAGAATTAGGTAGTATGCTGGTTTCATCAGCCAGGTATTGCCTCACCATCTTTGTAAACTTTTCCATCATTGTCAAAAAATGCCCAGTCATCAGGTCCTTGGTGCAGGGCTGGCATCATTAAATTGTCCCACGTCTTCAACAGTGTACCCCTGCCTCTGCAGTGCGTCTCCCTGACCACTCCTCCTTGATTTGGCAAGGAAACATGCCCCTGATGCTAGCGTTGTCTGGGAATTTTTTCAGTATATTTTCCACAATGGTCTTCTGGTATAGCTCCATTTTGGCAGACCTCTCCACCTCAGGAATAAGAGATGAAAAGTTCTCCTTATAAAAGGAGCTCTGTATATAGTGTTGAGTGTACAGGTAATACAGTGATCACCAGTGACATACACAGGAGCTCTGTATATAGTGTCAGTGTACAGGTAATACAGTGATCACTGGTGACATTATACACAGGAGCTCCGTGCTCCATTCTGGCCCCCGTGCTCCATTCTGCCCTGCTGCAAATTTTAGGCAACAGAGAGAGAGCAAAAGAAAGAAAGAGGAAAGAAAGAACAGAGAGCGAAAGAAAGAAGAGAGAGAGAAAGAAAGAGGGGAAAGAAAGAAAAGAGAAAGAAAGAACAGAGAAAGAAAGAACAGAGAGAGAAAGAAAGAGGGGAAAGAAAGAACAGAGAGAGAAAGAAAGAACACAGAGAGAGAGAAAGAACAGAGAGATAGAAAGAAAGAACAGAGAGAGAAAGAACAGAGAGAGAAAACAGAGAGGAGAGAGAAAGAACAGAGAGAGAAAGAACGAACAGAATGTCACGCTGTCTCTGCGTACAGGAGGTCAGGGGCCTAAGCTGACCCTAAGCTGGGGCCCTGACTAATCCCTCTACCTGGAGGTACTGTTAAAGGTACAGAGGTCCAGGCCGCCAGCGTAACCCCTACCTCCTGAGGAACCCTGAACCTCAGTAATCTAGTCCTGAGAAGGACCCCGATCACAACAACAGGGGACAGAATAATATAAGCCAACACACAGTACTAGACGAACGAGACAGTACAAGGGGAAAACCAAAAACCACCTTGCATACAAAAACTCACACCACAACAACAGAGGGAACACCAACGGGTAAGGAGATAAATGATAAAGCGAGGAAGGGAAAAAACCTCACCAAGTACACTTCACTCCAAACTCCAAAATACCACGAGCCGCTCTGTTTGTCTGAAAGGAATGCTTTCACCGACAACTTCCCTAACAGACCGGCAGGTATTTGAAGGAGTCCCACTACTGCAGCATTGACTGCAGCTGGGCGAGGCTGGGCCTCATCTAGCACAGAGAGAGAGAGAATTAACTCCCTCACTGCCGAAAAACACAAAGCACCAAAAACTCAGCTGCGAGAAGTCAGGCTGTATAATCGTGACGATTTTCGTGGCGACACACCCGTGACAGTACCCCCCCTTCTACGAGGGACCTCCGGACCCTCAGGGCCAGGTTTATCCGGGTGAGTCATGTGGAAGGCCCGAATTAATCGGTCTGCGTTAATATCCGACGCAGGAACTCACATCCTCTCCTCAGGACCATACCCCTTCCAATGAACCAAGTACTGAAGGGACCGGCGATTAAAGCGTGAATCGATGACTTTCGATACCTGAAACTCCAAGTTACCATTGACCACCACTGAAGGAGGAGGTAAAGGTGACGGTATCACCGGCGCCACATATCTCTTAAGCAACGATCTGTGGAACACGTTGTGAATTTTAAACGTAGGGGGGAGGTCAAGACGGAATGCCACCGGATTAATTATAGAACTGATCCTGTACGGCCCGATGAACCTGGGACCCAGTTTCCAGGAGGGAACCTTAAGTTTTATATTCTTGGTAGACAACCATACCCGATCGTTCACACTTAGGTCCGGACCAGACACTCTCCTCTTATCAGCCATACGTTTGTATTGGTTCCCCATAGTATTCAGATTATTCAGCACCCCTCTCCATATTGAAGCGAGTGATGACGAAAATCGTTCCTCCTCAGGAACCCCCGAAGAGCCCCCCTACTGAAAGTACAAAACTGGGGGTGAAAACCATATGCCCCAAAAAACGGGGACTTACCAGTGGACTCGCTCCGCCTATTATTAAGAGCAAACTCTGCCAGAGGTAAGAAAGAAGCCCAGTCCTCCTGGTTCTCTGACACAAAACACTGGAGATATGTCTCCAAGCTCTGGTTCAGACGTTACGTCTGACTATTGGTCTGAAGATGAAAAGCCGATGAAAACGATAAATGCATCCCCCGCTGTGTACAAAATGCCTTCCAGAATTTGGACACAAACTGAGACCCCCGATTAGACACCACATCGGAGGGTACCCCGTGAAGCCTCACAATCTCCCCAATGAACACCTGCGCAAGAGTTTTAGCATTAGGAAGAGCAGGAAGAGCGATAAAATGAGCCATCTTGCTGAACCTGTCCACTACAACGAGTATGACCGTTTTACCCGAAGATGGCGGGAGGTCCGTAATAAAGTCCATAGACAGATGAGTCCAAGGATGCTCCGGGATCTTCAAAGGTAAGAGGGTCCCAGACGGACGGGTATGTGGGGTCTTAGAGCGCGCACAAACCCCACAGGACGCGACAAAAGTTACCACCTCCCTATGTAAGTTAGGCCACCAAAACCAACGCGAGAGGAGATCCACAGTTGCTTTACTCCCTGGGTGTCCTGCCAAAGCTGAGTTATGGTGTGCCTCGATCACCTTTTGTCGCAACTGATCTGGAACAAACAGTTTCCCTGGAGGTCCAACAGGGGCGTCCCCCTGAGCCTCCAATACCTCCTCCTCAAGCTCAGAGCATACTGCCGACACCACCACCCCCTCCTTAAGGATAGGAACCGGGTCATCTGTATTCCCGGCCTCAGGGAAACTACGAGATAAGGCATCCGCCTTTACATTTTTTGACCCAGGACGATATGTGACGACAAAATTAAACCTGGTAAAAAACAACGACCACCTAGCTTGTCTGGGATTCAGACGTTTTGCGGACTCCAGATATAGCAGGTTCTTGTGATCGGTGATGACGGTGACCGGATGGACTGCCCCCTCCAAAAAATGGCGCCCTCCTCAAAAGCTAACTTAATGGCCAAGAGTTCCCTATTGCCGACATCGTAATTCCTCTCAGCGGACGACAATTTTTTAGATAAAAAGGCGCACGGATGCCACTTACCAGGGGACGAACCTTGTGACAATACTGCTCCCACCCCTACCTCGGAAGCGTCTACCTCTACAATGAACGGCTGTGGCGCATCAGGTTGAATGAGTATGGGTGCCGAGGCAAAACATTTTTTCAAGGAGGAGAATGCTTGACAAGCCTTGTCAGACCACCTAGAAAAATCCGTCCCCTTTTTTGTCATGTCTGTGAGAGGTTTAACCATGGACGAGAAATTACGAATAATTTCTGGCAATAATTAGCAAACCCCAGGAAACGTTGTAGAGCCTTAAGATTCTCTGGCAGATCCCACTCAAGAACTGCCCGCACTTTCCCAGGGTCCATACGAAAACCCGGACGCTGAAACCAGGAAGCCTAAAAACTGGAGTTCCTGTACGGCGAACACACACTTTTCCCATTTGGCGTACAGGTTATTATCCTGCAAGATCTGTAACACCTGCCTAACATGCTCCTGATGAGACACAAGATCCGGCGAGTAAATTAAGATATCATCCAGATATATGACAACAAACTGTCCCACCAGGCGGCGAAAAATGTAATTTACAAAGTGTTGGAACACCGCCGGGGCATTAGTCAAACCGAATGGCATGACAAGGTTCTCATAATGCCCCTCCGGAGTGTTAAACGCCGTCTTCCACTCATCCCCCTCCTTCATCCTAATCAGATTGTACACTCCCTGAGATCCAACTTAGACAACCATTTGGCGCCCACGATCTGACTGAAGAGATTGGGAATAAGTGGGAGCGGATACGGATCTTGCACCGTAATCCGATAAAGTTCACGGAAATCCAGGCAAGGGCGTAGGCCTCCATCTTTCTTCTTCACAAAGAAGAACCCCGCGGCCACCGGGGAAGATGAAGGTCTAATATGCCCCTTAGCCAGACTTTCAGAAATATAATCCTTCATGGCCTGCCTCTCAGGACCAGATAGGTTATACAACCTAGATTTAGGTAACTTGGCCTCAGGAAGCAGTTTTACAGAACAGTCATACACGCGATGAGGAGGTAGTTCCTGACACCCTTTATCCGAGAATACATCCTCAAAGTCCGCCAGAAATGGAGGTAAGACCCTAGGAGTGACCGCACCGATGACCGTATTCATGCAGTTTTTATTACAGAATTCACTCCATTGGCTTATCTCTCTGGATTGCCAATTAATAACTGGGTTATGCTTAGTTAACCAAGGAAGGCCCAACACTATAGGAGTGGGAAGACCCTCCAACACGTAACAAGACAACAGTTCTTTATGTATCGCCCCCACTTGAAGTTTTACGTTATGCACCGCTTGCAAAAAACTTCCCTGACCGAGAGGCCTGGCGTCGATCGACAATATGGGGATGGGTTTAGCCAACACACTCAATCGCATACCTTGAACCCGGGCAAACCGAGCGTCCACCAGATTAGCCCCGGCCCCACTATCCAGAAGAACAGATATCCTCTCAGTTCTGTACCCACCACCACCTCCGCCGGTACGAGAAACTGAGATGCACGAAATACCTACTCCCAGATTGCCGTCCACCACACAACCTGGGATCAACAGTTTTCCGACGACTCTTCACTCTGCAAAGGACGGGATGGACACCCCCCAATAGAATGTCCCATTCTCTCGCAGAAGAAACACCTTCCTGTCCTATGGCGCACCGCCGGTCCCCTCCCCCGAAATGATGTCTCTCCTAATTGCATAGGCTCCTCTGGACTGACCAGGGGAACCTCCATATAAGGGACCATTGAAGAAGGTGGAGTCATCACAGGGGGCGGAGTTACCCCGCTCCTCTCCCGAAGCCGTCTGTCAATGCGAATAGCAAGGGCCATAGCGGCTTCCAGTGACGCGGGAGGGTCATACTGTGCCAACACATCCTTTAATTTGTCAGATAAACCTTGACAAAACTGGCTTCTAAGAGCCGGGTCATTCCACTGGGTGTCCGTGGCCCACCTACGGAACTCCGAACAGAATTCCTCCGCCGGACGATCTCCCTGCTGGATCCTACGTAACTTAGATTCAGCAAGGGAGATCCAATCCGGGTCATCATATACGAGACCCAGAGCAACAAAAAACCTATCCACTGACTGGAGAGCCGGGGAGCCCGGGGGAAGAGAGAACGCCCATGATTGTGGGTCCCCTTGTAGGAGCGAGATGACAATTCCCACCCTTTGTTCTTCACTCCCCGATGACCGAGGCCGCAGCCGAAAGTAAAATTTACATGACTCCCGGAAAACAAAAAACTTGTCCCGCCCCCCAGTGAACCTGTCAGGGAGAGCTACTTTAGGTTCTGGCCGGCTTGCTCCAGGGGATACAAAATCTTGGACTTAACGTCCGCCAGCTCTATGGACAAACTCTGCAACTGCCGAGCTAGACTGGCTACTGGATCCATGGTAGCTGGAGAGAATCTTTTGTCGGTCTGTGAAAATGTCACGCTGTCTCTGCGTACAGGAGGTCAGGGGCCTAAGCTGACCCTAAGCTGGGGCCCTGACTAATCCCTCTACCTGGAGGTACTGTTAAAGGTCCAGAGGTCCAGGCCGCCAGCGTAACCCCACCTCCTGAGGAACCCTGAACCTCAGTAATCTAGTCCTGAGAAGGACCCCGATCACAACAACAGGGGACAGGATAATATAAGCCAACACACAGTACTAGACGAACGAGACAGTACAAGGGGAAAACCAAAAACCACCTTGCATACAAAAACTCACACCACAACAACAGAGGGAACACCAATGGGTAAGGAGATAAATGATAAAGCGAGGAAGGGAAAAAACCTCACCAAGTACACTTCACTCCAAACTCCAAAATACCACGAGCCACTCTGTTTGTCTGAAAGGAATGCTTTCACCGACAATTCCCTAACAGACCGGCAGGTATTTGAAGGAGTCCCACTACTGCAGCATTGACTGCAGCTGGGCGAGGCTGGGCCTCATCTAGCACAGAGAGAGAGAATTAACTCCCTCACTGCCGAAAAACACAAAGCACCAAAAACTCAGCTGCGAGAAGTCAGGCTGTGTAATCGTGACGATCTTCGTGGCGACACACCCGTGACACAGAGAGAGAGAGAAATAAAGAACAGAGAGAGAAAGAAAGAACAGAGAGAAAGAAAGAACAGGGAGAAAGAAAGAAAGAAAGAACAGAGAAAGAAAGAACAGAGAAAGAAAGAAAGAACAGAGAAAGAAAGAACAGAGAGAGAAAGAAAGAGGGGAAAGAAAAAGAACAGAGAGAGAAAGAAAGATTAAAGAGGGAAAGAAAGAGCAGAGAGAGAAAGAAAGATTAGAGAGGGGAAGAAAGAACAGAGAGAGAAAGAAAGGGGAAAGAAAGAAAGAAGAGAAACAGAAAGAAAGAACGGAGAGAAAGAAAGATTAGAGAGAGAGAAAGAAAGAACAGAGAGAGAAAGAAAGAAAAAACAGAGAGAAAGAAAGCACAGAGAGAGAGAAAGGAAGAACAGAGAGAAAGCACAGACAAAGAGAAAGAACAGAGAGAGAGAAAGGAAGAACAGAGAGAAAAAAGAAAGAACAGAGAGAAAAAAGAAAGAACAGAGAAAGAAAGAACAGAGAGAGAAAGAAAGAACAGAGAGAAAGAAAGAACAGAGAAAAAAAGAACAGAGAGAGAAAGAAATAAGGGAAAGAAAGAAAGAGGGGAAAGAAAAAGAACAGAGAGAGAAAGAAAGATTAGAGAGGGAAAGAAAGAACAGAGAGAAAGAAAGTTTAGAGAGGGAAAGAAAGAACAGAGAGAAAGAAACAGAGAGAAAGAAAGAAAGATTAGAGAGGGAGAGAAAGAACAGAGAGAGAGAGAAAGAAACAGAGAGAAAGAAAGAAAGATTAGAGAGGGAAAGAAAGAACAGAGAGTGAAAAGAAAGAACAGAGAGAGAAAGGACAGAGAGAAAGAAAGAAATAAAGAACAGAGAGAGAAAGAAAGAACAGAGAGAGAAAGAAAGAGGGGAAAGAAAGAACAAAGAGAGTGAGAAAGAAACAGAGAGGGAAGCAAAGATTCTATAAAGATACTATAGCAGCCCAGCTCCCATTGTGGTGCCCACTTGAGCCTCCCGATGCAGGACATATCTTGATCCGCTCTCATGGCCGACATCCCGAGTCCAAGGCGATCCCGCTGTCCACTCTGTCGGAGGAGAACACGGTGATGGATCTGAAGAATTCCCTGAAGTGCCTCCATGGTTCTGTCATAATCTACTCCCGAAATTACTTAATTTCCGGTCAGCTTCCAGCACATCACGTGCGAGTTTTAAAGTGCTCCTCGGGGCTTGATCGTATACTTCTGTGTCTACAGGAAAAGTAAGCTTCCGGCCGGGACAGCGGGGCAGACTCTCTCAAAATCAGGACTGTCCTGCTGGATCTGGGACGGTTGGGAGGCATGAATGCTAATATAAGAATGCTAACCAGCTCACCGGTTTGCAGAAGCACGGATCCTCCGCTTGATCAAACGTGAAGATACATAGGAAAATGAAGGAAAAAGGGATCCAGCTTCAATAAAATCTTCATCTTTATTGATTCATAAAAACATGAATAATGACATGCTCCTGGACAAGCTCAGGACAAGGCAACGCGTTTCGATCACAGGGATCTTTATCACAGCTGACATATTCAGACAAAGGCACATATTTAAGACAAAGGAGGACCAATCACGATCAGAAAAAATGGCATGTGATTTTTGACAAGTCCTTTAACAATTTGCACATAACGAATAAAGAAACAAAAACAATATTTGCACAAATAAAACCAATGCAAAAAATGTAAAATTAATAATGGAACATCAATTTGTTTCTTTTGTTGAGACCAAATGGATGTCTGGTATGTAGATTAAAAATCCAGAAAGCTTCACGTGTGAGGAGTCGCTGACGTGCATCTCCACCTCGGGCAGACAGGTTAACAGAAGGATATGAAAATCCCCCCCATGAGACCCATTGTCTCAGGGATTGGATCTTTAAATGAACATCTGGGTGAATGGGTTGACTCACTACTTCAACCACTAGTACAAATCACTCCTGGTTATATTAAAGATTCCAAAGAAGTGCTGAGAATGTTTTCCAAGAAAATCTGGTTCAAAGAATATACTTGGTTATGTTGTGATGTGACTTCTTTATATACCTGTATACCTTACAATGTTGCCATGACAGCGCTGCAGTTTGTCTTAACGAAATTCAGCAATTATTCCCAGGATCTCATTAATTACATTTTACAAGTTATTCAATTTTTATTAACCCACAATTTTTTCTCATTTGACAATACATTTTTTTTACAAAAATCTGGCGTGGCGATGGGTGCGAAATTTGCACCATCCCTAGCTAATCTTGTCATGTCATATTGGGAATATTTTTTTATTTTTTCAGCCACTAATCCATTTATTGACTCGATTGCTTGGTATGGCAGATATATCGATGATTTACTCATTATTTGGAGTGGTGATGTATCTGCCATATCCGGATTTATTGATTATATCAATTCTAATCCATTCAACATACATTTTACTCACAAATTTCACCATAACAAAATTTCTTTTTTAGATCTTGATTTATATGGAGTACATGACTCTGTCATTATTACTAAAACGTTCAGCAAACCTTGTGCTGGTAATTCTATCTTGCATGCAGCAAGCAGTCACCCCAAACATACTATTAAATCGATTCCTTTGGGTGAATATACTAGAATTTTGAGAAACTGCAGCGATCCTGCAGCTCTGGAAACGGAATTTAATTGTGTGGATACAAGATTAAAAAACAGAAATTATCCTAAATGGTCCTTAAAAAGAGCACGAACAATTGTAAGTAATAGAAATAGAGAGGATCTCATTAGTGGAGGGTGACAACAAAAAAATGATCTTGCAGTGAAACCATATTTTTGTGCTCAATATAGTCCTCAATTTGGGGACATCAAAAAAATCATTTTGAGATCGCTGCCTATTTTATATGAAGATCCCTCTCTTGCTGATATTCTATCGTCAGGTATTAATGTTGTTTCAAGAAAAGCGCCATCTATTGGTAACAAAGTTTCTCCAAGCATGTTCAGTAATAATTTTTCTTCTCACAAAACATTGTGGTTAGAACATAAAGGTTTTTATAAATGTGGCCACAATAGATGTGCACTTTGCAAATATGTTTGTGTAACGAAAACCTTTGAAAATAATGACAGCACTGCGATTTATACCATTAACAAATATATCAATTGTAATTCATGCTATGTGGTATATAAAATTATGTGCACTATTTGCAATTTATCTTATATAGGCTGCACCACTAGGAAATTAAAAATCAGGATCGCTGAACATTTGCAGGATATAAAGAATGTTTCTTCGAATCGCAATATTTCTGCTGCTGCTAAACATTTTATTTTTCAGCATGCTCGCAATGTTTCTTCTTTCCAAGTCACAGGTATTGAAAGTGTTAACCTGTCTGCCCGAGGTGGAGATGCACGTCAGCGACTCCTCACACGTGAAGCTTTCTGGATTTTTAATCTACATACCAGACATCCATTTGGTCTCAACAAAAGAAACAAATTGATGTTCCATTATTAATTTTACATTTTTTGCATTGGTTTTATTTGTGCAAATATTGTTTTTGTTTCTTTATTCGTTATGTGCAAATTGTTAAAGGACTTGTCAAAAATCACATGCCATTTTTTCTGATCGTGATTGGTCCTCCTTTGTCTTAAATATGTGCCTTTGTCTGAATATGTCAGCTGTGATAAAGATCCCTGTGATCGAAACGCGTTGCCTTGTCCTGAGCTTGTCCAGGAGCATGTCATTATTCATGTTTTTATGAATCAATAAAGATGAAGATTTTATTGAAGCTGGATCCATTTTTCCTTCATTTTCCTAGGCATGAATGCTCCCCACCATACACCGACCTCGTACACACATGGCTCTGCACACCTTATACATACATGGTTCTGCTTTGTATGCCTCGTACACACACGGCTCCGCACACCTCGTACACACGCGGCTCCACTGTGCACACCTTGTACACATGTGGCTCCGCACACCTCGTACACACACGGCTCCACTCTGCACTCCTCATACACACACGGCTCCACTCCGTACACCTCATACACACGCGGCTCCGCACACCTCGAACACACGTGGCTCTGCTCCGCACACCTCATACACACGCGGCTCCGCTCCACACACCTAGTAGACACGCAGCTTCGCTCCTCATACCCCGTACACACGCGGCTTTGCTCCGTACACCTCGTACACACACGGCTCCGCTCCACACACCTAGTAGACACGCAGCTTCGCTCCTCATACCCCGTACATACGCAACTCCGCTCCACACACCTAGTTCACACGCGGCTCCGCTCCGCACACTTTGTACACACACGGCTCCACTCACCTCGTACACACACGGCTCTGATCCGTACACCTCATACACACGCGGCTCCACACACCTCGTACACATGCTGTTCCGCTCCGCACACTTCATACACACACGGATCCGCTCACCTCGTACACACACGGCTTTGCTCCGTACACCTCGTACACACACGGCTCCGCACACCTCGTACACACGCGGCTCCACTCCGTACATCTCGTACACACGGCTCCACTCCGCACACCTCGTACACACGCGGCTCCGCTCTGCACACCTCGTATACAGGCGGCCCTGCTCCGCACACCTCGTACACAAGCGGCTCTGCTCTGTACATCTTGTAGACACGCGGCTCCGATCCGTACACCTCTCGTACACACACAGCTCTGCTACATCCACCCTGTAAAACACTCCTGACCCCACACAGAAACTTCCCTCATCCAGCACCATGACAACCAGCACAGCAGAGTCCTGCAGACACTGAGGCCCCTGATCATGTGACTCCTGACTCCTCCCCTCCTGTGACCTCGTCACAGGTCCTGTTCACACAGAACAGCTATATAAGAGAAACAGGAGCAGATGCAGGAGATAAGAATCTGCCGCCCCGCTCTTCAGGAAGGCACCGCTGCCTGAGGCAGAGTACTCAACTTGCCTCATGGTAGGTGCACCCTGGATCATGTGAAAGGCAGTGGTACATAAAGTTGGCCATATTTGCTGCATTCCATTCAGCCAACACTTCCCTGTGTCCACCATGATGATGACTTTCCTAGCACAGGGACAGAGGCAGTGGTGTTACCCGATGGCACTAATCGTGTACCCAGGCGTTTTACCCACCAAGTCAGGTGCTTACTTGACATGTGCCTGATAATGCTGTTGGTGGTTAGGTTCTTACTTGTTAGACAGCTGCTGAAATTTGAATGGCACAGGTTGCAAATGGCAATTTTGTTTGTCTCATAACTCTTTTTATAAAAAGTCCCAGACTAAGGAATAAATAACACTTTGGAGATATTCAGGACTGTTGTTGTTGCGGAACAGTTGCCCACCTTCTCCCTTTTGTCACCCAACGGCCTCTTCCTGTCTATTTCAGAGCTGCCAATCTCTCCCCTCAGCACGTCTGGCCTCATGCTGCAAGCAAGCATCCAATGTTGGATCCATGACTTTGACATCCACCACTTCGTCTTCCACAAATGCACCCTGGTGTTCCTACTTCGTGACTTAACAATAAGACTTAACGGCAACAGTTGTGAATGCTCTGGATCTGACTTCTGAGTTTGGGCTCCCTCTGGTGGCTGCTGATAGTAATGAAGCTGCTTTGGCTAACAGAGATTCATCAGCTGGGGGCGATGATTAGCAATCTGGTGTTGTTTACTGGGGAGATTTAAGTGAGTAACCTTCCCATGATCCTCGCCGGAGATTAGTTGCTTCCTGGTCTCTTTTGGAAGTCAGCCTGCTTCCTGCTTTGTCCTGCAACTTTCAGATAGATTATTTGCTGTTTATTTCTGTGGCATTTGCTTTTGTCTATCTCAGTTTTCTGCCCTTTTGGGTTTGTGCAGCCAGGTTCCCCAGTGTGGGCCTGCGCTGGACTCTGTTTCTCTTTTGCCACTGTTTATTTATTTTCAGTTCTTTGTTATTTCAGTATCCGCTGATTTGCTACTAGTTCACACCAGAGACATTTTATGTATTGTGGCAAGACGACTCGCTCGGTTCTCCTGGAGGCAGACTCAGGACACACGTTCTCAGGTTTTTCTTTCTGCTGGTTTATTATCAGCCATAAACTCATGCAGGTTTCGTAGGAAAAGTAAACATGACCCCTCTGGGTTAAACGGGAAAACATAAAAAAAAAAAAAACAATAACTCAGTCCATAGATGAGTGGGTTCCCGCCCGCTCTCGGTAGCATAAACTGCACTGCTAAAGTCCTTGTGGAAAGCTTTGCAGCTTCACTATACTGTCTGGAGACTTTCCTCTCCAGACCACACCAGAGAAAAAAAAACAGGACTGAGCTTTTATACATTGCTCAGCCACACCCTTTAACAGAGTAAACCTACCAGCATATAACATGCTGGCAGATAAATAAAGCAGGTCTTAGTTCACACAGGAGAGCATCCTGTGTGACACATACCTCCCCTCACATATAAAACCAGTGACACTGTCACATATTCCCCCCTCTGCCCAAAGCCGGGGGTTTGGGCACCTTCTGACACCAGACAGGGAATCCTAGAGAGAGCATCTGCATTCCCATGTAACTTCCCTGGCCTATGCTCCACGTGAAAGTTAAAATCTTGCAGCTCTAGGAACCATCTAGTTACCCTAGCATTTTTTCCCCTCTTTTCCCTCAACCATCTCAACGGGGCATGGTCTGATACTAATTTAATTTCCGGCCTAGTAGGTAATATCTCAGTGTATCCACGGCCCATTTTATGGCTAAACACTCTTTCTCTACTATGGCGTAGTTCTTCTCGCAGGAGGACAGCTTTCGGCTTAGATAGATAATGGGATGTTCTTCCCCATTTATTTCTTGGGAGAGTACGGCCCGAGACCAACCTCTGATGCGTCAGTCTGGACCAAAAATTCTTTCTTAAAGTCTGGCGCGACCAGGACAGGCTGCTTGCACAGTGTTAGCTTCAGCTTTTGAAACGCGGTCTCCGTTTCTTCCGTCCATTTCACCATGGTTGATTTGGTGCTTTTTAGAAGATCTGTTAGTGGGGCGGCAATCGTGGCGAAATTCGGGATAAACCGCCGGTAGTATCCCACCATTCCCAGGAATGCTTTCACCTGCTTCTTTGAGAGCGGTTGCGGCCAGGTTTGAATTGCCTCCACTTTCTTGATTTGCGGCTTTATTTCGCCTCTCCCAACAACATAGCCCAGGTACTTGGCCTCCTCTTTTCCGATGGCACACTTTCTCGGATTTATGGTAAATCCTGCTTTCCTTAGCGCGTCCAAAACGGCCTGTAGTTTAGGTAGGTGACTAGCCCAGTCTGGGCTAAAGACCACAATGTCGTCGAGGTAGGCTGCGGCATACTTCTTATGTGGGGCTAGGATCCGATCCATAGCCCTCTGGAAAGTGGCTGGGGCCCCCTGTAGTCCGAACGGCATCCGCTTGTATTGAAAACAGCCATCAGGTGTTGAGAAAGCCGTCTTCTCTTTAGCCATCTGGGACATGGGGATCTGCCAGTAGCCCTTCGTCAGGTCAAGAGTGGTGATGTACCTCGCCGGTCCAAGCCTCTCGATGAGTTCGTCGACGCGGGGCATCGGGTACGCGTCACACTTGGATACCTCATTCAGCCGACGGTAGTCATTACAAAAACTCCACTCTCCATTGGGTTTCGGCACGAGGACGATTGGGCTCGACACCCACTCTTTGACTCCTCTATTACCCCGAGGTCTAACATCCTCTTCACCTCAGCCGAGATCACCTCCCGGCGTGCTTCCGGAATCCGATACGGCTTCAAATTCACTCGTACATGCGGTTCTGTCAGCACGTCATGCTCTATCACTTGTGTATGCCCTGGCAACTCTGAGAACAGGTCCCGATTCTGCTGTAGTAATTCTCGACACTGTTGCTTCTGGGCCGGTGATAGAGTCTCTGCAATAGTGACCTCCTCCACCTTGCCTTCTGGTGCGGCTTCCAGGCAAGGAGTTTCCACAGGTTCACGGTCCCGCCACGGCTTGAGCAAGTTTATATGATATATTTGATGTGCCTTCCTTCGGCCAGGCTGGTGGACTTTATAATTAACCTCGCTGATTTTCTCCACCACCTCGTATGGACCTTGCCATTTGGGGAGGAACTTGCTCTCGACGGTAGGGATCAGCACCAAAACACGGTCTCCGGGCTGGAACTGTCTTAGTCTCGCCGACCGGTTATAGACTCTCGCCTGGGCTTCCTGCGCCTGGAGGAGATGTTCCTTTACGATGGGCATCACCTTTGACATTCTCTCCTGTAACTGGGCGACATGTTCGATGATACTCCGGTGTGGCGTGACTTCAGCCTCCAAGTTTCCATGGCGATGTCTAGGAGACCTCTTGGATGCCGCCCATATAGGAGCTCAAATGGAGAGAAGCCCGTGGAGGCTTGAGGAACTTCTCTGACCGAGAAAAGCAGAAATGGGAGCAGGTAGTCCCAGTCTCTCCCATCCTTTTCAACGACCTTCTTGAGTATCGCCTTTAAGGTCTTGTTGAAGCGTTCCACCAGGCTGTCCGTTTGTGGATGATAAACCGAGGTCCGCAGCTGAGTTATCTGAAGGACTCTGCAAAGCTCCTTCATCACCTTGCTCATGAAGGGGGTTCCTTGGTCTGTTAGAATCTCTTTTGGTAGACCTGTCCGAGCAAAAATATGGACCAACTCTCGGGCTATACTTTTACTGGACATGTTCCTTAGGGGAACCGCTTCTGGATACCGAGTCGCATAGTCTATGACGACCAGGATATATTGGTGGCCCCGAGCTGATTTGACTATGGGGCCCACGAGGTCCATGGCAATCCTCTCAAAGGGAACCTCTATCACAGGTAGTGGAACTAAGGGGCTACGGAAGTGGGAGGAGGGAGCGGTTATTTGGCAGGTGGTGCAGGACCTACAAAAGTTTTGAATTTCTCGATAACACCCTGGCCAATAAAACCTCCTCAGTATCCTCTCCTGAGTTTTCTCGACCCCTAGGTGTCCCCCAGAACATGTGAATGGGCCATGTCTAGCACCCGCCGTCTGTATGGCCCCGGCACTAATAGCTGTTCCACTATCTCACCGCCCTCAGTTTGGCCACCTGATATAGCAACTCCCCTGTAACTGCAAAGTGGGGGAATCTGGTGTCGGCCCCCGGCTCTTGGGCAACCCCATTACATACAGTAACCTGGTCGAACGCCCCTTTTAAGGTCAGGTCTCGAACTTGAGCAGTCCTAAGTTCTCTCTGGACATATCTAACGCAGGTAGGTCGGCCTCCTCGGTCACCGTCTCACCCTCATCACCGACAAGGACGCACAGTGGGAACTCCTCTCTCTGAGACTCTGTCGGGGGTTCTTCTTCAAGGATCTCGCTTTTCCCCATGCTACTTAGTCCAGTTCCCTTCCCCCACAAGTCCCAGAATAAGGAAAAATCACGGCCCAATATGACGGGATGTATCAGGTCCTTTACCACCCCGACTTCATGGGACTGTGCACCACAGTCTGTCCCCACTGTTACTGTGGCCACGGGATAGTCCTTGGCATCACCATGGATGCACCGAACACCCAGGGTTTTGGAAGGGATCAACTGGTGGGGAAGGGATGCTCTGATCAAGGTCACCAGACTCCGGAGCCCAAAACAGCCAAGCACTTTTATTCCATTAATGGATACTGCACACGCCTGCGGTCCCTTGCCGGGTCGACAGTCCACGCTACAGGCTGGATAGGCATAATAGGAGACCCGTCTGCCTAGGCTGCAGTCCATGGGCTCAGGGATATTTGACACTTGGCGGCTACATGTCCAGGGTTGTGACATCGCCAGCAAACTATATCTTTCCCAACTGTTCTAAAGGCCCTTCAATAGGAGTGGGACGCCCCCCAGTGGTGGCTCTAGACCCTTCCGTGGTGAACCCACCCCCTTTTGGGTATCCCAGTAGGGAGAAATGACTGCATCCGGTTTCCCAAGAGATCTCTCAACTACTGGTACCTCTCTACCAGGCCGATAAAGTCATCTGCGTTCTGGGGATCACCCTGGGCAACCAGGTCTGTACTGACTTGGGAAGGGAATGCATGAATCTATCAATCACCACCCGCTCAACCATCTGGGCCGGAGTCAGGGCCGGCGTCAGCACCCGGCACACCCGGGCAAATGCCGGGGCCCTGAGCAGGCGGGGGGCCCACTCGCCGTCTGGCACCCCCGCGCCCGTTAGCGGAGGAGAGCGGTGTCAGCGCCGCCACTGGGCCCCCCCGCTTGCTCAGGGCCCCGGCAGCAGCTGGCACAATACTTACCTCTCCCGTGCCTCCGCTGCCGCAGCTCCGGGCTCCAGGGGGCACCGGCGCTTCCTCTCACAGCAGCGCCGCTGAATGACGTCATCATTCAGCGGCCGGCTGTGGCAGAGAGGCGGACGTCGAACAGGTAAGACGTGTCTCTGTGTCTCTGTGTGTGTCTGTGTGTATGTAGTGCGGTGCTTTGTGTGTGTGTGTGTGTGTGTGTGTATGTGTATGTGAGAGAGTGCTTGTGCTGTAGTGCTGTCTGTGTGTGATGATGGGCAGGCATTGCTGATAATGTAGAGGCATTGATGATAATGGGCAGGCATTGATGATGGGGAGAAGATGATGATAATAGGCAGGCATTGATGATGGGGAGAAGATGATGATAATGGGCAGCATTGATGATAATGGGCAGGCATTGATGATGGGGAGAAGATGATGATGGGCAGGCATTGATGATAATGGGGAGGCATTGATGATGATGGGGAGGCGATAATTATAATGGGGAGGCTATGATGATGATGGGCAGGCATTGATGATAATGGGCAGGCATTGATGATGGGGAGGAGATGATGATGATGGGGAGGCATTGATGATGTTGGGGAGGAGATGATGATGGGCAGGCATTGATTATGATGGGAGGAGATGATGATGATGGGCAGGCATTGATGATAATGGGGAGGCATTGATGATGATGGGGAGGCGATAATTATGATGGGGAGGCTATGATGATGATGGGCAGGCATTGATGATATGGGAGGCCATGATGATGATGGGGAGGACATGATGATAATGGGCAGGCATTGATGATGGGGAGGAGATGATGATGATGGGGAGGCCATGATGATAATGGGCAGGCATTGATGATGGGGAGGAGATGATGATGATGGGCAGGCATTGATGATGATGGGGGGGAGATGATGATAATGGGCAGGCATTGATGATAATGGGGAGGCAATGATGATGATAAGGAGGCAATGATGATGATGGGGAGGAAATCATGATGATAATGGGGAGTCTTTCCACAGCGCCATTTCCTGAGCCGTAACAGTGCAGAACGCAGTACAGCGCAGAGGAGAGCTCCATATTTGTATGGAGCATTATTGGGGACCAGTATCCTGTATGGAGCATTATATGGGGGGTGGTGACATCCTGCAGGGGTTTATATGGGTGGGTGAGGGGGAGACTGTGGTGCCCATAATATTGTATGGAGGACTGTACTGTTCAGTCTGTACTGTGCGCTGTGAGGATTTGGCGGGTTTTTGATATTGTACAA
>JARQOD010000001.1:714465957-714491752 GCA_033576555.1 Oophaga sylvatica
CAACCTTACCTCCAACCTCATGTTGCACCTGCCACATGAACATCCATACTGTCAGAGAGTGCTCCTGCTCAACATGGCCATTCTGGAGGGGCTTAGCCAATGGCCAAACCAGTTTCAGCAGGACGGTGCCTACCCTTACCAAAGTGACCATTACGATGCCCCACAAGAGGGCCCACAAATCAACCCTCCCTTTATTCTTCTTCCAGCAACTTCTACCTAACATGTGCAAAATCATCCACTATCCCAAACTCATCAAATGAGTAATGCTGGCTCTAAGCTACCATCACCATCTACTTACCATTATTTGTTGAAATGTCTTATTTTAAAGCCAGTTTTTGTAAGTTTCAAAGTTTGTCATTAAAAATTTGGCATATGCTTAAAATATTCCTACTTTGGGCATGTTGGCCCTTGTTTGAAATAAAGTTTTTGGTTAAATAAAATATATGTATTTTTTACAGTCTACCATAAGCCTGAGATGATCAAGGACCAGAATAAAAAAAAAGGTTCCATCATACATAGTGTTTTAAATCAAAATTGTACTCTGGAAAAATTTACAAACACAGGATTAAATTATAACATAGACATGGTGTTAGGGTCTGTGGAACGCACCTAATAAATAATGTAGAGAGGTGCGTTCGCATCCCGGGGTCCACCGTGCAGGCAGAGCCTGCTGCTAGTAAGATGGTGTAAGTAGCGAACTCTGTTAATCCACAGAGCCGCTAGTGGGAATGCCGCAGCGCTATATGGCGATAAGTACGAACTCACTTAGCTTCAGTGAGCAGCAAAGTAAAACGCTAGGACGCTGACTAGCGTTTTAAAGCGAACCCTGTTGCGTCATAGAGCCGCTGAGAAACCCCACTGTGTCGAGGTACACAGTTGACTGCTAAGCGAACATAGGAAGTGGTCATGCACTATCTATGGCATCTGTACGCCAGGCCCTGAATACGGCAACCAAACTCCTCACCGGTTATGCCGGTATTCTAAAGGCATCTAAGACACCAACCCTGACCAGCTTGCATACCAAGCTCCTCACCGATTAGGTCGGTATTGTAATGGCGTATTTCAGCCGCCCTAACCACACACACGCATGACCATACTGGCGCAAAGCACATAAAGGTTTGATACTAGCGCACGGCCGTGCGGTCAGGACAACCTTTTATAGCAGCCACGAGTAGAAGACCTTCCAGAAAGGACCAATAGACAGCTGCTTCAGATCACAAACAGCTACAGGACCTTCCTGGAGGACCAATAGGAGTCGTAGCTGTATCTGAGCATGTGACCCCTGATCTCCAATGGAGATCTTGCCCTGGGCATGCTCAGAAGAAGAAACAGAGGACTTAGTCCCAAATCTGCCTGCTCCAGCACTGGTTGTAACCGAAGATCCAGGAGAGGCAGCAGCAAGTCTCTGCAAAGTATTAGACCGGGCAAGATGCTGGGACCGACGTCTCTACTGAGCAGGTTCCACTGCGGCCGGAGACGGATGGGGGACCGCAGCGGGAATGGCTCAAGATTCCCCTTATGCAGCATTGGGAACTCGAACCCTAACACATAGCATACTCTTTCCAGGGAGTAGATCACTCTGGTGATGCAAAATAATTGGTAAATATGGTAAATATATCCCGAACTTTAAGACCAAAGGGCTAGCGACGTGGATTGGGAACAGGTGTTTGGTCACCATTAGGTCAATTTTCTCCCTCTACATCATAATTTTGTGTACATTAATGGATCCTTGTGAAATTGTGAAGTATTGCACAGGCCTTAATCACAATATTTACATTAGCCTCACGTAATTGGAGTGCTGATGCAATTGTAAGGACGAAGACGAGGCTGCGGGTTCCTGTACCAAGCCAGCTCCGGAACTGTTGAGGCTGCGTCCCATGTTTCCTGGGGGAAGACATAGGGGACGAGACGGACCCAATGATCAAGGAAAGAGGGGCGTGTCAAAATAAAAAGCACGCGAACCTGCAGGGGGTTGCCCGCCAAGAGAGAGAGAGACAGGGGGTGTGCGTGCTCATGTGCTCCAGCTGTTAGGGAGCAGAGGCGCAGTGGACTGCAGCTTATATCCCATGGGCACAGCATCAGGACTGTGAGCAGTGGCAGGCCCGGGGGCTCCGATAAGTCGAGGGCCGCGCTCGTGCATAAAGGCATTGGCTGTGTACAGGACCTGGTGCTGCAGTCCTCCTTGCTGACCAGAGAACCAGAGACCTCATTTGATACCGGGACTTCGGCAGCACCTGCAAATTTGGCTGCCTGAACTTATGGACTAGGACCCCAACGGGTGAGACCAGAGACAGAAGACAGACCAGGAGCTGAGGATCCCCATTAGAGGACATCACGACAGCCGCTACTGGACTACAACCCTCATCGAATCATTTGTGGTTGAGGAAATCACGGACATGATAAGTTTGCCGAGTAAACTATTGCTAATTTTACCATTTTTTTTTGTATACCCACAGTTTAACTTTTTATCTCCCTGCGAGGAGTACAGTAGTTTACTGTGCAGAGGCAGCAGACCAAGTGGTCCTGGGTGCCCCAAGGGCCAGCTTGCCGCTGGGGGCCATGCTTAGCAATCTCTCAAAGTTTACAGGGAGCAATTCACTACTGTGGGACTGGACCGAGCAGATTAAAGACATGCTAAAGATGTACCCCATGACTCCCGTTATGCAGGCAGAGATTGCTGTGATGGCCCCGGACAGGGAAGCTGGATGCTCCATCATGTTTCAGCCCCCATGAGCGGAACACTTTCTCAAAGGTGTTGCAAATCTTGGAAGAGATGCATGGGGACCCCATAGATATCTTTGAATTGCAGATACGCTTGTTTAAGTGCATCCAAATGGAGTCCGTGACGCAATTTATGAAACCACTCCAAGAGATCCACGCAGCGATCACTGGGCGGGATAATGTGGGCGTGAAGCCTTCTGCTGCAATTTTGAGAGACCAACTTGTGGCAGGCTTCAGGGATGCGCTACTTAAGCAGGCCTTGCGGGCTAATCTGCGCATGTCTTTCTTAGAAATCGGAGCGGAAGCACGTGTGCGCGAGCAGGAGCAGGGGACGGCAGTCTCAGCTAGGAAGGTACGGAGCGGGGAGGTGTTCGCTTCACCCGCAGCTGAACCAGAATGGGTCATAGAGATCCGGAAGGAAGTTCGGGAAATGCGGGAAGAGTGTTCCAGCCTAACAAAAACCTCCTCTGTGCTACCGAACCTTTCCAGAGACAGAACCGACCCTGAGTCCCGCCTTGTCCACTATGCCCCACCAGGAAATTGGACAATCCCGAGCAGAGAGACATCCGATCTGTTTTAAGTGCGGTGATATTGGACATTACGCCCACGGGCGTGCAAGGCAAGGGCGGCCACTTACCCGTAAACCATTAAACTAGTGGGCTCCGTAGCTGGGGGACGTCGACCGGAGCCTGAACTGCCAAGGAGGGGAGAAGGCAGCCCCGCAAATTTGATTTCCCTGAGCCCCCCGTATGGGCCCAAATGGATGGTTGTCCATCCGCTGTCTAGCTGATACCGGTTCCCTGGTGACCACCATGCCAGAATCCTATTTCAGACGTCATTTTTCTGAGGCGACACGGCCCCAATGGGGCCCAGTGATCAAGTTAACAGCGGCCAATCAATTGCCCATTCCTGTCGCAGGGGTGGTCTAGATGCAAATTACCGTGTGCGGCAAAGATTCAAATAATCCTAAAATGTTTGAGCATAATAGCTTTGTAGGGAAAAGCACATCAGTAAAGCTGTGAGGCTGTCTGCTTCCCATTTATAATTTAGTCACAGTAAGTTTTCTTAGCAAAGTCAGGAGGGACATTACTAACAGTATCAAACATTTGTAATTAAAAACAAGCAATTCATTTCATCAGGGCAGAATGCGACGCCTAAAATGTCAGAGAAAATGATAATCCAAATGACAGTGCCATTATGAAAGATAATTCTGTTAAATGCTGCATTGAAGCATAAATTAGAGAAGAAAAAGATAAGGAAACACATTTCCCTCCATTAGTTTGTTGACAAAATTTATATTTGACTTTATATTGTTTATATTTGACTTAAATTTTTTACTTTAAATTTTCATATTCTAATAACAATCTTGGAATGAAAAAGACAATGAAAACAAAACATAAAATAGCCAAAATACACAGTACTTCTATAATAAAATTAAAAGCAAAATAGCTTTTTGATTTTAAATCAGTTACCTTTTTCTAGAATATAATAGAAAAAGTGATAGTTAAGTAATACCTTTTTTTTCAGAATGTATGGAAATAAATTTGTATGTACTGTCATGGCCGACAGTGTTGGCACCCTTGAAATTGTCCCAGAAAATGAAGTATTTCTCCCAGAAAATGTTTGCAACTACATGTTTTGTTATGTTTATTTCCTTTGTGTTTATTGGAACAACTGAAAAAAAAACAGAAAAAAAGGAAAAAACCCCAAAAATGGGCCAGACAAAATTGTTGGCACCCTCAAATTAATATTTTGTTGAACACTCTTTGGAAGAAATAACTGCAATCAATCGCTTCCTATACCCATCAACAAGCTTCTTACACCTCTCAATTGGAATTTTGGACCACTCTTCTTTTTCAAACTGCTCCAGTCTCTCATATTTGAAGAGTGCATTCCCCCACCAGCAATTTTAAGATCTCACCACAGGTGTTCAATGGGATTTAGACCCAGACATATTGCTGGCCACTAAGAGCTCTCCAGTGCTTGGTTTTCATCCACTTCTTGAAGTATGTTTGCTGTCATTGTCCTGCTGGAAGAACTATGACCTAGGATGCTAACCCATTCTGACACTGGGCACTAAATTGCAACCCAAAATCCTTTGGTAATCTTCAGATTTCTTGATGCCTTGCACACAGTAAAGACACCCAGTGCCAGAAGCACCAAAACATCTTCTTGGGTCAATTAGATCCTGACTAATTTCCTCCTCCACTTTGTCAATGCCAGCCACAGTGACTGGGCCAATCTCCTGTCTTGGGCCGAATTCTCATACAATAACCATGTGAGTGAATCTTCTGCCAAATCTCCTATTTTTGTGGTAATACAGTCAAAATCCCAACATCTTGTTTCCTGTCTCTTCCACCTCCGATCTCGGATACTCCTGCTGATGATTCCTTGTCAAGACTTTTTCGGAAATCAGGGAGGACATCAAGTCTGCCTTATTAAAATCCTCAGAGTGGATGAAAAGTCACGTGGACAAGAGACGTCTGGATTTGCCTCTGTTTCATCCCGAGGAAAACGTCTGGCTGTTGTCCTAGTATATCTGTCTCAAGGTACCATCATATAAACTGGGCCCTCAATACATCGGTCCCTTTGAGGTGTTGAAACAAATTAATCTGGTTGCCTACAGACTCAAACTCCCGGCCTCCTTACAAATCCCCAATTCCTTTCATATATCTCTTCTCAAACCTGTCAATCTCAGTTCTTTTTTCAAGTACCCTGGTAACACCTCCTGCTTCAGTCAGCACTAAAGATGTTTTTGAGGTAGCGGACATTCTGGCCATCAAGAGAGTAACAATGAAAAACCTTTTTTCTTGAGTATTGGAAGAGGTTCAGTTCTGAGGAGAGGTCGTGGGAGCCTAGGTAGAACAGGAGTGGGGGGGGGGGGTACTGTAGAGCCAGCGTCTCTGCCTTCTGCCTCCCTCCACTGGCAGAGACGTTGGCTTACTCACTACCTTGGCCCCGTCACATTCTGTCTCCTTCTTCAGCTTGGCAGGTGCCCGGGGTGCGCACACTTCATGCAGATCCCCGGGCACTGTGCTTAGGGTGTGCGCGTGCATGCTTCCCATATATTAAAGAGGCCGTTTTCCTAAAATGACCCTAGCCAATAGCTGGAGGAATCTTACAATTTCAGGCACCTAAGCAACATTCTTTGAATGTTCTAACACGCTTGCTAGTTCTCAGATCCCAGTATATGTATCCTGTATACAAGTCCTGCACTACTGCCATGTCAGCCTGCCTGTCTATCAACTGTGTGCGCCTACCTGTCTATCAGCCATGGGGATTTTAATTACTGCAGGTTCCTACCTATCCATAAATGCAGGCTTTACTGAGAGAGGTGTCCACATTCACCCAGGAATTCAGATATCAGCCTAAGAGAGGTTTTCATATTGGATAGTGACCAATCAGTTTTCGAGACTACCTTGACATTGGTTGATGGGCAGGCATGATTTGGCCAAATTGTGTGCAAAGCGTCTCATTTTTTCCAATTATTAAAAAGCTGTATTGCTATTCATATTTTATATATTTCAAATTGGCATGCTTTAGCATGATAGAGTGCAACCTTTTTGTTGCCAGCCATGCCTGCCTGTCTATCAGCCATGCCCAACTGGCTGTCTATCAGTCATGCCCATCAGCACTTGCCTTCCAGGATATCTGTTGTGTTCAACCTGTGCATCAATTGTGCCAGTTACTGTACCAGCCGTGCTTGTCTGGATTTGCCCAGTCTGCCATCCCTACCTCCAGTTTCTTGGGGGTCAGCTGCCACGCACCCAAAGTCAAACATGGTGTAGCACCTGGTTCCACCTCCTACATCTTTCCTCGGATCACGGTGTCGTCAGCCAGCGTGTATCCTTGGTCAGACTTGGTGAGGCTCTTGGTTACACCCCTCCAGGCTTTCCTTGGGCCATGGCACAGTGGTTCTACCATCCAGCCCGTTACAGTGTGGCACACAGACACACAATGCAAAGATTGAGTCAAATACTCCCCTTTTTATCTTGTTTCAGTATGATTTTCATATTGCCCACACATGTTACTTGTCACAGGTGAGTTTCATTAAGCATCACATGCATAAAACAAAGTTGTTTACCCACTATTTGTAAAGGTGCCAACAATTTTGTCTGGCCCATTTTGGGAGTGCTGTGTGAAATTATGTGCAATTAACTTTATTTTCTTTGTTTGTTTTGTGTTGTTCCAAAACACACAAAGTAATTAAATATGTGTATAGCAAAACGTGTCTGAAAGAAATATATAATTGTAAGGGAAACTATAATATCAGTAAAATAACTAGTAAAGGATGCACCACATACTGTCTCTACACAAAGGAGATAAAATCAGCCTCCATTTCTTGTAAGAATACTTAGAGGTATCAAACATGGCACCTCGTTTCCTGGACCTGGAGCTTCAAAGGACCTAGCAAATGATTTGTAACTCGGCAGGATATTTCTTATTTACTGAATAGAGAGGAGTGGGGAAGAGACAGTATAGCTGAAATGCAAGGTCCTAAATGATCCCATAGACCAGTCATAGACCAGCCAGCAATTTTTAAATAGTCCAGTCTAGGTGATTCTGAAAATATGAGTCTATGATCAGGACTATAAAAAGCTGGGTTGCACAAAAGAAAGTTGTTTACATGTGAGGCTGCGGATGCTGCTTGTGATGCATACCGTATTTTTCGGACTTTAAGACGCACCGAACCATAAGACGCACACCAAATTTTCAGAAGGAAATAGGGAAAAAAATTATGTGTCAAATGGGGATCCATCTTAGAGTCTGAATTCAGTTTACCGGGGGGATTGGCACAGGTGGAGGAGTGGTCACAGGGGTTGTGAGGTGGTACAGGCAGGTGCGGTGGCCTCCAGGAAATCTCATCCCAGGCTGGTGCGCCGGTGTCGGTGCTCTTTGTGGCAGCAGTGGCGGTGCTCTGTGGGCGGCAGTGGTGGCTCTGTGCGTGGTGGTGCTCTGTGAGGCAGCAGTGCTCTGTGGGGTGGTGGGGCTCCCGCCGGCATTTCGTTAAAGCCCGGAGGCACTCGCAGATCCATTGCTGCGATGTGGTGGCCTCTGGGAAATTGGCCGCCGGGGGTGGTGCATGCTGAGATTCAGATCTCGGCAACGAGATCTGAATCTCAGCATGCGCCGCCCCTGGAGGCCATCGCATCGCAGGAATGGATCTGCGGGGGCCTCCGGGCTTTAACGAAATGCCAGCGGAGCCCCACAGAGCACCGCCACCCCACAGAGCACCGCCACCCCACGGAGCATCACTGCCTCACAGAGCACCGGCACCGCCGCACCACTGCTGCACCAGCCTGGGAAGGGAGGCTGCATTGCCCTGCAGTGTCAGACCGGGACACCACCACAGTATCTGTAAGTATATTCTGACCATAAGACGCACCCCCATTTTCCCCAATAATTTTTGGAGAAATAAGTGCGTCTTATGGTCCGAAAAATACGGTAATTCATTTTCTCCTTCCCCCAAGGAAACAGAAGGACAGTAGGTATTTCTGTTTTGCATATTTGTGTGTTGTTTTAATTTTATCTTTTTATATCTTTTATAAGCAATGTATATTTTTATATTAATGCTTAAAATCTTTAATTAGTTTGATCCTTGCATGCTTTAAAGAATCCATCCTTTCAGAGAGTGTGTCACCTTTTGATTTTCTGACAGTAACATATTTTGGGTACTCATCACCCCATGTGTTTGATGAAAGGTAGCATTGCGTTAAGAAATTAGGGAGTGCTGAGTGTGTGATGTATTTTCACTTTATAGTCTAGAACAGAGGTTCAGCGTTGGATTGATTGAGAGAAGATAAATCATGATTTCCTCATCATTAGTTCGGGGTCTGTACCGAACACCTAGTGTTCGTGCATGGTCTTCTCACGGTACTCTGTGTTACTGTTCGGGTTTGGCAGCCAGGTAAAACTTGTTGAAAGGCAATCCACAAGCTTTTCCGGTCTGGGCACTTCCATGTAAAAAAATAATAATAAAAAAATGACTTGGGGTTCACCCTAATTTTAATTAAGCACTACCAGAGACCTCAAAATGACTTTTAGAGGGAAACTCTGGTGCATGCTTTGACCAAAACTGTCATGACGGTGACATTAGTGTCTACTGTAGTAAGAACTGTATTCACAGGTACACAGATACACAGGTTCACACTGAACACATGTGAAAGACATGAAAGTGTCTGGAAATGCAAAGGTGAATATAATGCGGTCTACAAACAGCATCATACAGCAGGACAGGATTGGAGATCGATCAGTGATGGTCTAGGAAGGCATATTCTTTGAGGTTCACACAAATTCCACATGATAGTGATTGGAATCTTGACTGCCATTAGGTATCAGGTTGAAATACTTAGAGGCATTGTCAGATCTTTCAGGGTGTGCAGTGTACTCTGAATTCCTCCTGGTGCAGGACAATTCACTGTAAATTGGATACACATGCAATTTCAATGTATTAGTTTGGGGTGATTTGGAATCCAGCCCTGAATTGGTTGATGATTTGGGGTTTCATTTAATATTGATATATCATTTGGTCTCAGCAAATTCTATAATTCATGTCAGTAAAGATTGAATATTTCATTTATCATGAGCCAATGTTTGATTTAAATGTTCCCATTATTTGAACAGTGCATACAGTTGCATGTAAAAGTTTGGGCAACCCTTGTCAAAATTACTGTTATTGTGAGCAGTTAAGGAAGGTGAAGATGAAATGATCTCTAAAAGGCCTAAAGTTAAAGATGACACATTTCCTTTGTATTTTATGTAAAAAGGTAGTTTTTTACAAATAAAAAGTACAAAAAGAAAAATAGGCTGAAAAGTTTGGGCGCCCTTGGAGATTTGTGTGGGCAGAAAAGAAACGGAATTTAAAAGGAACAGTGGAGGTGAAGATAAGGTCTGGAATACTAAGCAAAATTTCAGTGACAGCTGTTCTTAGAATTTCTAGAGAGGCAAATCAGAACCCCTGCTTGACTGCAAAAGACCTATTGCAGACTCTGGAATTGTGGTGCATTGTTTTACTGTTCAAAGACACATGCACAAATATGGCCTTCATCAGAAGGAAGTCACTCCTGCGTCCTCACAATAAAAGAATGCAAAAGAACATCTAAACAAGTCTGAAGCATTTTGGAAACAAGTTCTGTGTACAGATAAGGTTAAAATAGAACTTTTTAGCCACAATGATCAAGGTATGTGTGGAGAAAAAAGGCACAGAATTTCAGGAAAAGAACATCTCACCAACTATTAAGTATGGGAATGGATCATTCATGTTTTGGGGTTGTGTTGCAGCCTAAGGCACAAGAAACATATGAAAGGGAGAATGAAGAATGGATTCAATAAAATTCAGCAAATTTTTGATGCAAATATGAGATGTGTGTCAACTTATCAGTGTGGTATTGTAAGGAGGTGGTGGAGACCCCATAAGCCTCCTCTCTCTCTCTTTCTTTCCCTGCATGTTAATGTATTGCTGTGATATTCCATGTATTGTATTGTCTTAATGTTATACCAATGTACTGTGTGAGTTAGAGTCAGAGATAGTAAGGGTTAATTGAGGGGGCTGAGCCAGCGGCCTCCAAGCAGACAGAAAGTCCCTGTCTGCAGCTCAGTGCCTAGGCAGGCTTGCCTGCAGCAGGACGTGGTCCCCTGCTGGGAGCTGGCCAGACTCCTGGAGGGGACCGAGCAGCCAGAGGACTGTCGGACACAGGGAATGGATGTGTGCTCCACCAGAGACTTTCAGTTCCGGAGAGCCACCTGGGAGTTATGACTTTTCTGCCGCAGTCGTAGCTGTGAATAGGGACAGATCAGGGACTGTTATCTTCTTCATTACTACACCTTTATTAAAAAAATAGTTGCCACTGTTGGGCCCTACAATGTGTGACGTATGGTGCATCCGTTCCAGCATGGAGAGGAGCCAGTTGTCTGAGGTAACCCACTGTGACCTGGGGCTAGGACCAGAACTGCTTATTCAAGGAGCCGAGGTGTGGACTGACTGTGCCCGGACAGACTCACCCACGACTACCACCCCGTGCCACCTTGTTACAGTATAACTGTGCATACCTGTGTTGACATCAGTATAATTCTGTACCTGTTATAAATACTTTTATTCTTTGAAGTAATGTTGTTATTCGGTCACAAGATTTTGCTGTTGCATAAGAATTACTGAAAGATTGTAAAACGATGCAAAATGAATGTCGGAGGTGGAGCTACATCACATCTCTGTGAGGTCTAGCAGTGAACAAAAGCTTTAAAAATGTTATAGGCTTCCATTTCTTAGGAACACAGTGTTACGTGGTCTGTGTTCTGTAAACATTTCTGTGATCTGTAAATCTGGTAAAAAGCTTTTAACACTTTTCTAGTCCTCCATTTCTCAGACATAGTGTTACTGAACATTTCTGTGACTTGTCAAAATGGTAAAAAGCTTTGAAAAAATTTATAGGCCTCCATTTCTCATGCATATAGTGTTATTTTGTCTGTGAATATTTCTGTGAGATCTAAAAGTGAACAAAAGCTTTTAAAATTTTGTAGGCCTCTATTTCTCAGATATACTGTGTTACGTGGTCTGTGAATATTTCTGTGATCTGTAAACCTTCTAAAAAGCTTTTAAATATTTTGTAGGCCTCCATTTCTCAGATATACAGTGTAACATGGTCTGTGAATATTTCAGCGATCTGTTAAACTGCTAAAAATCTTTGAAAACATTTGTAGACCTTAATTTCTCAGACATACAGACGCAAATGGACACGAGCACGAGTAAGAGATAAAGCCATTTGGTCTGTTCACCTACTGGGTTCCTGGCCATTGCAAGGCTAAATGTGTGGGGGGCATTATATTGTGAGACATTGCATGGAAATTAACTTAAAGGAATGGGTGTTTATACTTTGTCCCCCGTTTTTCGGGTTTTACTCTGCACTGTCAGCATATACATTTTTGGACAATTTTGTATTATTTATATGTTTTATATAGATGACCCTACCCGTGTTCTTTGCTCATGAAACGGCACGTTTTCTTCTATAACTGGTGCATTCTGACCCTTGTCAATTAGCTCTGTATTTGTTTTCTACCTTTTATAATAATTGTGATTGTAGTCCTTTTCTTACATATTTGTAACATTAAAATCATTTTTATATTGATACTTTTTGGACTTCCATATTATGGGTTATATGCTCCAATTTTGTTCTATGTCAAATACAGTGTTACTTTGTGAATATTTCCTTGAGATCTAAAAGTGAATAAAAGCTTTTATAAAATTTGTAGGTCTTCATTTCTCAGATATATAAAGTGTTACATAGTATGAACATTTCTGTGCTCTCTAAAACAGAAAACACATTGAAACATTTTTCTGGAATGAATTTGATTGTCATTTATACACTTTTGCACACTTTCTGTTACATTACGGAGGAGTAAACTCACAAAAACTGCTTTGATTGCTGCAGGTGACCATTTTTTTCTTTAATTAAAAATAAACTTGGCTTCAAGAGACCTAGCAATTACAAAATGTGTAAGACGTGCATTAAAGTATGTGGAAGTGGAAGTGCTGATAATGGTGAACGCAGATGGAGAGGATGTGGGGCAGGTGTGACTACGCCTGTTGTTGGAGCACAAGAAATAGGCCCATCCACTACACATAGGTTCCTGTTTCTGTTCCTGTGCAAGGAGGCACGGTGAAGCACTTCCGAAGCCAGAGCAGTGCGAACAGGTGGTCGGTTGGATAGCAGGCTTAGCAGCACCACCCAGTTTTCCACACGGTCCAGCACCAGTTAAAAAGACCGGATCACTTAATCCTCACCCTGATTCTCCTTCCTCCCACCATGTTGGGTCACATTAGACTAGTGATCCTGCACTAGGACTCTCCGAGGAACACTTTACCAATACATTTCTTGATTGTGGCCTCTCAACCTGTATGCTAAAAGAGAGACAGGACGATATGCTGTTTAGTAATGCCCGGAACTTAGAGCAGCCATGGCCACAAGAAAATGATAGTGGTGAATGGCAAATCTAGGATAAGGAAGAGGATGGTGATGAGACACAGTTGCCTGTTATGATTTGGTAGCCGAGGAGGACAGCAGCAAAAATAGGCTAAGCAACCAGACACCCAGAGAGGTTGGTAACAGACCGCTAATCTGCCAGCAAAACTAGAAGTAGCCGTGAGACGTGTCTACGGTGCCCTAGACGCCTCGACACAGCCGGAGAGTTAACTAAGCCTGAAGAGAGAAAGGGGAAAGCTAACTGCCCAGGAGTAGACCCCCAAAGGAATAGGTAGCCCCCAGATATATATTGGCAGTGAGACAAGATGAAATACAAACGCAGGCAGAAAATAGAGTAAGCAAATGCTGGGGCCCAAACTGTCTAGATAGAACAAGACAGGACAGAATACTGTCTGCAATGCATCAAAAACTCTAAGAAAAACTCCAACCAGTCTAATATGCACAAATACTGAGACCACACAATCTGTCCCCCACTAGATCAGATTCTGGTGTGCACTGGTAGCGAATCAGCAGACACTGAAACAACAGGGAACTGAAAATACTGTGACAGTGTCACTGGTTTTATATGTGAGGGGAGGTATGTGTCACACAGGATGCTCTCCTGTGTGAACTAAGACCTGCTTTATTTATCTGCCAGCATGTTATATGCTGGTAGGTTTACTCTGTTAAAGGGTGTGGCTGAGCAATGTATAAAAGCTCAGTCCTGTTTTTCTTTCTCTGGTGTGGTCTGGAGAGGAAAGTCTCAAAAAGTATAGTGGAAGCTGCAAAGCTTTCCACAAGGACTTTAGCAGTGCAGTTTATGCTACCGAGAGCGGGCGGAACCCACTCATCTATGGACTGAGTTATTGTTTTGTTTTTTTTTATGTTTTCCCGTTTAACCCAGAGGGGTCATTTTTACTTTTCCTACGAAACCTGCATGAGTTTATGGCTGATAATAAACCAGCAGAAAGAAAAACCTGAGTACATGTGTCCTGAGTCTGCCTCCAGGAGAACCGAGCGAGTCGTATTGCCACAGTTGGTGTGAGAGTGCGTGCAGGATTCCAGGAACACGTGTACCTGCCACAAAGACCGGTGGATGTCCTGGGTGAAGGCTGCCAGCCAGCTAGAGAAGTCCGGCAGCATGGAGGAGCTCGTTAAGCACCTGGTCCAGGCCCAGCAGAGCATACAGCAGCAACACCTACAGAGCCAGCAGAGCATACAGCAGGCCCAGCAGAGCATGCAGCAGCAGCACCAGGAGACGACCAAACTGTTGCTTCAACAGATCCAGTTGCAGCAAAAGTCGCAGCAGCAGCACCAGCAGGAGGCGCAACAGCAGATACAGCTTTTGGCAGAAGCCATCCAGAGCCGGGCGGCCACCCCAACCCCAGGGCCGACTGATGATTCTCACGTCAGGAAGGCGGTAAGGCGGGCCATGCAGAAGATGACCCCTGGGGATGATGTAGAAGCATTTCTGACTGTTTTTGAGAGGGTGGCTGATCAGGAGAGACTTCCACCAGCACAGTGGGCAGAGGTTCTGGCGCCATATTTATCGGGTGAACCCCAAAAAGCGTATTTTGACTTGGCGCTGCAAGATGCTAAGGAGTATCCCAAACTAAAGACAGAGATCTTAGCACGTCTGGGAGTAAATATGGCAGTAAGAGCCCAGCGAGTTCATCACTGGGCGTATGCTAGCAACAAACCCCCTCGTTCGCAGATGTTTGACCTATTGCATCTTGTTCAGAAGTGGCTACAACCGGAGTCCTCCACTCCGGCCAGGGCCGGCTCCAGGTTTTTATGGGCCCCGGGCGAAAGAGCCTCAGTGGGCCCCTTTAACACAGACCACGATTCATGATGCACAGATACAGCAAGAAATATGGGTATAGTACAATGCCAAATACTTCACTTCTTCCATTACATGAGTGATATCTATTGTAAATTGTACAATAGCTCAAAAACCGCCAAATCCTCACAGCGCACAGTACAGACTGAACAGTACAGTCCTCCATACAATATTATGCGCACCACAGTCTCCCCCTCATCACCCATATAATACCCCATGCAGGATGTCACCCCCCATATAATGCTCCATACAGGATACTGGTCCCCATATAATGCTCCATACAAAATATGGAGCTCTCCTCTGCGCTGTACTGCGTTCTGCACTGTTATGGCTCAGGAAATGGCGCTGTGGAAAGACTCCCCATTATCATCATGATTTCCTCCCCATCATCATCATTGCCTCCTTATCATCATCATTGCCTCCCCATTATCATCAATGCCTGCCCATTATCATCATCTCCTCCCCATCATCATCAATGCCTGCCCATCATCATCATCTCCTCCCCATCATCAATGCCTGCCCATTATCATCATGGCCTCCCCATCATCATCATCTCCTCCCCATCATTAATGCCTGCCCATTATCATCATGTCCTCCCCATCATCATCATGGCCTCCCCATTATCATCAATGCCTGCCCATCATCATCATAGCCTCCCCATCATAATTATCGCCTCCCCATCATCATCAATGTCTCCCCATTATCATCAATGCCTGCCCATCATCATCATCTCCTCCCCATCATAATCAATGCCTGCCCATCATCATCTCCTCCCCATCATCATCAATGCCTCCCCATCATCATCATCTCCTCCCCATCATCAATGCCTGCCCATTATCATCAATGCCTGCCCATCATCATCATAGCCTCCCCATTATAATTATCGCCTCCCCATCATCATCAATGCCTCCCCATTATCATCAATGCCTGCCCATCATCATCTTCTCCCCATCATCAATGCCTGCCCATTATCATCAATGCCTGCCCATTATCATCATCTTCTCCCCATCATCAATGCCTGCCTATTATCATCATCTTCTCCCCATCATCAATGCCTGCCCATTATCATCAATGCCTCTACATTATCAGCAATGCCTGCCCATCATCACACACAGACAGCACTACAGCACAAGCACTCTCTCACATACACATACACACACACACAACACACACACAAAGCACCGCACTACATACACACAGACACACACAGAGACACAGAGACACGTCTTACCTGTTCAGCGTCCGCGCTCTCTGCCACAGCCGGCCGCTGAATGATGACGTCATTCAGCGGCGCTGCTGTGAGAGGAAGCGCCGGTGCCCCCTGGAGCCCGGAGCTGCGGCAGCGGAGGCACGGGAGAGGTAAGTATTGTGCCAGCTGCTGCCGGGGCCCTGAGCAAGCGGGGGGGGCCCAGTGGCGGTGCTGACACCGCTCTCCTCCGCTAACGGGCGCGGGGGTGCCAGACGGCGAGTGGGCCCCCCGCCTGCTCAGGGCCCCGGCACTTGCCCGGGTGTGCCAGGTGCTGACGCCGGCCCTGACTCCGGCCCAGATGGTTGAGCGGGTGGTGATTGATAGATTCATGCATTCCCTTCCCAAGTCAGTACAGACCTGGGTTGCCCAGGGTGATCCCCAGAACGCAGATGACTTTATCGGCCTGGTAGAGAGGTACCAGGTAGTTGAGAGATCTCTTGGGAAACCGGATGCAGTCATTTCTCCCTACTGGGATACCAAAAGGGGGTGGGTTCACCACGGAAGGGGTCTAGAGCCACCACTGGGGGGCGTCCCACTCCTATTGAAGGGGCCTTTAGAACAGTTGGGAAAGATATAGTTTGCTGGCGATGTCACAACCCTGGACATGTAGCCGCCAAGTGTCAAATATCCCCTGAGCCCATGGACTGCAGCCTAGGCAGACGGGTCTCCTATTATGCCTATCCAGCCTGTAGCGTGGACTGTCGACCCGGCAAGGGACCGCAGGCGTGTGCAGTATCCATTAATGGAATAAAAGTGCTTGGGCTGTTGGACTCCGGGAGTCTGGTGACCTTGATCAGAGCATCCCTTCCCCACCAGTTGATCCCTTCCAAAACCCTGGGTGTTCGGTGCATCCATGGTGACGCCAAGGACTATCCCGTGGCCACAGTAACAGTGGGGACAGACTGTGGTGCACAGTCCCATGAAGTCGGGGTGGTAAAGGACCTGATACATGCCGTCATATTGGGCCGTGATTTTTCCTTATTCTGGGATTTGTGGGGGAAGGGAACTGGACTAAGTAGCATGGGGAAAAGCGAGATCCTTGAAGAAGAACCCCCGACAGAGTCTCAGAGAGAGGAGTTCCCACTGTGCGTCCTTGTCGGTGATGAGGGTGAGACGGTGACCGAGGAGGCCGACCTACCTGCGTTAGATATGTCCAGAGAGAACTTTGGGACTGCTCAAGTTCGAGACCTGACCTTAAAAGGGGCGTTCGACCAGGTTACTGTATGTAATGGGGTTGCCCAAGAGCCGGGGGCCGACACCAGATTCCCCCACTTTGCAGTACAGGGGGAGTTGCTATATCAGGTGGCCAAACTGAGGGGCGGTGAGATAGTGGAACAGCTATTAGTGCCGGGGCCATACAGACGGCGGGTGCTAGACATGGCCCATTCACATGTTCTGGGGGGACACCTAGGGGTCGAGAAAACTCAGGATAGGATACTGAGGAGGTTTTATTGGCCAGGGTGTTATCGAGAAATTCAAAACTTTTGTAGGTCCTGCACCACCTGCCAAATAACCGCTCCCTCCTCCCACTTCCGTAGCCCCTTAGTTCCACTACCTGTGATAGAGGTTCCCTTTGATAGGATTGCCATGGACCTCGTGGGCCCCATAGTCAAATCAGCTCGGGGCCACCAATATATCCTGGTCGTCATGGACTATGCGACTCGGTATCCAGAAGCGGTTCCCCTAAGGAACATGTCCAGTAAAAGTATAGCCCGAGAGTTGGTCCATATTTTTGCTCGGACAGGTCTACCAAAAGAGATTCTAACAGACCAAGGAACCCCCTTCATGAGCAAGGTGATGAAGGAGCTTTGCAGAGTCCTTCAGATAACTCAGCTGCGGACCTCGGTTTATCATCCACAAACGGACAGCCTGGTGGAACGCTTCAACAAGACCTTAAAGGCGATACTCAAGAAGGTCGTTGAAAAGGATGGGAGAGACTGGGACTACCTGCTCCCATTTCTGCTTTTCTCGGTCAGAGAAGTTCCTCAAGCCTCCACGGGCTTCTCTCCATTTGAGCTCCTATATGGGCGGCATCCAAGAGGTCTCCTAGACATCGCCATGGAAACTTGGGAGGCTGAAGTCACGCCACACCGGAGTATCATCGAACATGTCGCCCAGTTACAGGAGAGAATGTCAAAGGTGATTCCCATCGTAAAGGAACATCTCCTCCAGGCGCAGGAAGCCCAGGCGAGAGTCTATAACCGGTCGGCGAGACTAAGACAGTTCCAGCCCGGAGACCGTGTTTTGGTGCTGATCCCTACCGTCGAGAGCAAGTTCCTCCCCAAATGGCAAGGTCCATACGAGGTGGTGGAGAAAATCAGCGAGGTTAATTATAAAGTCCACCAGCCTGGCCGAAGGAAGGCACATCAAATATATATCATATAAACTTGCTCAAGCCGTGGCGGGACCGTGAACCTGTGGAAACTCCTTGCCTGGAAGCCGCACCAGAAGGCAAGGTGGAGGAGGTCACTATTGCAGAGACTCTATCACCGGCCCAGAAGCAACAGTGTCGAGAATTACTACAGCAGAATCGGGACCTGTTCTCAGAGTTGCCAGGGCATACACAAGTGATAGAGCATGACGTGCTGACAGAACCGCATGTACGAGTGAATTTGAAGCCGTATCGGATTCCGGAAGCACGCCGGGAGGTGATCTCGGCTGAGGTGAAGAGGATGTTAGACCTCGGGGTAATAGAGGAGTCAAAGAGTGGGTGGTCGAGCCCAATCGTCCTCGTGCCGAAACCCAATGGAGAGTGGAGGTTTTGTAATGACTACCGTCGGCTGAATGAGGTATCCAAGTGTGACGCGTACCCGATGCCCCGCGTCGACGAACTCATCGAGAGGCTTGGACCGGCGAGGTACATCACCACTCTTGACCTGACGAAGGGCTACTGGCAGATCCCCATGTCCCAGATGGCTAAAGAGAAGACGGCTTTCTCAACACCTGATGGCTGTTTTCAATACAAGCGGATGCCGTTCGGACTACAGGGGGCCCCAGCCACTTTCCAGAGGGCTATGGATCGGATCCTAGCCCCACATAAGAAGTATGCCGCAGCCTACCTCGACGACATTGTGGTCTTTAGCCCAGACTGGGCTAGTCACCTACCTAAACTACAGGCCGTTTTGGACGCGCTAAGGAAAGCAGGATTTACCATAAATCCGAGAAAGTGTGCCATCGGAAAAGAGGAGGCCAAGTACCTGGGCTATGTTGTTGGGAGAGGCGAAATAAAGCCGCAAATCAAGAAAGTGGAGGCAATTCAAACCTGGCCGCAACCGCTCTCAAAGAAGCAGGTGAAAGCATTCCTGGGAATGGTGGGATACTACCGGCGTTTTATCCCGAATTTCGCCACGATTGCCGCCCCACTAACAGATCTTCTAAAAAGCACCAAATCAACCATGGTGAAATGGACGGAAGAAACGGAGACCGCGTTTCAAAAGCTGAAGCTAACACTGTGCAAGCAGCCTGTCCTGGTCGCGCCAGACTTTAAGAAAGAATTTTTGGTCCAGACTGACGCATCAGAGGTTGGTCTCGGGGCCGTACTCTCCCAAGAAATAAATGGGGAAGAACATCCCATTATCTATCTAAGCCGAAAGCTGTCCTCCTGCGAGAAGAACTACGCCATAGTAGAGAAAGAGTGTTTAGCCATAAAATGGGCCGTGGATACACTGAGATATTACCTACTAGGCCGGAAATTAAATTAGTATCAGACCATGCCCCGTTGAGATGGTTGAGGGAAAAGAGGGGAAAAAATGCTAGGGTAACTAGATGGTTCCTAGAGCTGCAAGATTTTAACTTTCACGTGGAGCATAGGCCAGGGAAGTTACATGGGAATGCAGATGCTCTCTCTAGGATTCCCTGTCTGGTGTCAGAAGGTGCCCAAACCCCCGGCTTTGGGCAGAGGGGGGGAATATGTGACAGTGTCACTGGTTTTATATGTGAGGGGAGGTATGTGTCACACAGGATGCTCTCCTGTGTGAACTAAGACCTGCTTTATTTATCTGCCAGCATGTTATATGCTGGTAGGTTTACTCTGTTAAAGGGTGTGGCTGAGCAATGTATAAAAGCTCAGTCCTGTTTTTTTTTCTCTGGTGTGGTCTGGAGAGGAAAGTCTCCAGACAGTATAGTGGAAGCTGCAAAGCTTTCCACAAGGACTTTAGCAGTGCAGTTTATGCTACCGAGAGCGGGCGGAACCCACTCATCTATGGACTGAGTTATTGTTTTGTTTTTTTTTATGTTTTCCCGTTTAACCCAGAGGGGTCATGTTTACTTTTCCTACGAAACCTGCATGAGTTTATGGCTGATAATAAACCAGCAGAAAGAAAAACCTGAGAACGTGTGTCCTGAGTCTGCCTCCAGGAGAACCGAGCGAGTCGTCTTGCCACAATACATAAAATGTCTCTGGTGTGAACTAGTAGCAAATCAGCGGATACTGAAATAACAAAGAACTGAAAATAAATAAACAGTGGCAAAAGAGAAACAGAGTCCAGCGCAGGCCCACACTGGGGAACCTGGCTGCACAAACCCAAAAGGGCAGAAAACTGAGATAGACAAAAGCAAATGCCACAGAAATAAACAGCAAATAATCTATCTGAAAGTTGCAGGACAAAGCAGGAAGCAGGCTGACTTCCAAAAGAGACCAGGAAGCAACTAATCTCCGGCGAGGATCATGGGAAGGTTACTCACTTAAATCTCCCCAGTAAACAACACCAGATTGCTAATCATCGCCCCCAGCTGATGAATCTCTGTTAGCCAAAGCAGCTTCATTACTATCAGCAGCCACCAGAGGGAGCCCAAACTCAGAAGTCAGATCCAGAGCATTCACAACTGTTGCCGTTAAGTCTTATTGTTAAGTCACGAAGTAGGGAACACCAGGGTGCATTTGTGGAAGACGAAGTGGTGGATGTCAAAGTCATGGATCCAACATTGGATGCTTGCTTGCAGCATGAGGCCAGCAGTGCTGAGGGGGAGAGATTGGCAGCTCTGAAATAGACAGGAAGAGGCCGTTGGGTGACAAAAGGGAGAAGGTGGGCAACTGTTCCGCAACAACAACAGTCCTGAATATCTCCAAAGTGTTATTTATTCCTTAGTCTGGGACTTTTTATAAAAAGAGTTATGAGACAAACAAAATTGCCATTTGCAACCTGTGCCATTCAAATTTCAGCAGCTGTCTGACAAGTAAGAACCTAACCACCAACAGCATTATCAGGCACATGTCAAGTAAGCACCTGACTTGGTGGGTAAAACGCCTGGGTACACGATTAGTGCCATCGGGTAACACCACTGCCTCTGTCCTGTGCTAGGAAAGTCATCATCATGGTGGACACAGGGAAGTGTTGGCTGAATGGAATGCAGCAAATATGGCCAACTTTATGTACCACTGCCTTTCACATGATCCAGGGGTGCACCTACCATGAGGCAAGTTGAGTACTCTGCCTCAGGCAGCGGTGCATTCCTGAAGAGCGGGGCGGCAGATTCTTATCTCCTGCATCTGCTCCTGTTTCTCTTATATAGCTGTTCTGTGTGAACAGGACCTGTGACGAGGTCACAGGAGGGGAGGAGTCAGGAGTCACATGATCAGGGGCCTCAGTGTCTGCAGGACTCTGCTGTGCTGGTTGTCATGGTGCTGGATGAGGGAAGTTTCTGTGTGGGGTCAGGAGTGTTTTACAGGGTGGATGTAGCAGAGCTGTGTGTGTACGAGAGGTGTACGGATCGGAGCCGCGTGTCTACAAGATGTACAGAGCAGAGCCGCTTGTGTACGAGGTGTGCGGAGCAGGGCCGCCTGTGTACGAGGTGTGCAGAGCGGAGCCGCGTGTGTACGAGGTGTGCGGAGTGGAGCCGTGTGTACGAGATGTACGGAGTGGAGCCGCGTGTGTACGAGGTGTGCGGAGCCGTGTGTGTACGAGGTGTACGGAGCAAAGCCGTGTGTGTACGAGTGAGCGGAGCCATGTGTGTATGAAGTGTGCGGAGCGGAACAGCATGTGTACGAGGTGTGTGGAGCCGCGTGTGTATGAGGTGTACGGATCAGAGCCGTGTGTGTACGAGGTGAGTGGAGCCGTGTGTGTACAAAGTGTGCGGAGCGGAGCCGCGTGTGAACTAGGTGTGTGGAGCGGAGTTGCGTATGTACGGGGTATGAGGAGCGAAGCTGCGTGTCTACTAGGTGTGTGGAGCGGAGCCGTGTGTGTACGAGGTGTACGGAGCAAAGCCGCGTGTGTACGGGGTATGAGGAGCGAAGCTGCGTGTCTACTAGGTGTGTGGAGCGGAGCCGCGTGTGTATGAGGTGTGCGGAGCAGAGCCACGTGTGTTCGAGGTGTGCGGAGCCGCGTGTGTATGAGGTGTACGGAGTGGAGCCGTGTGTGTATGAGGAGTGCAGAGTGGAGCCGTGTGTGTACGAGGTGTGCGGAGCCACATGTGTACAAGGTGTGCACAGTGGAGCCGCGTGTGTACGAGGTGTGCGGAGCCGTGTGTGTACGAGGCATACAAAGCAGAACCATGTATGTATAAGGTGTGCAGAGCCATGTGTGTACGAGGTCGGTGTATGGTGGGGAGCATTCATGCCTAGGAAAATGAAGGAAAAATGGATCCAGCTTCAATAAAATCTTCATCTTTATTGATTCATAAAAACATGAATAATGACATGCTCCTGGACAAGCTCAGGACAAGGCAACGCGTTTCGATCACAGGGATCTTTATCACAGCTGACATATTCAGACAAAGGCACATATTTAAGACAAAGGAGGACCAATCACGATCAGAAAAAATGGCATGTGATTTTTGACAAGTCCTTTAACAATTTGCACATAACGAATAAAGAAACAAAAACAATATTTGCACAAATAAAACCAATGCAAAAAATGTAAAATTAATAATGGAACATCAATTCGTTTCTTTTGTTGAGACCAAATGGATGTCTGGTATGTAGATTAAAAATCCAGAAAGCTTCACGTGTGAGGAGTCGCTGACGTGCATCTCCACCTCGGGCAGACAGGTTAACACTTTCAATACCTGTGACTTGGAAAGAAGAAACATTGCGAGCATGCTGAAAAATAAAATGTTTAGCAGCAGCAGAAATATTGCGATTCGAAGAAACATTCTTTATATCCTGCAAATGTTCAGCGATCCTGATTTTTAATTTCCTAGTGGTGCAGCCTATATAAGATAAATTGCAAATAGTGCACATAATTTTATATACCACATAGCATGAATTACAATTGATATATTTGTTAATGGTATAAATCGCAGTGCTGTCATTATTTTCAAAGGTTTTCGTTACACAAACATATTTGCAAAGTGCACATCTATTGTGGCCACATTTATAAAAACCTTTATGTTCTAACCACAATGTTTTGTGAGAAGAAAAATTATTACTGAACATGCTTGGAGAAACTTTGTTACCAATAGATGGCGCTTTTCTTGAAACAACATTAATACCTGACGATAGAATATCAGCAAGAGAGGGATCTTCATATAAAATAGGCAGCGATCTCAAAATGATTTTTTTGATGTCCCCAAATTGAGGACTATATTGAGCACAAAAATATGGTTTCACTGCAAGATCATTTTTTTGTTGTCGCCCTCCACTAATGAGATCCTCTCTATTTCTATTACTTACAATTGTTCGTGCTCTTTTTAAGGACCATTTAGGATAATTTCTGTTTTTTAATCTTGTATCCACACAATTAAATTCCGTTTCCAGAGCTGCAGGATCGCTGCAGTTTCTCAAAATTCTAGTATATTCACCCAAAGGAATCGATTTAATAGTATGTTTGGGGTGACTGCTTGCTGCATGCAAGATAGAATTACCAGCACAAGGTTTGCTGAACGTTTTAGTAATAATGACAGAGTCATGTACTCCATATAAATCAAGATCTAAAAAAGAAATTTTGTTATGGTGAAATTTGTGAGTAAAATGTATGTTGAATGGATTAGAATTGATATAATCAATAAATCCGGATATGGCAGATACATCACCACTCCAAATAATGAGTAAATCATCGATATATCTGCCATACCAAGCAATCGAGTCAATAAATGGATTAGTGACTGAAAAAATAAAAAAATATTCCCAATATGACATGACAAGATTAGCTAGGGATGGTGCAAATTTCGCACCCATCGCCACGCCAGATTTTTGTAAAAAAAATGTATTGTCAAATGAGAAAAAATTGTGGGTTAATAAAAATTGAATAACTTGTAAAATGTAATTAATGAGATCCTGGGAATAATTGCTGAATTTCGTTAAGACAAACTGCAGCGCTGTCATGGCAACATTGTAAGGTATACAGGTATATAAAGAAGTCACATCACAACATAACCAAGTATATTCTTTGAACCAGATTTTCTTGGAAAACATTCTCAGCACTTCTTTGGAATCTTTAATATAACCAGGAGTGATTTGTACTAGTGGTTGAAGTAGTGAGTCAACCCATTCACCCAGATGTTCATTTAAAGATCCAATCCCTGAGACAATGGGTCTCATGGGGGGGATTTTCATATCCTTCTGTTAACCTGTCTGCCCGAGGTGGAGATGCACGTCAGCGACTCCTCACACGTGAAGCTTTCTGGATTTTTAATCTACATACCAGACATCCATTTGGTCTCAACAAAAGAAACAAATTGATGTTCCATTATTAATTTTACATTTTTTGCATTGGTTTTATTTGTGCAAATATTGTTTTTGTTTCTTTATTCGTTATGTGCAAATTGTTAAAGGACTTGTCAAAAATCACATGACATTTTTTCTGATCGTGATTGGTCCTCCTTTGTCTTAAATATGTGCCTTTGTCTGAATATGTCAGCTGTGATAAAGATCCCTGTGATCGAAACGCGTTGCCTTGTCCTGAGCTTGTCCAGGAGCATGTCATTATTCATGTTTTTATGAATCAATAAAGATGAAGATTTTATTGAAGCTGGATCCCTTTTTCCTTCATTTTCCTATGTATCTTCACGTTTGATCAAGCGAGGATCCGTGCTTCTACAAACCGGTGAGCTGGTTAGCGTTCTTATATTTGTACTTTTGATTACCGTGCCCCGGTTTCATGCTCTATATTTTCAAGCATTTTGAAAGTGGACTCAGTCATTAAGCTCAGGCACCAGCTTTATTATGGCATCTATTTTTGTTCAAGACAGATCTGTTAAAGCGCACAAGTGTTTTCTGGTGATGTTAATGAAATTCCAGATATGCCTGATCTGAATGAAAATATCAACAAAATGGAAAAACTTTTGCTTCAAGAAACGAAGTTGTGGTGGGATCATACAACCCTCCAAAATTATCTAGCTAAGGACATGATTCCAAGGGGCTTCGTATTAAAAAAATCCCCACTACAATTTTTTCTGACATTTTCATTGAAGAGTGGAATCAGATACTCAGTAATTGTTCTTCCAAACTAATGCAACTCATAGTCAAATATGAGAGCAATAAATTGGAGGATATTCAGAAACAGATGAATGATGCAGACACTGCGCTCACTGAATTTAAATCGTTGGCTCAGTATGACTCACTTGTGGCTAAAATGCAAGATAATGTCTCTAGCCTAGAAAAGGATATCATGGACCGGAAAAAACGAAAATTTTCCCGTGATCTAAGAGACTATTCAACCAAGAAAGTCTATGACTGGGGCCATTGGGAGCGGGGTCATAGAACTCCCAAATCTATTTTAAAACGCAACCATGCTCTCAACGAACCGGTATCTAACCACATGTCTGTTTTACATCCTCTGAATTGGATTCATCTGACAATAATCTGAGTGTTTCCTCTAATGAAAGTGTTCACACCACAAAGTTTTTTCGTCATTCAAAAAACGTAAAAGGCGGGGTGGCAGAAAACACAGACAAAAATCATGTCATAATTACAAGCCGCAGGAAGAATTATCGCAAATAATAAACCATGATAATGTCTTGAATTTATCTGCACGAGACTTTACCAAAACGCAATTAGATGTTTTGTCTTTAGGTCTGAATTTTGTGCCTGATCAGAATTTCAATCTTTTTTCTACTATTTTGGACGTCAACAAGTTTATGCGAGACCTTACC
>JARQOD010000001.1:714491852-714528865 GCA_033576555.1 Oophaga sylvatica
TTTTTCATATATCGTATACCGGAATCGGAAGTTCCCATAATTCTTTGAGAGGCAATGTGATTTTAGTCAGCCAATGAGGAATCCTAAGAAGTGTGGGCACATCCTGTAATGCTGCGGTCATGTTAACTAATGGCATGGCTGTGATTGGATGCTGAAATGATGTCAGAATGCACTATAAAAGGCACCGCCGCCATTTTAGCGTCACTGTGCTGTGAATTCAGTTAGGGACAGAACGCTGCTCTGCTGACTCTGAGGGACAGTTAGAGATTGCGATTTTGTGTACTGTGCTTTAGGCAGGCTAGTTTACCAACCGCTGTGTAAAGCTTCCTTTTGCCTTGCAGTGTTGTTTTAACAGCTCTGTGCAAGGTGTGTGTGTGTGAGTGCAGGTGACGCTGCAGTTTGCTCTGCATCCAACGCTGTTTGTAGGCATCTGCACGTGTCACTCACAGACTCTTTTTTTTTCTTTAGTGTAATTCTTGCTGCTCCATTCAATTGAAATTATAGTGTGACGCGCTTCCATCCGTATACAATACATTGGTTGCAAACACTATAGAAGTACAGAAAGGAGCCTTTCAGAGATAGTGAACAGTTGTGTGCAGTGTTCACTCTAGTCTGTGAGGTTTTTTTTTTGAGTGCAGATCACGCTCCAGTTAGTTCTTGAACCACTGCTGCTTGTACTCTGCTGAGTGTGTCTCACTGCCTCATCATTGACATTTTTCTCTAATTGGTGCTGCTCCATTCTATTTAAAAAAAATCAAATCTATTAGTGTGACGTGCTTCCATCCGTATCCAATACATTGGTTGCAAACACTATAGAAGTACAGAAAGGAGCCTTTCAGAGATAGTGAACAGTTGTGTGCAGTGTTCACTCTAGTCTGTGAGGTTTTTTTTTTTTTGAGTGCAGATCACGCTCCAGTTAGTTCTTGAACCACTGCTGCTTGTACTCTGCTGAGCGTGTCTCACTGCCTCATCCTTGACATTTTTCTCTAATTGGTGCTGCTCCATTCTATTTTAAAAAAAATCAAATCTATTAGTGTGACGTGCTTCCATCCGTATCCAATACATTGGTTGCAAACACTATAGAAGTACACAAAGGAGCCTTTCAGAGATAGTGAACAGTTGTGTGCAGTGTTCACTCTAGTCTGTGAGGTTTTTTTTTTTGAGTGCAGATCACGCTCCAGTTAGTTCTTGAACCACTGCTGCTTGTACTCTGCTGAGCGTGTCTCACTGCCTCATCCTTGACCTTTTTCTCTAATTGTTGCTGCTACATTCTATTTCAAATAATTCAAATCAATTACTGCGACGTGCTTCCATCCGTATCAAATACATTGGTTGCAAACAATATAGAAGTACACAAACGGGCCTTTCACAGCTACTGAACAGTTGTGTGCAGTGTTTACTGTAGTCAGAGGTTTTCATTTTTGGAGTGCAGATCCCGCTCCAGTTAGTTCTTCAACCACTGCTGCTTGTACTCTGCTGAGCGTGTCTCACTGCCTCATCCTTGACATTTTTCTCTAATTGTGCTACATTCTATTTCAAATAATTCAAATCAATTACTGTGACGTGCTTCCATCCGTATCAAATACATTGGTTGCAAACAATATAGAAGTACACAAACGGGCCTTTCACAGCTACTGAACAGTTGTGTGCAGTGTTTACTGTAGTCAGAGTTTTCATTTTGGAGTGCAGAACCGCTCCAGTTAGTTCTTCAACCACTGCTGCTTGTACTCTGCTGAGCGTGTCTCACTGCCTATCCTTGACTTTTTCTCTATTGTTGCTGCTACATTCTATTCAAATAATTCAAATCTATTAGTTGACTGCTTCCATCCGTATCCAATACATTGGTTGCAACATATAAATACAACGGCTTTCACAGCTACTGAACAGTTGTGTGCAGTGTTTACTGTATCAGAGGTTTTCATTTTGGAGTGCAGATCCCGCTCCAGTTAGTTCTTCAACCACTGTGCTTTGATCACTGCTGAGCTTGTCTCACTGCCTCATCTTGACATTTTTTTCTCTAATTGGTACTGCTCCATTCTATTTCAAATAACTCAAATCTATTAGTGTGATGTGCTTCCATCCGTATATAATACATTGGTTGCAAACAGCCTTTTTGTTAAGGTACAGTATTATATCGACATTGTACAGGTGTCGCTATTCAGTCTGATAACTAGATATTATTCACCTTTTCTATCAGTTGTCGTTGTTTCAGCAAAACTTGCAGGTATATATTTAGCTATTGTGACTATGCACTATTGACTTTAACAAGGTAATGCATGAGTTTTTTTACCGATTCTCATTTTTACATGATGGACATTTATGATATGGGTTGTTAAGTTTGTAATTAAATATGTATTTTTTGAAATGACACAAATATAAGTAATGTTGAAGAGGACTAGTCCTACATCCATTGTTTGCACAATATTACAGGTGTACATCACGTCCCTTAATCAACAATGGATTCTTAAACTTACTTGTATGCTTTTATTTAAAAGCCAAGAACACTGAAGGCTAACCTTCGCACTGCAGCTGTTGTCAAAGTTCAACCCACATTATGCACTTGCAACATTGCAGCATGTGAGGCATGATGTGAGTTGGATTTGTCTAAGTTATGGAGTGACAAGGTTCACCATCAGTACCCTATAGCATAAGTAGGCTTTTGTGTTAGCATTTGTGTTCGACATGTGGATATCTGCAGTAATATGTCACAATTATTTTGTTACAGATTTGTGACAAAGACTAATAATTTTATGGTTTTAAAGGTGACGTTTCACTTGTTTACAGCTTAGAAATAAGGGTGTAGCCTCTTATCTATGTGTAGCAGTAGCCACTTTAACATGTCATGTTTTTTTCAACATGTGTAGCTACCTAGCAGTAATTTTTTCCGGACACACCGCAGGGGAACAGCAGGCGTTACTGAACCCCACTAACACTATAGCTTGTGTATTGGTCTGTGGACATGACACTTGTGAGCAGCAACTGGCAGTGTTGTAGCCCAGGGAGTAGAGTTCAGGTGGTAGAAAGATGAACATAACAGGAGACATGGAAAACGTTGCCAACCAGTTATTTAATCTGAAACCGGACAGGCAAATTCATGTGAGATCCATGCCTTGTTCATTTTCAGAAAAGTAAGCCGGTCTACATTATCGGAGGATAGTCGCATGCTACGGTCTGTTAGTACACCACCTGCAGCACTAAAGAAGCGCTCCGATAATACACTGGCAGCAGGGCAAGCCAGCACCTCCAATGCATACTTGCTAAGCTCTGGCCATGTATCCAGCTTAGAGACCCAAAACCTCAATGGGGAAGAGCCATCTGGGAGTACACTGAGAGGCCAAGACATGTAGTCTGTCACCATCTTACGGAAACTTTGCCTCTGCTGACTGGAGCCGTCTCGGATGGTGTAGACATTGGTGGCGCTGCCACAAAACTTCGCCACATTTGGAACATACTGGTCTTGCTGTTGTGAATGTGCTAGAAATGAATTCTGAGCAGAAGCTCCCTCTGGTGGTTACAAACAGTACTGAACTATCCAATGAAGATTGTGAAGATTGGAGATCAGGTGTTACTGACTGGTGTTATATAAGGGAGGTTCCCTCCCATCAGGGTTGACGGTGATCAATTGTTCTGGACTCATCTTTGATTCCTGTACACTTTGTAGCTTGCTGTTTCGTGCCTGCTTCTTTTTCTAACAGATAAGACATTTTCTTCTTTTATTTTTTTTTTTTTTTTTGGCATTTTGTCCTGCACTTCTGTGGGGGTCTGCCGGGTCCCCTTGGTGGGCTTGTGCTCCTCTCAGTTTAGTTCAGCCACTGTTGTTTGTTCATTTTCCTTTTCCACTTTTTTCTGTGGCTGCTGTTTAGTTTTTGTTACACCAGAGAACTAATTTAGGTGCTAGAGGTGTGTCATCTCAGGTGTTTTTGTAATTAGTAGAGTTGGTACTTTTCAGGGTTTTTTGTGATTGCATAAAGTGCCCTTCCTATCCTTTTCTATTTATGAAGTTTGAGCCCCAACGTTTGCTCATACTATTTTCTGTCTGTGTCAGTATTTCTTCTTGTCTAACCGCCATTACATGTTTGGGGGCTTTCTATGTTCTTTGTGGATCTGCTCCGGGGCAGATAGCTTTCCTCTTTCTATCTTTAGGTGTAGTTAGCTTCTCAGGCTGTGACGAGGCGTCTAGGACCAACGTAGGTCCGCTCCACGGCTGCCTTTAGTTGTGGTGGTTAGTCAGGGTACTGCAATCCCATAGATTCCAACCTCTCTGGTGTATTGCCTTTTTTGCCTGCTCTCCTCAGCTACCAAATCATAACATCTTGCCCTGTGCAGAGGCGCTGCTTGTGCTCCCTCTTGTTGCAGAGCTGTCTCCACTGCCTCGACGCACAGAGCTGCTTTGTAAAGCAGTAGTAGCAGCAGTGCTCTCGGCTGGAATGGAGAACAATATGGATTGCACCAGTGTGTCTTGGTACTCCCGCATTTTACGCTCCCGGTTCAACGGTGTGATGAGGCTTTGTAAGTTGTCCCGGTAGCGAGGGTCTAGGAGGTGGACACCCAATAATCAGACGTGGTGAGAATGTGGGCGATGCGGCGGTCGTTTCTCAGGCACTGCAGCATGAAATCAAACATGTGCTGCAGACTCCCAACTGGCCAAGAAACGCTGTCCCCTGCAAGAGGCGTCATCTCTGCCTGCTCTGCATCACCCCACCCTCGCTATACATACTGACTAGAGCGTTGTGTACCTCCCTCTGGAGCGATGTCTTCCTCCTCCATTGACTCCTCCTCATCCTCCTCACAAAGTGAGCCCTGCCCAGCCCTTTGTGAGGAACCACGTTGCGCTGACTGTCCAGAAGGTGACGGAATTTGTGACTCCTCATCCTCCACCTCTTCCAAAACCTCATCCCTTTGTGCTTGCATTGTTTTTTGAAGCAGGCAGATAAGGGGGACAGTCAGGCTGACTAGTGCATCACTGCACTCGCCATCCGCGTTGACTCATCAAACGCACGCAAAACGTGGCAGATGTCCTTCATAGAGTCCTTCGCCAGTCCTTACACTGGCTGCCCATTCATTATAGTATCCAATTCAAAGTACTGGTTGTCACCCACAAAGCTCTCCACAGTGCAGCACCCCCCTACATCTCCTCCCTCATTTCTATCTATCGGCCTAACCGACTGCTGCGCTCTGCAAACGACCTTCGACTAACCTCTGCACTAATCCGTACCTCCCACTCCCGACTACAAGACTTCTCCCGTGCTGCGCAAATCCTCTGGAATGCTGTACCCCAAGAAATTAGGACTATCCGCAATTAGCATGGTTTCAGGCGCTCCCTCAAAACACATTTGTTCAGAGCGACCTATCACATTCACTAATCAAAGTCATTCTATGTGTAAGTCTGTGTGTGTAGCCCATTCACTATCTCCATCCATCCATCACTCCCTCAAAATGGCTGGACCATCATTGTAAATACACCATTGTATATAAACACCTGTACTTTGTATCTCCTCCACCTCATTGTAGATTGTAAGCTGTCACGAGCAGGGGCGGCTTATATTGCTTTAATTATTGTATTGTTAACGTTGTTACTTATGACTTGTGTTCTGAAACTGTTAAACTGTAAAGCGCTGCGGAATATGTTGGCGCTATATAAATAAAGATTATTATTATTATACAGGCCCAGTCAGTAGTGGTGAAGTGTGAACGGCGCAAATTGCGAGTTGATTGCGCCTGATGCAGCTGATACTCCATTACTGTTGGCTGCTGCTCACACAACCGCTCCAACATACTGTATGTAACGTGGAATTCCACCTGGTGGGTACGTCACATATGATGCGATGTTCAGGAAGGCGAAATCTGCGTTGCAGAGCTGAATCAGCGATCTGGCCATGCTGGAACGTCGCAAGTGAGCGCACTCTAGGCGGACCTTGTGCAGCAGTGCATTAAGATCCGGATAGTCCCTCAAAAAACTCTGCACGACCAAGTTGAGCACATGTGACAGACATGGTATGTGAGTGAGGTTGCCAAGGCCCAGAGCTGCCACCAGATTTCGGCCATTGTCACACACTATCAAGCCTGGCTGGAGATTCGCTGCCAAAAACCACACGTTGCTCTCCTGCTTGATGGCATTCCAGAGCTCCTGCGCTGTGTGGCTTTGATTCCCCATGGAAATTAATTTCAGGACGCCTGTTGACGTTTGGACACGGCTGTGCTCATATCGGTCGCAACAGGTAACGTTCACGGGTCCATGTGGAGGTAGACCGTGACGGCTCCTGCAGCGATGAATTCTGAGGAACTGGAGTAGGAGGAGGAGTCAATGTGTACAGACTTGATTCCTGCAATCCTTGGAGTTGGCAGAACACGTACAGCGCCACTCGCAAGATCAGTACCCGGCTCCACAACATTGACCCAATGGGCAGTGAGGGAAAGGAATCGTCCCTGGCCATGGGTGTTAGAACCCTCTTGTTAGGTTTTGTTTCAGTTAGCTGGTCACATGACCTTTTTTCCCTATTTAGTCTGGCTCCGCCCTTCTGGCTTTGCTTGACTTCATTGTATTATCTACTGTTAAGCTAGCCGGGTGCTTAGGTGCCTTACTCAGTCAGTTTTGCTTGATGTTAGGATCTCAAAGTATTTTGTTTTCTGTTTAATTATCCCTGCTACAATTTCTGTTAGGAGGTGTCCACCTTTTCTCCCAGTCCCTAGATCTTGTAGGGATTCCTCCCTCGCAACTATAGGTCTTCGTTCAGACTAGCTGAGGACTTTAGCGGGTCTGGTCGCAGGATCAGGTTCCCCGTTACATCGTAGGGATTCAGCTTAGTTCTATTGTAGGGACAGAATTCCCTTCTTTCCTTAGTGGTTGTAGCAGATCATAACAATGGGTACTGGTCCACGCATCGGTGGTCAGGTGGACCTTGCTACTGAGGACGTTTAGTAGCGCATGTTTAATTTTTCCCTCAACATGCTTTTGCAGACCAGGTACGGCTTGCCTGCTGAAATGAAATCGGCTTGGCACATTGTATTGTGGGACTGACAATGATATTAAGTTACGGAAACTGTCTGTCTCCACCAGCCTGAATGACAGCATTTCAAGGGACAGGAGTTTTGCAATGCCAGCATTCAGAGCCTGTGCTCGTGGATGGTTTGCCCAGTATGGCCGTCTTTTATCCCATGCCTGTGCTACCGATGGCTGTTTTGTGGCCTGGGAGTGTGAGGATGACAGGGAACTTGCTGCTGTGTGTGGAATAACACTTTGTCTCTGGACAACAGTGACCGAGGTTCTTCCATGGCGATCCTGTGAGGAAGCAGAACCAGCTGTGTGTGAGCTCGATGAAGAGGCTTCAACACAACCTGAAGATGTAGGTGCTGCTGTAGGTTGGCCTACATCTCCAGTGTGTCTTTGTAACTCAACTACGTGCTTTGTCCGCACATGTTTCCACATATTAGTGGTATTGAGGTTACTGACACTTTTACCTATTTTTAATTTTTGATTACACAGCTTGCATTTGACATAGCAAATATCATCTGCAAGTGTGTCAAAAAAGGACCACGCAGTGCAAGTCCTGGGAGCGCACGTTTTGACTTTTGGAAGACAACTGCTCCGAACAGGTGCCAAACTGGAGGCTACAGGCAACCGAGTCTGCAGCCTAACTCTCCCTCCTGTTTGTACCGTTGGGGCAATGTCTTCCTCTATCTTCCTTCTATCACTAACCACTTCTCTAGGCCTCTCACAGCTTTCAACCAAAGTACTGGTTCTCAGCCACAAAGCTATCCACAGTGCAGCACCCCCCTACATCTCCTCCCTCATTTCTATCTATCGGCCTAACCGACTGCTGCGCTCTGCAAACGACTTTCGACTAACCTCTGCACTAATCCGTACCTCCCACTCCCGACTCCAAGACTTCTCCCGCGCTGCGCCAATCCTCTGGAATGCTGTACCCCAAGAAATTAGGACTATCCACAATTTGCATGGTTTCAGGTGCTCCCTCAAAACACATTTGTTCAGAGCGGCCTATCACATTCACTAATCAAAGTCATTCTATGTATTCTGTGTAAGTGTGTGTGTGTGTGTGTGTGTCTAGCCCATTCACTATCTCCATCCCTCACTCCCTTAAATGGCTGGACCATCATTGTAAATGCACCATTGTATATAAACACCTATACTTTGTATCTCCCCCACCTCATTGTAGATTGTAAGCTGTCACGAGTAGGGGCGACTTATTTTGCTTAAATTATTGTATTGTTAACGTTGTTACTTATGACTTGTGTTCTGAAACTGCTAAACTGTAAAGCGCTGCGTAATATGATGGCGCTATATAAATTAATATTATTATATAGTAGTAGTATTCCTCTGAGCTGCTCCCAACACCTTCCTGTTCCTCACGCCATGTTGGGTCTTGGACCTCATCATCTCCACTACCCTCTTCCAACACCTGCTGCTGTTGGGTGGTCTGGCCAGCACCATGCTCAACAGAAACTGGCACCTGAGTCTCATCATCATCAGATGCGTTCTGCGGTGTGCTGACCATCGGCACTGTCTCACCCGCCTCTTCAGATTCAGAGAGACACAGCTGTTGCGCATCACTGCATACTCCCTCTTCTTCACATTCCAGAATGCTGCTTGGCTGGGCCCCTGTTTGCAAGCCAACAGATTCTGAGAACAGAAGCAGACACTCAGCTGGCTCCTGTACAGAACTCTGTCATTGCCTGGGCAATTTGGCAGGCGGTGAAGAGACAGATGGTTGCTCAACAGTGCTGTGGTCCTGAGAGGAGGTGGAAGCAATTGAATCGATGCATTGGCTGACATCCAACCAACAACGGCTACAATTTGTTCTTCCCGCAGCAGGGGGTACGCTGACCTCCTACAAAAGTGCGCATAAAGGAACGTTCACGGGGAAAACTGGTGGATGCTGTGTCACTGGGGGCGGCAGCAGCCACAGAATCCCCACGTCCTCTCCCTGCTGAAACTCGACAGCCACGACCACGTGCCTTACTCCCTGCCTTCTTCATCTTGGTAGATTGATAAAGAAAGTCTGAAAAGTTATAAGGCCTAAGTGTGGTTATTCCGCAAAGACTGCAGTGAACACTGCACACAACTGTTCACTACCCAACGCGTCACAGCAGAAGGCAGTCTGTGCGTCCAAACAAAGGCGCAAGCATACATGCACGTACCCTGTTTATAAAGCTATATAAAAAAAATTATGTAGTAGTGACGCACACTTTATTGAGGTACAGTATTACATGGCCATTCACCATCTGTGGCTATGCAGTCTCATCTATATATACCTTATCTATCCGTTGTCATGCTTGCAAGTCCACAGTCAGGCATAAATAGCAATTTGCACTATGCACTTTTTAAAGGTTATGTTTGTTAATAAAAATGATTATTGGCGCATATTATGAGTATTACATGATGGAAATTGTATAATTTTTATAAACTGTTTAGTGACATTATTCAGCAAATGTAACATTTTATTAATGTCACAGATAACTTGTAATGCTGATGATGTTTTGAAGTCAGACATTCATTGTCTATACAATAAAAATGGTGTACATACTGTTACTTATCCATCATTAATGGATTCAGATATGTACTTGTATGCTTTTATGTACAACCGTATAGCAGATTCCTTAACTAATTTATTTTGTGGCTTGCATTGCTGTTAAACATGTTAATGTATGCGTTTATGTTTGTCAATTCTTTATTTATCTCGATATTTTTTTAACTGAAATCATCATCTTATGCTAGTAAAGCTTATCTTTCTCTTGTTTGGAGTATAGACATTTAAAATTGACACGTAACAAGGAAAATACTTGATCTACTATTTAAACATCCTCCTTGACCCTGGGCTCCAACACCGCCAGTTGTTGCCTAGAAGTGCTGTTAGCACAGTCAACACTTGCTCCTGTGTTACTGGGGTTCAGTAACACCAGCTGTTCCCCTGCTGTGTGTACGTCAAAAAGTCCTGCTGCCTCCACCCTGTCCTCCTCTCATCCCTGGGCTCCAACACCGCCAGTTGTTGCCTGGAAGTGCTGTTAGCACAGTCAACACTTGCTCCTGTGTTACTGGGGTTCAGTAATGTCAGCTGTTCCCCTGCTGTGTGTACGACAAAAAGTCCTGCTGCCTCCACCCTGTTCTCTTCTCATCCCTGGGCTCCAACACCACCAGTTGTTGCTCGAAGTACTTGGCACGGGTACTGACTCCTGCCCAGCCTGGTTACAGCACGACAGCTGTTTCCTGGCAGTGTCAACGTCAATTAGCCTCCAATAAGTTGTCCTGTCGTGTTGCATTCTGGTTAGCCGACTATATGGTGCCTGAAGTTTTGGTCATTCCTATGTGTGCTGTGGGATATGTAAATAAAGGCTGTTTCCGTTGTGACAATAGGACAAGCACCCACTGTAGGACTGTGTGATTCGGTAACTGCGGACGGCTTGCGGCCTGTCAACTTACATTTTCATGGGTGCCTTATGGTACCTGTCCGGGTTCCAGTACCGTCAACTGGTTCTCCGCAGTGCCTTTGGCCTAGGTGCCTCCATCTCGGTATCCTAGTTCCAGAAACGTCTCCTGGTCCTTGGTAGTGCTTTGGAGCACAGGTACCTCCTGCTTAGTAACCGTGTCCCAGTAACGTCAGCTGGTCCTCGGTTGTGCCATTGGCTCTTTTCCTTCTGCTGCCCCTCCGGGTTCCAGCACAGTCAGCTGGTCCTCGTTACTTGCATTGGCTCTTGTACCTTCTGCTACCCGTCCGGGTTCCAGTAACGTCAGCTGGTTCTCGGAAGTTAGTCAGCCTTCTTGTACCTTCAGCTACATTTACAAATTGAAGATTTTTAAATGTTTTTTTGGGTAATCACTCTAGATCTCCAACAATGAAGACGACGACCCTGATGACCACCCCGAAGAAGAGGACGACCACAAGGACGACGAGCATCAAGCCAACCAGCCTGAACACCATCACAAAGAAGAAATAAAAGATTACCCAAAAGAAGATCACCAACAGGACAAAGAAGGTTAAGACAAACTACAAGATACAGAACAAGAGACAGAAGAACAATAAGCAGAAGATCAAAAAGCAGAAGAACATGAAGTATAAGACCAAAATGAAGAGCAAAATATATGCTCTAAATTATAAGCAGAAGAAGACTAAGCAGTGTATGGGGGTGAGTCCGTTCCTCCTCGTGGTGCCCCTGGAAAATGCCTGCTGCTGCAGGCTCAACTGAACATGGACAAATACTGTCGTACAGTCATGGCCAAAAGTTTTGAGAATGACACAAATATTAATTTTTACAAAGTCTACTGCTTCACTTTTTCTAATGGCAATTTGCATATACTCCAGAATGTTATAAAGAGTGATCAGCTTAACAGCAATTACTTGCAAAGTCAATATTTGGCTAGAAAATGAACTTTATCCCCCAAAACACATTTCAACATCATTGCAGCCCTGCTGTCACGGGTGTGTCCTGCGAAGATCGTCACGATTACACACCCTGACTTCTCACAGCTTAGGTTCTGGTGCTGGGTGTTTTTCGGCACTGAGGGAGTTAATTCTTCCTCTCTCTGTGCTGGACTAGACCAGCCACGCTCAGCTGCAATTAATGTTGTGGTAATTGGTTGCCTTCATATACCTGCCTGTCTGCTGGGTAAGTGTCGGTGAAAGCATTCATGCAGACCAGCAGAGCGGATCGTTTTGAGAAGTCAAAGCTAAGAGTACCTGTTGTGGTTTTCTCCTCTCCTCGCTTTTTTATTTATCTCCTTACCCATTGGTGTTCCCTCTGTAGTGATAGTTTTGTATGCAAGGTGGTCTTTTATTTTACCCCCTTGTACTGTCTCGTTCGTCTTATACTGTGTGTGAAGGCAGTTACCTTCCTGTTCCCTGTGGTGGTAATCAGGGTCCTTCTCAGGACTAGATTACAGTGGTTAGGGATTCACAGGAGATAGGGTTACGCTGGCGGCTGACTCGACCTCACAGACCCCCAAGAGGATGTCAGACCACTAGCACCCATCGGAATACGTCATTGCACCCATTAAAGCTCACAACTGAGCAGTTCAGAGAGGCCCAGTACGTCTGCAAACCTGTCCTATGAGAACGTGCAGATTGGGAATTAGCTTGCAAAAGAAGCTGAGAGACTTAAAGCTGTCTACAATCAGGCTCACATTGAAGGATCATCTTTATTTCTTGACGCAGAACCAAGACCGTCCTCCTGTATACAGAGACAGCGTGACATTTTCACCGACCACACTAAAGATTCTCCCCAGCCACCATGGATCCAGTAGCCAGTCTAGCTCAGCAGTTGCAGAGTTTGTCCATGGAGCTGAGGGACGTTAAGTCCAAGGTTTTGTACACCCGGAGCAGACCAGACCTGAACCTAAAGTAGCTCTCCCGGACAGGTTCACTGGAGGGCGGGACAAATTTTTTGCTTTCCGGGAGGCAAGTAAATTGTACTTTCAGCTGCGACCTCAGTCATCTGGGAGTGAAGATCAAAGGGTGGGAATTGTCATCTCACTCCTACAAGGGGACCCCCAATCCTGGGCGTTCTCTCTTCCCCCGGGCTCCCCGGCTCTCCAGTCAGTGGATAGATTTTTCGCAGCTCTGGGTCTTGTATATGATGACCCGGATCGGGTCTCCCTTGCTGAAACTAAGTTACGTAAGATACAGCAGGGAGATCGTCCGGCAGAGGAATTCTGTTCGGAGTTCCGTAGGTGGGCCACGGACACCCAGTGGAATGACCCGGCTCTTAGGAGCCAGTTTTGTCAAGGTTTATCTGACAAATTAAAAGATGTGTTGGCGCAGTATGACCCTCCCACGACACTGGAAGCCGCTATGGCCCTTGCTATTCGTATTGACAGACGTCTTCGGGAGAGGTGCGGGGTAACTTCGCCCCCTGTGATGACTCCACCTTCCTCAAGGGTCCCTTATACGGAGGTTCCCCTGGTCAGTCCAGAGGAGCTTATGCAATTAGGAGGGACATCATTCCGGGGGAGGGGATCGGTGGGGCGCCACAAAACAAGAAGTTGTTTCTTCTGTGGAAAAAAGGGACATTTTATTAGGGGTGTCCTATCCCGTCCTTTGCAGAGTGAGAAGTCGCCGGAAAACTATTGATCCCAGATTGTGTGGTGGACGGCAATCTGGGAGTAATTTCGTCCCTAAGTTCGTCTTAGTTTCTCGTACCGGCGGAGGTGGTGGTGGGTGCGAAAACTGAGAGGATATCTGTTCTTCTGGATAGTGGGGCCGTGGCTAATCTGGTGGATGCTCGCTTTGCCCGGGTTCAAGGTATACGATTGAGTGGGTTGGCTAAACCCGTCCCCATATTCTCGATCGACGCCAGACCTCTCGGTCAGGGAAGTTTTGTGCAAGCAGTGCATAACATAGATCTTCAAGTGGGGGCGCTACATAAAGAACTGTTGTCTTGTTATGTGTTGGAGGGTCTTCCCACACCTATAGTGCTGGGCCAGCATGGGCTAACTAAGCATAACCCGGTTATTAATTGGCAATCCAGAGAGATAACCCAATGGAGCGATTTCTGTAATAAAAACTGCATGAATACGGTCATTGGTGCGGTCGCTCCTAGTGCCTTACCTCCATTTCTGGTGGACTTTGAGGATGTATTCTCGGAAAAAGGGTGTCAAGAACTACCTCCTCATCGCGAGTATGACTGTTCTGTTAACTTGCTCCCTGGGGCCAAGTTACCGAAATCTAGGTTGTATAACCTTTCTGGTCCTGAGAGACAGGCCATGAAGGATTATATTTCAGAGAGTCTGGCTAAGGGGCATATTAGACCTTCATCTTCCCCGGTGGCCGCGGGGTTCTTCTTTGTGAAGAAAAAAGATGGAGGCCTACGCCCTTGCCTGGATTTCCGTGAGCTTAATCGGATTACGGTCCGAGATCCGTATCCGCTCCCACTTATTCCCGATCTCTTCAATCAGATCGTGGGTGCCAAATGGTTCTCTAAGTTGGATCTCAGGGGGCGTACAATCTGATTAGGATGAAGGAGGGAGATGAGTGGAAGACGGCGTTTAACACTCGGAGGGCATTATGAGAACCTTGTCATGCTATTTGGTCTGAGTATTGCCCCGGCGGTGTTTCAACACTTTGTAAATGACATCTTTCGCCACCTAATGGGACAGTTTGTGGTCATATATCTGGATGATATCTTAATTTACTCGCCAGATCCTGTGTCTCATCAGGAGCATGTTAGGCAGGTGTTACAGATCTTGCGGGATAATAAACTGTACGCCAAATGGGAGAAGTGTGTGTTCGCCGTACAGGAACTTCAGTTTTTAGGGTTCCTGGTGTCAGCATCCGGTTTTCGTATGGACCCTGGGAAAGTGCGGGCAGTTCTTGAGTGGGATCTGCCAGAGGATCTTAAGGCATTACAACGTTTCCTGGGGTTTGCTAACTACTACCGGAAGTTCATTCGTAATTTTTTGTCCATAGTTAAACCTCTCACAGACATGACTAAAAAAGGGACGGATTTTTCAAAGTGGTCTGACAAGGCTTGTCAAGCGTTTTCCTCTTTGAAGAAATGTTTTGCTTCAGCACCCATACTTATTCAACCTGATGCGTCACAGCCGTTCATTGTTGAGGTGGACGCTTCCGAGGTAGGGGTGGGAGCAGTATTGTCACAAGGTTCGTGCCCTGGTAAATGGCATCCGTGCGCCTTCTTCTCTAAAAAATTGTCATCCGCTGAGAGGAATTATGATGTCGGCAATAGGGAACTCTTGGCCATTAAGTTGGCTTTTGAGGAGTGGCGTCATTTTTTGGAGGGGCAGTTCACCCGGTCACCGTCATTACCGATCACAAAAACCTGCTATATTTAGAGTCCGCTAAACGTCTGAATCCCAGACAAGCTAGGTGGTCGTTGTTTTTTACCAGGTTTAATTTTGTCGTCACATATCGTCCTGGCTCAAAAAATGTTAAGGCGGATGCCTTATCTCGCTGTTTCCCAGGGGCTGGGAATACGGAGGACCCGGTTCCGGTCCTTCAGGAGGGGGTGGTGGTGTCAGCAGTATGCTCTGAGCTTGAGGAGGAGGTATTGGAGGCTCAGGGGGACGCCCCTGTAGGACCTCCAGGGAGACTGTTCCAAATCAGTTGCGACAAAAGGTGATCGAGGCACACCATAATTCAGCTTTGGCAGGACACCCAGGGAGTAAAGCAACTGAGGATCTCCTCTCGCGTCGGTTTTGGTGGCCTAACTTACATAAGGAGGTGGTAACTTTTGTCGCGTCCTGCGAGGTTTGTGCGCGCTCTAAGACCCCACATACCCGTCCGTCGGGGACCCTCTTACCTTTGAAGATCCCGGAGCGTCCGTGGACTCATCTGTCTATGGACTTCATTACGGACCTCCCGCCATCTTCGGGTAAAACAGTCATACTCGTTGTAGTTGACAGGTTCAGCAAGATGGCACATTTTATCGCACTTCCTGCTCTTCCTAATGCTAAAACTCTTGCGCAGGTGTTTATTGGGGGAGATTGTAAGGCTTCACGGGGTACCCTCCGATGTGGTGTCGGATCGGGGTCTCAGTTTGTGTCCAAATTCTGGAAAGCATTTTGTACACGGCGGGGGATGCAGTTGTCATTTTCATCGGCTTTTCACCCGCAGACCAATGGTCAGACTGAGCGTCTGAACCAGAGCTTGGAGACATATCTCCGGTGTTTTGTGTCAGAGAACCAGGAGGACTGGGCTTCTTTCTTGCCTCTGGCGGAATTTGCTCTAAATAATAGGCGGAGCGAGTCCACTGGTAAGTCCCCGTTTTTTGGGGCATATGGTTTTCACCCCCAGTTTTGTACTTTCAATAGGGGGGGCTCTTCTGGGGTTCCTGAGGAGGAATGATTTTCGTCGTCACTTGCTTCAGTGTGGAGAGGAGTGCTGAATAATCTGAGTACTATGGGGAACCGATACAAACGTATGGCTGATAGGAGGAGAGTGTCTGGTCCGGACCTAAGTGTGAACGATCTGGTATGGTTGTCTACCAAAAATATAAAACTTAAGGTTCCATCCTAGAAACTGGGTCCCAGGTTCATCGGGCCATAAAAAGATCAGTGCTATAATTAATCTGGTTGCATTCCGTCTTGACCTCCCTCCTACATTTAAAATTCATAATGTGTTCCACAGATCGTTGCTTAAGAGGTATGTGGCGCCGGTGATACCTTCACCTTTACCACCTCCTCCTGTGGTGGTCAATGGTAACTTGGAGTTCCAGGTGTCGAGAGTCATCGATTCACGTCTGAATCGCCGGTCCCTTCAGTACCTTGTTCATTGGAGGGGTATGGTCCTGAGGAGAGGACGTGGGTTTCTGCGTCGGATATTAACGCAGACCGATTGGTTCGGGCCTTCCACACTACTCACCCAGATAAACCCGGCCCTGAGGGTCCGGAGGCCCCTCGTAGAAGGGGGGTACTGTCACGGGTGTGTCGCTGCGAAGATCGTCGCGATTGCACACCCTGATTTCTCACAGCTGAGGTTCTGGTGCTGGGTGTTTTTCGGCACTGAGGGAGTTAATTCTTCCTCTCTCTGTGCTGGACTAGACCAGCCTCGCTCAGCTGCAATTAATGTTGTGGTAATTGGTTGCCTTCATATACCTGCCTGTCTGCTGGGGAAGTGTCGGTGAAAGCATTCATGCAGACCAGCAGAGCGGATCGTTTTGAGAAGTCTAAAGCTAAGAGTACCTGTTGTGGTTTTCTCCTCTCCTCGCTTTATTATTTATCTCCTTACCCGTTGGTGTTCCCTCTGTAGTGATAGTTTTGTATGCAAGGTGGTCTTTTATTTTACCCCCTTGTACTGTCTCGTTCGTCTTATACTGTGTGTGAAGGCAGTTACCTTCCTGTTCCCTGTGGTGGTAATCAGGGTCCTTCTCAGGACTAGATTACAGTGGTTAGGGATTCACAGGAGATAGGGTTACACTGGTGGCCTGGACCTCTGTACCATCAACAGTACCTCCAGGTAGAGGGATTAGTCAGGACCCCAGCTTAGGGTCAGCATAGACCCCGGTCCTCCTGTATACAGAGACAGCGTGACACCTGCCTTAAAAGGACCAGCTAACCTCTTTTCAGTGATTGCTCCATTAACACAGGTGTGGGTGTTGATGAGGACATGGCTGGATATCAATCTGTCATGATTAAGTAAGAATGAGACCACTGGACACTTTAAAAGGAGGCTGGTGCTTGGCATCGTTGTTTCTCTTCTGTTAACCATAGTTATCTCTAAAGAAACACGTGCAGTCATCATTGCAATGCACAAAAATGGCCTAACAGGGAAGAGTATCGCAGCTAGAAAGATTGCACCTCAGTCAACAATCTATCGCATCATCAAGAACTTCAAGGAGAGAGGTTCCATTGTTGCCAAAAAGGCTCCAGGGCGCCCAAGAAAGACCAGCAAGCGCCAGGACCTTCTCTTAAAAATGTTTCAGCTGCAGGATCAGGCTACCAGCAGTGCAGAGCTTGCTCAGGAATGGCAGCAGGCAGGTGTGAGTGCATCTGCACGCACTGTGAGGCGGAGACTCTTGGAGCAAGGCCTGGTCTCAAGGAGGGCAGCAAAGAAGCCACTTCTCTCCAGAAAAAACATCATGGACAGACTGATATACTGCAAAAGGTACAGGCAGTGGACTGCTGAGGACTGGGGTAAAGTTATTTTCTCTGATGAATCCCCTTTTCGATTGTTTGGGACATCAGGAAAACGCCTCATTCGGAGAAGACAAGGTGAGCGCTACCACCAGTCTTGTCTCATGCCGACTGTTAAGCATCCTGAAACCATTCATGTGTGGGGTTGCTTCTCAGCCAAGGGAATCGGCTCTCTCACAGTCTTGCCTAAAAACACAGCCATGAATAAAGAATGGTACCAGAATGTCCTCCAAGAGCAACTTCTCCCAATCCTCCAAGAGCAGTTTGGCGATCAACAATGCCTTTTCCAGTATGATGGAGCACCTTGCCATAAAGCAAAGGTGATAACTAAATGGCTCAGGGAATAAAACATAGAGATTTTGGGTCCATGGCCTGCAAACTCCCCAGATCTTAATCACATTGAGAACTTGTGGTCAATCATCAAGAGACGGGTGGACAAACAAAAACCTAAAAATTCTGACAAAATGAAAGCATTGATTGTGCAAGAATGGACTGCTATCAGTCAGGATTTGGTCCAGAAGTTGATTGAGAGCATGCCAGGGAGAATTGCAGAGGTCCTGAAGAAGAAGGGTCAACACTGCAAATATTGACTTGCTGCATTAACTCATTCTAACTGTCAATATAAGCTTTTGTTACTCATATGTTTGCAATTATTATATTTCTGTCTGTGATAAAAACATCTGTCAAACACATAAAAACCAGAGGGCAGCAGATCATGTGAAAATATAATATTTGTGTCATTCTCAAAACTTTTGGCCATGACTGTAATTTAAATCTTTTGTGACAGCAAGAACGGAAGGATGAAAAATTCATACTTTTACAGATTACAAGTACAGGAATCTCTGTCACAAATAAGAATATGATGAAGAAGATGAAGTAGAATATGAATAAGAATAATAGTTTAATAAGAACAATATGAGTAATGTTAACAAAAAGATGAATAGCAAGAAGTTTAAGAAGAAGATAAAGAAGGTGAAGATGAAGAATAATTTGATGAAAAAGATGATGCTGCTGAAGATTATGAAGGAGAAAGTGTGTCAAAAGTTAAAAAGGTGAAGAGCATGGAAGTTGTGAAATATACATATTTGCCAAAATAGAAAAAACGTTAACAATATTGTCAATTTCTTCGTCAATCCGAACATCTTTAAAAAAAAAAAATATTAATGCTATTCCATTTGATTGGGTTAAACATCTATGCCTTTAATGTCTCCTCAACCTCCCCAATACATTCTACATTACTCTTTGTTGTTTTCCTTCATGTACAATTAACCAACAAGGCAAGAATGTTTTTTTTTAATTCCGATATTTGTTCCCATAGACTTACATTGGATTTCCGGTATCGGTATCGGGTATCGCCGATATATTTTGGGTATCGGCGATACCATTCCGATTCCGATACTTTTGGATATCGGAAAGTATCGCTCAACTCTAGTGAACATATATTTATTCAGGAACAAAGATAACACAGCTTATAACTGGTATTTCTTATAGCTTTGGATCTTAGCATCTTGTCTGTCAGCTTGCAAAGTGAAAGTAAAAATGTGCTCCAGAAACAGACACGCAATGAGTGAACAGGAACTTCCTGGTATTTTTTTAACAGTGCTTTACTTGAAATATAACACTATTGCTGGAGACAGAAACTCATGAGCTATTAACAGTAGTAAATAGTAGTTGATGCAATATATACAATAATGAGCAATATTACAACAAAATCATTCAACTACTTATCCCGTTAGTCCCTTAATGGTTCTGAATTCTTAAAATTTGACTCTTGGAAGTGGCTTTGTTATAACATCAGCTATCATTTTGCAATAAACAAACTCAATTATGACACGTTCTATCAAATCACGCAAGTGATGATTTTTAATGTCAATGTGTTTGGTTCGTGCATTGATCTTCTCACTGCATTTAGGTTTAATGCATCCTTGGTTGTCTTCATATATCACCATCGTTTGAATTGATGGCTTACCAAGATAGCCTAATAATTGGTTTAACCAAATGACCTCTTGACCTGCGTGGGTTGCAGACACATACTCTGCTTCTGTATGTAACAGGGCTACAGATACCCGTTTTCTGCTAGACAGAGAAATTGAACTTTCTCCAAGCTTGAATAAATAGCCGCTTGTCGATTTATGATCACTTAAGTCACCAGCCCAGTGACTTAAGTGATCATAAATCATACATACCAGTCATCATAAATCATACACATACACATGTGATCATACGAGTGATCATAAATCATACATACCAGTCTATATTCACATAGCCTATAAATTTTAGATTTCCTGTTGCAGATATCCTTAAATTTATGTCTTGAGTCTCTTTCAAATATCGTACAGTCATGGCCAAAAGTTTTTGAGAATAACACAAATATTAATTTTACAAAGTCTACTGCTTCACTTTTTCTATTGGCAATTTGCATATACTCCAGAATGTTATAAAGAGTGATCAGCTTAACAGCAATTACTTGCAAAGTCAATATTTGGCTAGAAAATGAACTTTATCCCCCAAAAACATTTCAATATCATTGCAGCCCTGCCTTAAAAGGACCAGCTAACCTCTTTTCAGTGATTGCTCCATTAACACAGGTGTGGGTGTTGATGAGGACATGGCTGGAGATCAATCTGTCATGATTAAGTAATAATGACACCACTGGACACTTTAAAAGGAGGCTGGTGCTTGGCATTATTGTTTCTCTTCTGTTAACCATGGTTATCGCTAAAGAAACACGCGCAGTCATCATTGCAATGCACAAAAATGGCCTAACAGGGAAGAGTATCGCAGCTAGAAAGATTGCACCTCAGTCAACAATCTATCGCATCATCAAGAACTTCAAGGAGAGAGGTTCCATTGTTGCCAAAAAGGCTCCAGGGCGCCAAAGAAAGACCAGCAAGCGCTAGGACCGTCTCTTAAAAGTGTTTCAGCTGCAGGATTGGGCTACCAGCAGTGCAGAGCTTGCTCAGGAATGGCAGCAGGCAGGTGTGAGTGCATCTGCACGCACTGTGAGGCGGAGACTCTTGGAGCAAGGCCTGGTCTCAAGGAGGGAAGCAAAGAAGCCACTTCTCTCCAGAAAAAACATCATGGACAGACTGATATTCTGCAAAAGGTACAGGCAGTGGACTGCTGAGGACTGGGGTAAAGTTATTTTCTCTGATGAACCCCCTTTTCGATTGTTTGGGACATCAGGAAAACGCCTCATTCGGAGAAGACAAGGTGAGCGCTACCACCAGTCTTGTCTCATGCCAACTGTTAAGCATCCTGAAACCATTCATGTGTGGGGTTGCTTCTCAGCCAAGGGAATCGGCTCTCTCACAGTCTTGCCTAATACACAGCCATGAATAAAGAATGGTACCAGAATGTCCTCCAAGAGCAACTTCTCCCAACCCTCCAAGAGCAGTTTGGCGATCAACAATGCCTTGTCCAGCAGATGGAGCACCTTGCCATAAAGCAAAGGTGATAACTAAATAGCTCAGGAACAAAACATAGAGATTTTGGTCCATGGCCTGGAACTCCCCAATCTTAATCCATTGAGAACTTGTGGTCAATCATCAAGAACGTGTGCAAACAAAAACCTAAAAATTCTGACAAAATGAAAGCATTGATTGTGCAAGAATGGACTGCTATCATCAGGTATTTGGTCCAGAAGTTGATTGAGAGCATTACCAGGAGAATTGCAGAGGTCCTGTATAAGAAATGGTCAACACTGCAAATATTGACTTGCTGCATAATACTATTCTAACTGTCAATATAAGCTTTTGTTACTCATAGTTTGCCATTATTAAATATTTCGTCTGTGATAAAAACATCTGTCAAACACACATAAAAACAGAGGCAGCAGATCATGTGAAAATATAAATATTTGTGTCATTCTCAAAACTTTTAGCCATGACTGTATAACTCTCTTAAAGACGTTTCAGTCTTTTTGGAGTGGTTTTTCAACATACAGTACAGACCAAAAGTTTGGACACACCTTCTCATTCAAAGATTTTTCTGTATTTTCATGACTATGAAATTGTAGAATCACACTGAAGGCATCAAAACTATGAATTAACACATGTGGAATTATACCTTACACTTTACAAAAAAGTGTGAAACAACTGAAAATATGTCTTATATTCTAGGTTCTTCAAAGTAGCCACCTTTTGCTTTGATTACTGCTTTGCACACAGAAAAGGTGAACGGATGGACTCTACAAGCCTAGTTCCCACCGTGAAGCATGGAGGAGGTGGTATGATGGTTTGGGGTACTTTGCTGGTGACACTGTTGGGGATTTATTCAAAATTGAAGCGGTGAGCGGTCCAGCTCACCTCAAACCATCTCGATTGGGTTCAGGTCTGGTAACTGTGGAGGCCAGGTCATCTGGCGTAGCACCCCAACACTCTCCTTCTTGGTCAAATAGCCCTTACACAGTCTGGAGGTGTGTTTGGGGTCATTGTCCTGTTGAATAATAAATGATTGTCCAACTAAACCAAACCGGATGGAATAGCATGCCGCTGCAAGATGCTGTGGTAGCCATTCTGGTTCACTATGCCTTCAATTTTGAATAAATCCCCAACAGTGTCACCAGCAAAGCACCTCCACATCATCACACCACCTCCTCCATGCTTCACGGTGGGAACCAGGCATGTAGAATCCATCCGTTCACCTTTTCTGTGTGCAAAGCAGTAATCAAAGCAAAGAACCTAGAATATAAGACATATTTTCAGTTGTTTTACACTTTTTTGTAAAGTGTAATGTATAATTCCACATGTTTTAATTCATAGTTTTGATGCCTTCAGCATGGGCGTACCCAGGATCAAAACTAGGGGGGGGGGCAAGCCAATGTCACATCTTATACAGGTTACATCATATACACTGTACTGTATATATGCTGCATATTAGGTATGGAGCATTAGAACTGTTGTATATTGTATAATACAGCAGTGTATGCGACACTACGCTGTATATACCATATATTATTCATGGCACACTAACCTCTATACAAAGAATAAGAGGCATTATAACCTGTATATGAAAAGTATAATACAGCAGTGTATATACACTCTATATACCGCACACGATGTGTATGACCCTGTATACACCATATACTACACTCTTATTTTGAAGTAAAAAAAATAAAAATAAACAGGAACAAACACAATACTTAAAATAAAGAACAAGTAAAGTTAAAAATCAACAAACTTATTGGTATTTCAATGGGAACTATGGACCTGCTTTTGGCTAATGAGATGGTCAATGTTCGGTTCCATATCTGTCACAAGTGAAGCAATTTTTCTCTTTCTTGATATCATTATTTCCTAGGGATTCCAAATTGCTATTAGTAAAATACCAATATATATACATACAGCGCTACAAAAACAATATACCAGCAATAAAACTGCCCACACAGAGACATACAGCCTGCACTGCCCATCACTGCAGCCTTGCCAATCCATATCATTTCATCCTCATTAGTGCACATATTGGCGCAACTCCGCTTTTAGCTCAGGCTCAGAATGGTGTGGTGCGAGAGTCCATAATAGGCAGGTAAATGTCCCAATAGGCAGGTAAATGTCCCCAATAGGCAGCATATGTCCTCAATAGGCAGCATAGGTCCCCAATAGGCAGCATATGTCCTCAATAGGCAGCATAGGTCCCAATAGGCAGCATATGTCCTCAATAGGCAGCATAGGTCCCCAATAGGCAGCATAGTCCCCAATAGGCAGCATATGTCCTCAATAGACAGCATAGGTCCTCAATAGGCAGCATAGGTCCCCAATACGCAGCATAGGTCCCCAATACGCAGCATAGGTCCCCAATAGGCAGCATAGTCCCCAATAGGCAGCATATGTCCTCAATAGGCAGCATAGGTCCCAATAGGCAGCATATGTCCTCAATAGGCAGCATAGGTCCCCAATAGGCAGCATAGTCCCCAATAGGCAGCATATGTCCTCAATAGACAGCATATGTCCTTAATAGGCAGCATAGTCCCCAATAGGCAGCATATGTCCTCAATAGACAGCATAGGTCCCCAATAGGCAGCATAGGTCCCCAATACGCAGCACAGGTCCCCAATATGCAGCATAGGTCCCCAATAGGCAGCATAGTCCCCAATAGGCAGCATATGTCCTCAATAGACAGCATATGTCCTCAATAGGCAGCATAGTCCCTAATAGGCAGCATATGTCCTCAATAGACAGCATAGGTCCCCAATAGGCAGCATAGGTCCCCAATACGCAGCAAAGGTCCCCAATACGCAGCATAGGTCCCCAATAGGCAGCATAGGTCCCCAATAGGCAGCATACATCCCAAATAGGAAGGCAAATTTCCCAATAGGCAGCATAGGTCCCCAATACGCAGCATATGTCCTCAATAGGCAGCATAATCCCCCATAGGCAGCATAGTCCCCAATAGCCAGCATAATCCCCCAATAGCCAGCATTATCCCCCATAGCCAGCATAATCCCCCAATAGCCAGCATAATCCCACAATAGGCAGCATAATCCCCCATAAGCAGCATAGTCCCCAATAGCCAGCATAATCCCCCAATAGCCAGCATTATCCCCCATAGCCAGCATAATCCCCCCAATAGCCAGCATAATCCCACAATAGGCAGCATAATCCCCCATAGCCAGCATAAGCCCCCCATAGCCAGCATAATCCCACAATAGGCAGCATAATCCCCCATAGGCAGCATAATCCCCCCATAGGCAGCATAATCCCCCCATAGCCAGCATAATCCCCATAACAGCATAATCCCCCCATAGCCAGCATAATCCCCCATAGCCAGCATAATACCCCAATAGCCAGCATAATCCCCCATAGGCAGCATAATCCCCCATAGGCAGCATAATCCCCCCATAGCCAGCATATTCCCCCATAGCCAGCATAAGCCCCCCATAGCCAGCATAATCCCACAATAGGCAGCATAATCCCCCTATAGCCAGCATAATCCCCCATAGCCAGCATAATCCCCCCATAGCCAGCATAATCCCCCATAGGCAGCATAGTCCCCAATAGGCAGCATAGTCCCCAATAGGCAGCATAATCCCCCATAGCAGCATAATCCCCCCATAGCCAGCATAATCCCCCCATAGCCAGAATAATCCCCCAATAGCCAGCATAATCCCCCATAGGCAGCATAATCCCCCATAGGCAGCATAATCCCCCCATAGCCAGCATAATCCCCCATAGCCAGCATAATCCCCAATAGGCAGCATAGTCCCCAATAGGCAGCATAGTCCCCAATAGGCAGCATAATACCCCATAAGCAGCATAGTCCCCAATAGCCAGCATAATCCCCCAATAGCCAGCATAATCCCCCATAGGCAGCATAATCCCCATAGGCAGCATAACCCCCCATAGCCAGCATAATCCCCCCATAGCCAGCATAATCCCCCATAGGCAGCATAATCCCCCCATAGCCAGCATAATCCCCCAATAGCCAGCGTAATCGCACAATAGGCAGCATAATCCCCATAGCCAGCATAATCCCCCATAGGCACATAATCCCCCCATAGCCAGCATAATCCCCCATAGGCAGCATAATCCCCCCATAGCCAGCATAATCCCCCATAGCAGCATATCCCTAGCACATAATCCCCCATAGCCAGCATAATCCCCCCATAGCCAGCATAATCCCCCCATAGCCAGCATAATCCCCCATAGGCCGGGCCCAGCGTCAAAAAAACAAAAAATGCCAGTACTCACCTATCTCCCCCGCTGCTCTGAAGAAGTGCGCTGGACTCTGTCTTTCCTGGCACAGGCGGCGTGACGTCATCAGGGCGCGCAGGCGGCGTGATGACGATCACGTCACCTGTGCTGCATATGGAAGGCCGCAAGGCCTTCCTCACTCAGCACATTGCGCCCGCTATTAAAGGTCCCGCCAGCACTGAACTGTCAGTTCAGTGTCGGCGGGGCCGACGGGCCAGTTACTGTGCGCTCCTGCTTCTAGGGGGGGCACCTGCCCCCTCCTGCCCCACGGTGGGTACGCCAATGGCCTTCAGTGTGATTCTACAATTTTCATAGCCATGAAAATACAGAAAAATCTTTGAATGAGAAGGTGTGTCCAAACTTTTGGTCTGTACTGTATCTGCAGAGAATTTCAATTGTTGCTGTGATATCTGGTCGAGTCATGTTTGCTAGGCATAGAAGTGCCCTTACTGCCTGTCTGTATCTCTTATTGTTAGGTAACAGATCATCTTCTCTTTCGAATTTCAGTAGGATGGTTCTATTGGGGTTGATATACCTTTGGCTTGACATTCCAAACTGATTCAGATTATAGTTGATTTTTGCATTTTGATTTAGAAGAAATCTTCCATCTTTTTCTCTTTGGACCTGGATTCCTATATAATATGTCACTTTTCCAAGGTCTTTAGTTTCAAAATGCTGATTCAGAATTGTATTCATCTTTCCAATTTATGTTTCCCCTTGATGAGCCAAAATCACATTGTCCACATGCAAGAAAATATACATGCACTTTCCATTTGTACATTTTGTGTACAAACAATGATCTGCTTAAACTCTTTTAAATCCTTCTAATAAGACTTTGTTTATTTTGCTGTTCCATGATCTTGCCAATTGCTTAAGACCATAGATTTTTGTAGTTTGCAAATGAGATTCTCTTCACCATCTTTGATATAACTCTCAGGTTGAGTCAAGGTGAGTCAAGTACAAGTCCATTTCAATGTTACAATTTAAAAAAGCAGTTTTGATGTCCAAATGTCTGACAAACACCTTTTGTACAGCCGCTATAGCCATTACAGTCCTAAATGTGATCCGCTTAGCAACTGGAGAAAATGTGACATCATAATCTTCACCATATTTCTGAGAATATCCATTTGCGACTAATCTTGCTTTAAATCTGTGAATCTTGCCTTAAGAGTCATACTTGGTATTAAAAACCCATTTACCTTTTGCTTTCTTGCTTTGTGGTAATTTGGTGACTTTCAAGTTCAGTTTAAAGTTCATAACAGGACTTAATTTCCTCATTAGCAGCATTGATCCACTACAGTTTTTCATGGACAGGTTGTCGTTCCATCTCATCCCATGACTGTGTAGAGCCCAGCTGCGCTTGGAATCTCATTTCCCAGAGGGATGCACTGAAGGTAATGACCACTAGAGGACCCAATATGCATACACACATTTTCACCAATCCCTAGAGCCACCAGAGGGAGCCTTTTTAGAGTATATAAGGATGGTGAAGACACTGAGAGCAGAGTAGTAGTCTGGGGGCTGCAGCCTGCAGTGTCACCTCAGAAAGTTGAGAAGAGAGGAGTTGTTAGTTCTCTTAGAGTGAAGCAAGTAGAGAGTTAGCTCTAGGAGCGAGCACAGATCAGTTAGTCTGCAAAGCCAGGTGCAGGACAGACGGAGAAGACTGATAGCCGTTCCAGGCAGAACTTGGAAGTAAGAGAGAGAGAGAGAACAGCAGTTGTGGAAAGAATCTGAAGTCTGCAGCTCTAAGCTTAGTTCAACGTGTGGAGGCTAGTACAAGTGGAAGGATAGCCACTCCAGCCTAGTCAGAACTGAGTCAACTGAGTTCAGTTCAGTGAGCAAGCGTGCCGAGAGCGGTGAAGAAAGAGAAGAAGCAGCCACCTACAGCCAGAGTGTGCTTATGTGAGGGTCGAGTAGGACGAAAGGCGAGTGGAAGAGAAGAAGAGAGTAACAGAGGTGGAAATAGCATTGATAGCTTACCTCTACTCTGAATAACCGGACACCGGGTCTGAGCTTGCTAGAATCTACACGACTAGTAGGAGATACGGGAGACCCTGCGGGACTACAGGTCGCAGTGGCCCACGAGCATTCCAGGAAAGTGTATGCTAAAACCTGAACTCTGTGTGTTCTGCTTGCCGTGAGCAGGAGGAACCCCGCTCTCAGAAGGACTGTGTTTTCTGCCTCCATTTTGTTTTATTTGCCTGTTGTTGCCCATAGGTCTGTATTTGCTTTGCTACACCTTGGTTTATGCTGCCTATAATAAACCAAAGGAAGTTCTTAAAGCCACAGTGTACCCGTGTCTACCTCCGTGTGCAGCCGATCTACCACAGTGTGCTGGCACGCTGCATTCACACCAGTTTATATCCCAGTTCATACCTTTGTATTTTTTCAGTTTGTTTGCATCATGTGCATTTAAAGGTGTGGCCTGCCTTTCCTAGGGCTGGGCATTATATTGAAGTGGTCTCCCAGTGCAGTGTGTTCAAAAGCTGGGCCCAGTCCTTCTCAGCCCTTATCCACGTGCATTTCACTTGACAAATGATAAGCTTTTTAATATTACAGTTAGGACTGTCCCAATTAGGGTCACCGTAAAGTGGTTGGATGGCTTTTGCATTTTTTTTTTATCAAAAAACATTAACTAAGTACCAAATACTATTTTGATGCACTATTGCTGTTTATTTATTTGCTGCAGGATATTTAGTCTTCATGTTTCTGTCTTTGTTTTTTTCTGTTCAGTGGCCAGTAGTGTTGAGCGATACGATACTGCAAATATCGGATATCGGCCGATATTAGCTGTATCGGCCTTTCGATTCCGAATACCGATATTTTCGTCATATCGGATACCGGAATCGGATTTGTCACTGTCACTGTCAGTGTCCGTCGGTCGGGTCTGTCAGGAGTCAGCGGCACTTACCTGGCAGAAGATCTCCGGCGGTCACGTCCTGGACTGCTTGATGGCCGCCATTATCTTCTCCCTGGCGGTCACATGCAGTTTTTCGCGATAACTGCAGTGACTGCTGGGTAATCCCGGCCGTAAAGCAGTCAGTCCGATGACGTCACCGCCGGGGAAGCAGGTAATCAGCTGTGCTGCGCCGGATGACAGGCTCTGCCTGTCATTCTGATGTAGCAGAGCTGGATCGTCGTGGGACACTCGTTACTATGGACTGCGTCGGACAGGTGGTATACTGCTGTTTTTTTTTTTCATTTTTTTACAGGAGATCGATGGCGTCGCAGGATGAGACTGTAATAAAAGTAATGAAAACTGTGTTGTTTTTTTATTAAATTAAAAAACTTTTATATGAACATTCACCCGTCCGGGTACATCAACAATTTAACTATATACATACAGGGACCCTGTCCGGGTTATTTATAATTCTTTGGCAGGGGTGTTCCAGGTACCACCTGGTACTCTTCTGATGCTTGCCAAACATCCGAGACACCAAGGACCACCAGGACCTGATGATGTCGTGTGCCTGTACAGTCAAGTCGTGACCCGCTATCTGTGTCTGTGTGGCCACCCCTTTCATCTCCCTCGGGTCTGGAGCCCTATGTCCCGGACTGAACGAACCCCAGGGGCCTAACAGGCGCCGGTACGGGCCAGCTATAGTTATCATGTCCATAGCTGGGGCTGCGAGGAGACCACTGAGGGAGGCTGGGAGATTTACGACGTGGGGTGGGCACTTGTGCAGAGGCCTGGATGTGGAAGGCGAAGGCTCCGAGGGTCTCACAGGTTCCTGACACTCTGGGAGTAGGGGTCGCACCTGGTAACATTTAGGGCGTACCATCCATTGTAACCCCAGTGTCGGTTGTAAGTCACCAGTCTCCTGGCAACAGGTCCCTCCCCGGGTGTCCTTCTGGAGGTGAGTCTCCACGTCCCGCCGGGTCACAAAGACTTCTAAATAAGTCCAGGCTCTGGATGAAGCCCAACCACCTTTCATTAAAGCTCCGTACTGCACCCTTACGCCACGGCTCCCTCAGGTTCCTTTATCTTTTCTCATCCGGTCCTTATCTGCCCGGTCCTTCTCCAGGTTACGTTGCCGAAGTTTTTGGGATTCTCGCTGCTCCCTTTGTCGCTCTGCTTCCCGCTCCCAACGTCTCCACTCTTCCTCCTGACGCCGGTTGTAATTCTCCTCCAGCATCTCCATGTCTCCACCATCAAACTGCAGCTTATGATGTCCGGTTTGCGGCAGCTCTCCTGGCGCCCCCCAGTCCTGGCGGCGCTCACCTGCGAGGAAGCAGCCGGCTCTGGAACAGATGACAGTCGGGGCTCCGGTACAGACAGGTAGACCTCTGGTGCCTGCGCGGCCTCCTCCATGAGGACGGGTGTCGCTTCTTCTGTCTCAGCGACGGGGGCAGACAGCGGGATCTGGGGTGCAGCCGGTGCAGAGTTTTTGCAGGAACGGGTGCCTCCACTGCGACAACGTCAACCGGATCACATTGCAAGGGCTGGATGCCCGCACGGACTCCTCTACTAAACGGGTGCCTCACCTTCCGGTACAGACACTTCAGGTAAGAGGGATTGGAGCCGCTCCAAGTTTAGTTTTAGGGCACGCCAGCTGGTTTCCATCCTGGCGACCTCCTCCCGGTGCCGGGCCAGGCCTCTTAGGGTATCCTCCGCTTCTTCCAGCGTAGGAGGGTTTCCAGGCCGGGTGCCCAACGGTGGTTCCGTGGCGATACGGGTCGATTCCGTGGGGGGAGAGCTCTGACTGCTCCATCCCTTCACACTTCTGCTCGTGTCCATTAGCCATCTCTGCCAAGTCACATGTGTCATTAGCATCTGGAGAGGGCCCCTCTTTTGTAGTGAGGCGGGACCTTCGTGTTAGTTTCCGCACACTGAGGAGGATGAGGAGGCGGAACTGAAGAGCTGTGGGGCACGATCTTACATTGCAGTACCATTTAGAGTGGTCGGCCATCGTTTTCACGCCACTGAGTGAGTGTACACCCACAAGAGCACGCCCTTCTTCTTCACCAGTGCCTCGTCGTGACGCAGATATGGCGGAAAAATGGCAAATACATTCTCTGATGATTTTAGCAATTCTCAAGCACAAAACCAGTTCAATTCAGGCACATAGGACTCGATTATAGCGAGCTACAGAATCCTGTTCTTGACGCCCAAGTTGAGTCGCACAGAGCCAGAGGTTTTGGGGGTACTCGGCACCGAGCCCGTCGACTTCTATGGGGTATGTCACGGCTTTACCCGGCAATTGAATCAGAGTCTATTTTACTATGTAGAAGTGTATAAACTATAAATATATGTATATATATATGTCACAATGACATGTATATATATATATATATATATATATATGTATTCTATGTGTGTATATTTTGTGTTTACAACGAAAGAAAGGGTTTTTTTTTGTTGCGATTTTTTGTTCCCATAGACTTACATGGGACTTCCGGTATCGGAATCGGATATCGACGATATTTAGTGATATCGGCGATACCATTTCGATACGATATTTTTAGATATCGAGCAGTATCGCTCAACACTAGTGGCCAGTGTGAATGTTGCGCTTACACGTTGCATGCACAGCAGTTTATATCCCAGTTCATACCTTTGGGTTTTTTTCAGTCATGTGCATATAAAAATGTGGCCTGCCTTTTCTCTGAGCTGGGCATTATATTGACGTGGTTTCCCATGGCTATGTGTCCACTAGCTGGGCCCAGTCCTTCTCAGCCCTTATCCACATGCATGTCACTTAATAAACGGTAAGTTTTTTAAATTTAGAGTTAGGACTATCCCAATTAGGCCGGCGTCACACTTGCGAGTGTGATGCGAGTTAGTCGCACGACTTTCTCGCATCAACACCCGGCACGGCCGCCCGCTCTCGGACCCGAGTGTACGGCTGCATGTATTTCTATGCAGCCGCACACTCGGGTCCGAGAGCGGGCGGCCGTGCCGGGTGTTGATGCGAGAAAGTCATGCGACTAACTCGCATCACACTCGCAAGTGTGACGTCGGCCTTAGGGTCACGATGGCGTGGTGGTATGGCTTTTACATTTTTTTTTTATCAAAAACATGTGAACTAGGTACCGTATATTATTTTCATGCACTATGCTGTTTATTTATTTACTGCAGGGTATTGAATCCTTATGTTTCTGGCTTCAGTTCCTGCAGAAGTTGTCTTTAGGGGAAGATGCGTATAACAGGTCCTATCACACCCTTAATCCCTCAACCCCAGGTCAGGTACCCTGAAGAAAAGAGAGGGTATCCTAGCAGGTATAGGACACTTTGTGCTGATTGTCATTCATGGGTTACCTATCAGTGATGTCAGAAAGGAGCCAGATGGAGTGTTTCTGCACTCTCCATTACATGCAGTGGTAAATATATTTTCTTCAGTTCTGTACACATGTTTGTTTCACTCAGAGCCGCTCGCTCTTCAAACACTGCCCTCCCCATGCTGCTGTATAGGAGGGGCTGTAGTGAGTATTTACCAGAACATTAACCTCCTGTGCAGGAAACAGAAGAGGGATTTCCTCAGTCTTTTCTCTTTCCTGGAAAACCTTTTTAAGAAATAGTAAGCAGTCAAAAGAGGAGTGCTGTGTGGCTGTGCTTCCCCTGTGCCCCAAACCTCCTATCTGCTACTGATCGCCTACACAATCAGCTGCCAGTTTGCACCAATACATTTTTTTACAATCTGGAAGCTGAAATAGAGAAGCCTAATTTCCTACCAATAGATCAGTGCAAAATCATTCTTTAGTCAGAGCGGCAAAAATAAAAATATGCTAATATCTAATATATAATCCTCTGGTAGATTATTAGTGTTGCGCTAAAAGATTTTCAGGACTATGGTCCAATGGCCACATCAGTAGTGCATGCCCGATGAGCCAAAGCCCTGGGAATCTCTCTTTTTTCACTCTGCTCCCATCCACCCCCTTCATAGGCTTATATGTATATATATATATATATAATTTATATATATAATATAACGCTAGGAGCGTCACTCTGTCTGAAGCCTTTATAGACTGCGCAAGCGTGACACGCCTGCGCAGTCTGGCTCCAGACAGAGTGAGACATCCAGAGCGGTGAGTACTCTGTATGGCGCCGGAGATCGCGGTATGCGTACTGGATGCATACCGCGATCTCCGGCGCCATACTCACATACTTACCTGACCGGGCGGAGCGTTGCCGCGCCACTTCTCTTCTCCCGGGGCAGGAGACCAGGAGTGCGCGTCGGATCCCGTATGCGCAATAGCGCTATCTGGCGCCATTTTGCTGAAGACACATTTACAGTGTGTCTTCAGCAATATGGCGCCTGACCGCGCGGTATGGGCATGCATGTACTCCGGTGCCGCTCTCCTCCCCCGGCGTCCAGCAGAACGGAACAGCGCTGGAGCACAGGGATGAAAGGTGAGTATAAATGTTTTTTTTTTGGGGTATCTGTGCAGTTTAATAGCGGTGAGGGGGCCATGCATATCAGGATAGGGGGGTGAGAGGGGCCATGCACATCAGGATAGGGGGGTGAGAGGGGCCATGCACATCAGGATAGGGGGGTAAGGGGACCATGCACATCAGGATTGGGGGTGAGCGGACCATGCACATCAGGGTTGGGGGGTGAGCGGACCATGCACATCAGGGTTAGGGGGTGAGGGGGCCATGCATATCAGGATAGAGGGGTGAGGGGGCCATGCACATCAGGATTGGGTGGTAAGGGGACCATGCACATCAGGATTAGGGGGGTGAGGGGACCATGCACATCAGGATTGGGGGGTGAGGGGACCATGCACATCAGGATTGGTATGGTGAGGGGACCATGCACGTCAGGGTTGGGGGGGTGAGGGGGCCATGCATATCAGGATTGGGGGTGAGGGGACCATGCACATCAGGGTTGGGAGGTGAGGGGACCATGCATATCAGGATAGAGGGGTGAGAGGGCCATGCACATCAGGATTGGGGGTGAGGGGACCATGCACATCAGGGTTGGGAGGTGAGGGGACTATGCATATCAGGATAGGGGGGTGAGAGGACCATGCACATCAGGATTGGGGGGGTGAGGGGACCATGCACATCAGGATTGGGGGGTGAGGGGGCCATGCACATCAGGATAGGGGGTGAGAGGACCATGCACATCAGGATTGGGGGGGTGAGGGGACCATGCACATCAGGATTGGGGGGGTGAGGGGACCATGCACATCAGGATAGGGGGGTGAGAGGGGCCATGCACATCAGGATAGGGGGGTGAGCGGACCATGTACATCAGGGTTGGGTGGTAAGGGGATCATGCACGTCAGGGTTGGGGGGTGAGGGGGCCATGCACATCAGGATTGGGGGTGAGGGGACCATGCACATCAGGATTGGGGGGTGAGAGGACCATGCACATCAGGATTGGGGGGTGAGAGGACCATGCACATCAAGATTGGGGGGTGAGGGGACCATGCACATCAGGATTGGGGGGTGAGGGACCATGCACATCAGGATTGGGGAGTGAGGGGACCATGCACATCAGAATAGAGAGGTGAGGGGACCATGCAAATCAGGATAGGGGGTGAGAGGGGCCATGCACATCAGGATAGGGGGTGAGCGGACCATGTACATCAGGGTTGGGTGGTAAGGGGACCATGCACGTCAGGGTTGGGGGGATGAGGGGGCCATGCACATCAGGATTGGGGGTGAGGGGACCATGCACATCAGGATTGGGGTGAGGGGACCATGCACATCAGGATTGGGGGGTGAGAGGACCATGCACATCAGGATTGGGGGGTGAGAGGACCATGCACATCAGGATTAGGGGGTGAGGGGACCATGCACATCAGGATTGGGAAGTGAGGGGACCATGCACAACAGAATAGAGAGGTGAGGGGACCATGCACATCAGGATTGGGGGGGTGAGGGGGCCATGCACATCAGGATAGGGGGATGAGAGGACCATGCACATCAGGATTGGGGGGTGAGGGGACCATGCACATCAGGATTGGGGGGTGAGGGGACCATGCACATCAGGATTGGGGGGTGAGGGGACCATGCACATCAGGATTGGGGGTGAGGGAACCATGCACATCAGGGTTGGGGGGTGAGGGGACCATGCACATCAGGATTGGGGGGTGAGGGGACTGTGCACATCAGGATTAGGAGGTGAGCGGACCGTGCACATCAGGATTGGGGGGTGAGCGGACCATGCACATCAGGATTGGGCGATGAGGGGACCATTCATACCAGGATTGGGGGGTGAGGGGACCATTCATACCAGAATTGTGGGTGAGGGGACCATTCATACCAGAATTGAGGGACCATGCATTCCAGGATTGGGCGGGAGGTGACCATGCATACCAGGATTGGTGGGTGAGGGGACTGTGCATACCAGGATTGGGGGGTGAGGGAACCATGAATACCAGGATATGGATGAGCAGGTACCATGCATACCAGGATAGAGATGAGGGGGTACCATGCATACCAGGATTGGGTGATGAGGGGTCCATGCATACCAGGATGAGGAATGGGGTGCCATGCATACCAGATTTGGGTGGGGGTGAGGGGACCATACATACCAGGATTGGTGGGTGAGGGGACTGTGCATACCGGGATTGGGGGTGAGGGAACCATGAATACCAGGATATGGATGAGCAGGTACCATGCATACCAGCATAGGGATGAGGGTACCATGCATACCAGGATAGGGATGAGGGGTGCCATGCATACCAGGATAGGAGGGCAGCACATACCAGCATGGGAGACCATATACCTTCAAAAATGCTTGCCAGGGGACCATGCACATCAGGATTGGGGGTGAAGGGACCATGCATACCAGGATAGGGGGTGAGGGGACCATGCACATCAGGATTGGGGGGTGAGAGGACCATGCACATCAGGATTGGGGGTGATGGGACCATGCATACCAGGATTGGGGGGTGAGGGGACCATGCATACCAGGATTGGGGGGTGAGGGGACCATGCATATCAGGATTGGGGGGTAAGGGGACCATGCATATCAGAATTGGGGGTGAGAGTACCATGCATATCAGGATTGGGGGTGAGGGGATCATGCACATCAGGATTGGGGGGTGAGACCATGCACATCAGGATTGGGGGGTGAGGGGACCATGCTCAACAGGACGGGGTGACGGGACCATGCACATCAGGATTGGGGGGTGAGGGGGCCATGCACATCAGGATTGGGGGGTGAGGGGACCATGCACATCAGGATTGGGGGGGTGAGGAGACCATGCACATCAGGATTGGGGGTGATGGGACCATGCATACCAGGATTTGGGGTGAGGGGACCATGCATATCAGGATTGGGGGGTGAGGGGACCATGCATACCAGGATTGGGGGGTGAGGGGACCATGCATATCAGGATTGGGGGGCAAGGGACCATGCATATCAGGATTGGGGGTGAGGGGATCATGCACATCAGGATTGGGGGGTGAGACCATGCACATCAGGATTGGGGGGTGAGGGGACCATGCTCAACAGGACGGGTGACGGGACCATGCACATCAGGATTTGGGGGTGAGAGGGTCATGCACATCAGGATTGGGGGGTGAGGGGACCATGCACATCAGGATAGGGGGGGTGAGGGGACCATGCACATCAGGATTGGGGGGTGAGGGAACCATGCATATCAGGATTGGGGGTGAGGGGATCATGCACATCAGGATTGGGGGTGAGACCATGCACATCAGGATTGGGGGGTGAGGGGACCATGCTCAACAGGACGGGGTGACGGGACCATGCACATCAGGATTTGGGGGTGAGAGGGCCATGCACATCAGGATTGTTGGGTGAGGGACCATGCACATCAGGATAGGGGGGTGAGGGACCATGCACATCAGGATTGGGGGGTGAGGGAACCATGCATATCAGGATTGGGCAGGAGGGAACCATGCATACCAGGATTGGGGGTGAGGGGACCATGCATACCAGGATTGGGGGTAAGGGGACCATGCATACCTGGATTGGGGGGTGAGGGAACCATGAATACCAGGATATGGATGAGCAGGTAACATGCATACCAGGATAGGGATGAGGGGGTACCATGCATACCAGGATTGGGGATGAGGGGACCATGCATACCAGGATGAGAAATGGGTGCCATGCATAGTAGATTTGGGTGGGGTGAGGGGACCATACATACCAGGATAGGGATGAGGGGTGCCATGCATACCAGGATAGGAGGGTGGCAGCACATACCAGAATGGGAGACCATGTACCTATAAAAATGCTTGCCACCCGGGCATAGAACGGGTTCATCACTAGTATTATATATATTAATATATATATATAGTGCCTTGCGAAAGTATTCGGCCCCTGGAACTTTTCAACCTTTTCCCACATATCATGCTTCAAACATAAAGATACCAAATGTAAATTTTTGGTGAAGAATTAACAACAAGTGGGACACAGTTGTGAAGTTGAACGAAATGTATTGGTTATTTTACATTTTAAACTTTAAACATCCCAAAGAGCGCTGTGCAAGCGATCATATTGAAATGGAAGGAGTATCATACCACTACAAATCTACCAAGACCCGGCCGTCCCTCTAAACAGGGCCGGCTCCAGGTTTTTTATGGGCCCCGGGCGAAAGAGCCTCAGTGGGCCCCTTTAACACAGACCACGATTCATGATGCACAGATATGGCAGAGAAATATAGGTACAGTAAATGCCCAATACTTTACTTCTTCCATTACATGAGTGATATCTATTGTAAATTGTACAATAGCTCAAAAACTTCCAAATCCTCACAGCGCACAGTACAGACTGGACAGTACAGTCCTCCATACAATATTA
>JARQOD010000001.1:714528965-714621081 GCA_033576555.1 Oophaga sylvatica
GTCCTCAATAGGCAGCATAGGTCCCCAATAGGCAGCATAGTCCCCAATAGGCAGCATATGTCCTCAATAGACAGCATATGTCCTTAATAGGCAGCATAGTCCCCAATAGGCAGCATATGTCCTCAATAGACAGCATAGGTCCCCAATAGGCAGCATAGGTCCCCAATACGCAGCACAGGTCCCAATATGCAGCATAGGTCCCCAATAGGCAGCATAGTCCCCAATAGGCAGCATATGTCCTCAATAGACAGCATATGTCCTCAATAGGCAGCATAGTCCCTAATAGGCAGCATATGTCCTCAATAGACAGCATAGGTCCCCAATAGGCAGCATAGGTCCCCAATACGCAGCAAAGGTCCCCAATACGCAGCATAGGTCCCCAATAGGCAGCATAGGTCCCCAATAGGCAGCATACATCCCAAATAGGAAGGCAAATTTCCCAATAGGCAGCATAGGTCCCCAATACGCAGCATATGTCCTCAATAGGCAGCATAATCCCCCATAGGCAGCATAGTCCCCAATAGCCAGCATAATCCCCCAATAGCCAGCATTATCCCCCATAGCCAGCATAATCCCCCAATAGCCAGCATAATCCCACAATAGGCAGCATAATCCCCCATAAGCAGCATAGTCCCCAATAGCCAGCATAATCCCCCAATAGCCAGCATTATCCCCCATAGCCAGCATAATCCCCCAATAGCCAGCATAATCCCACAATAGGCAGCATAATCCCCCATAGCCAGCATAAGCCCCCCATAGCCAGCATAATCCCACAATAGGCAGCATAATCCCCATAGGCAGCATAATCCCCCCATAGGCAGCATAATCCCCCCATAGCCAGCATAATCCCCCATAACAGCATAATCCCCCCATAGCCAGCATAATCCCCCATAGCCAGCATAATACCCCAATAGCCAGCATAATCCCCCATAGGCAGCATAATCCCCCATAGGCAGCATAATCCCCCCATAGCCAGCATATTCCCCCATAGCCAGCATAAGCCCCCATAGCCAGCATAATCCCACAATAGGCAGCATAATCCCCCTATAGCCAGCATAATCCCCCATAGCCAGCATAATCCCCCCATAGCCAGCATAATCCCCCATAGGCAGCATAGTCCCCAATAGGCAGCATAGTCCCCAATAGGCAGCATAATCCCCCATAGCAGCATAATCCCCCCATAGCCAGCATAATCCCCCCATAGCCAGAATAATCCCCCAATAGCCAGCATAATCCCCCATAGGCAGCATAATCCCCCATAGGCAGCATAATCCCCCCATAGCCAGCATAATCCCCATAGCCAGCATAATCCCCAATAGGCAGCATAGTCCCCAATAGGCAGCATAGTCCCCAATAGGCAGCATAATACCCCATAAGCAGCATAGTCCCCAATAGCCAGCATAATCCCCCAATAGCCAGCATAATCCCCCATAGCAGCATAATCCCCCATAGGCAGCATAATCCCCCCATAGCCAGCATAATCCCCCATAGCCAGCATAATCCCCCATAGGCAGCATAATCCCCCCATAGCCAGCATAATCCCCCAATAGCCAGCGTAATCGCACAATAGGCAGCATAATCCCCATAGCCAGCATAATCCCCCATAGGCAGCATAATCCCCCCATAGCCAGCATAATCCCCCATAGGCAGCATAATCCCCCATAGCCAGCATAATCCCCCATAGCAGCATAATCCCCATAGCCAGCATAATCCCCCCATAGCCAGCATAATCCCCCCATAGCCAGCATAATCCCCCCATAGCCAGCATAATCCCCCATAGGCCGGGCCCAGCGTCAAAAAAACAAAAAATGCCAGTACTCACCTATCTCCCCCGCTGCTCTGAAGAAGTGCGCTGGACTCTGTCTTTTCCTGGCACAGGCGGCGTGACGTCATCAGGGCGCGCAGGCGGCGTGATGACGATCACGTCACCTGTGCTGCATATGGAAGGCCGCAAGGCCTTCCTCACTCAGCACATTGCGCCCGCTATTAAAGGTCCCGCCAGCACTGAACTGTCAGTTCAGTGTCGGCGGGGCCGACGGGCCAGTTACTGTGCGCTCCTGCTTCTAGGGGGGGCACCTGCCCCCTCCTGCCCCACGGTGGGTACGCCAATGGCCTTCAGTGTGATTCTACAATTTTCATAGCCATGAAAATACAGAAAAATCTTTGAATGAGAAGGTGTGTCCAAACTTTTGGTCTGTACTGTATCTGCAGAGAATTTCAATTGTTGCTGTGATATCTGGTCGAGTCATGTTTGCTAGGCATAGAAGTGCCCTTACTGCCTGTCTGTATCTCTTATTGTTAGGTAACAGATCATCTTCTCTTTCGAATTTCAGTAGGATGGTTCTATTGGGGTTGATATACCTTTGGCTTGACATTCCAAACTGATTCAGATTATAGTTGATTTTTGCATTTTGATTTAGAAGAAATCTTCCATCTTTTTCTCTTTGGACCTGGATTCCTATATAATATGTCACTTTTCCAAGGTCTTTAGTTTCAAAATGCTGATTCAGAATTGTATTCATCTTTCCAATTTATGTTTCCCCTTGATGAGCCAAAATCACATTGTCCACATGCAAGAAAATATACATGCACTTTCCATTTGTACATTTTGTGTACAAACAATGATCTGCTTAAACTCTTTTAAATCCTTCTAATAAGACTTTGTTTATTTTGCTGTTCCATGATCTTGCCAATTGCTTAAGACCATAGATTTTTGTAGTTTGCAAATGAGATTCTCTTCACCATCTTTGATATAACTCTCAGGTTGAGTCAAGGTGAGTCAAGTACAAGTCCATTTCAATGTTACAATTTAAAAAAGCAGTTTTGATGTCCAAATGTCTGACAAACACCTTTTGTACAGCCGCTATAGCCATTACAGTCCTAAATGTGATCCGCTTAGCAACTGGAGAAAATGTGACATCATAATCTTCACCATATTTCTGAGAATATCCATTTGCGACTAATCTTGCTTTAAATCTGTGAATCTTGCCTTAAGAGTCATACTTGGTATTAAAAACCCATTTACCTTTTGCTTTCTTGCTTTGTGGTAATTTGGTGACTTTCAAGTTCAGTTTAAAGTTCATAACAGGACTTAATTTCCTCATTAGCAGCATTGATCCACTACAGTTTTTCATGGACAGGTTGTCGTTCCATCTCATCCCATGACTGTGTAGAGCCCAGCTGCGCTTGGAATCTCATTTCCCAGAGGGATGCACTGAAGGTAATGACCACTAGAGGACCCAATATGCATACACACATTTTCACCAATCCCTAGAGCCACCAGAGGGAGCCTTTTTAGAGTATATAAGGATGGTGAAGACACTGAGAGCAGAGTAGTAGTCTGGGGGCTGCAGCCTGCAGTGTCACCTCAGAAAGTTGAGAAGAGAGGAGTTGTTAGTTCTCTTAGAGTGAAGCAAGTAGAGAGTTAGCTCTAGGAGCGAGCACAGATCAGTTAGTCTGCAAAGCCAGGTGCAGGACAGACGGAGAAGACTGATAGCCGTTCCAGGCAGAACTTGGAAGTAAGAGAGAGAGAGAGAGAACAGCAGTTGTGGAAAGAATCTGAAGTCTGCAGCTCTAAGCTTAGTTCAACGTGTGGAGGCTAGTACAAGTGGAAGGATAGCCACTCCAGCCTAGTCAGAACTGAGTCAACTGAGTTCAGTTCAGTGAGCAAGCGTGCCGAGAGCGGTGAAGAAAGAGAAGAAGCAGCCACCTACAGCCAGAGTGTGCTTATGTGAGGGTCGAGTAGGACGAAAGGCGAGTGGAAGAGAAGAAGAGAGTAACAGAGGTGGAAATAGCATTGATAGCTTACCTCTACTCTGAATAACCGGACACCGGGTCTGAGCTTGCTAGAATCTACACGACTAGTAGGAGATACGGGAGACCCTGCAGGACTACAGGTCGCAGTGGCCCACGAGCATTCCAGGAAAGTGTATGCTAAAACCTGAACTCTGTGTGTTCTGCTTGCCGTGAGCAGGAGGAACCCCGCTCTCAGAAGGACTGTGTTTTCTGCCTCCATTTTGTTTTATTTGCCTGTTGTTGCCCATAGGTCTGTATTTGCTTTGCTACACCTTGGTTTATGCTGCCTATAATAAACCAAAGGAAGTTCTTAAAGCCACAGTGTACCCGTGTCTACCTCCGTGTGCAGCTGATCTACCACAGTGTGCTGGCACGCTGCATTCACACCAGTTTATATCCCAGTTCATACCTTTGTATTTTTTCAGTTTGTTTGCATCATGTGCATTTAAAGGTGTGGCCTGCCTTTCCTAGGGCTGGGCATTATATTGAAGTGGTCTCCCAGTGCAGTGTGTTCAAAAGCTGGGCCCAGTCCTTCTCAGCCCTTATCCACGTGCATTTCACTTGACAAATGATAAGCTTTTTAATATTACAGTTAGGACTGTCCCAATTAGGGTCACCGTAAAGTGGTTGGATGGCTTTTGCATTTTTTTTTTATCAAAAAACATTAACTAAGTACCAAATACTATTTTGATGCACTATTGCTGTTTATTTATTTGCTGCAGGATATTTAGTCTTTATGTTTCTGTCTTTGTTTTTTTCTGTTCAGTGGCCAGTAGTGTTGAGCGATACGATACTGCAAATATCGGATATCGGCCGATATTAGCTGTATCGGCCTTTCGATTCCGAATACCGATATTTTCGTCATATCGGATACCGGAATCGGATTTGTCACTGTCACTGTCAGTGTCCGTCGGTCGGGTCTGTCAGGAGTCAGCAGCACTTACCTGGCAGAAGATCTCCGGCGGTCACGTCCTGGACTGCTTGATGGCCGCCATTATCTTCTCCCTGGCGGTCACATGCAGTTTTTCGCGATAACTGCAGTGACTGCTGGGTAATCCCGGCCGTAAAGCAGTCAGTCCGATGACGTCACCGCCAGGGAAGCAGGTAATCAGCTGTGCTGCGCCGGGATGACAGGCTCTGCCTGTCATTCTGATGTAGCAGAGCTGGATCGTCGTGGGACACTCGTTACTATGGACTGCGTCGGACAGGTGGTATACTGCTGTTTTTTTTTTTCATTTTTTTACAGGAGATCGATGGCGTCGCAGGATGAGACTGTAATAAAAGTAATGAAAACTGTGTTGTTTTTTTTATTAAATTAAAAAACTTTTATATGAACATTCACCCGTCCGGGTACATCAACAATTTAACTATTTACATACAGGGACCCTGTCCGGGTTATTTATAATTCTTTGGCAGGGGTGTTCCAGGTACCACCTGGTACTCTTCTGATGCTTGCCAAACATCCGAGACACCAAGGACCACCAGATGAAAAATAACCGTGTGCACAACCAAGAAGGTGCCAGAGTAGGTTCCCAAACCGTATCTAATAGAAAATGAACTCGGCACTCAACTTTAGTATAGTGAGAATAAAGATTTTTATTCACAGTAGTAACACGAAACGTTTCGGTCCTATATCATGGACCTTCATCAGTCACAGATACTACTGGGAAGGGGGTTGATCCACATAGGGAAGAAAGAAAGGGCTGGATATAGCCTGTGTTGGTGGGGTGAGATGAGGAAGAGGACAATGCGCACTCAGACTAGCGGTGGACACCGCGTCCAATGCAGAGATCTATCCTCACTGCCGGACTCCTTCACAACAGGTTACTAGTGCAATAGCGGCAGCTCTCCTGGCCCCCCAGTCCTGGCGGCGCTCACCTGCGGAGGAAGCAGCCGGCTCTGGAACAGATGACAGTCGGGGCTCCGGTACAGACAGGTAGACCTCTGGTGCCTGCGCGGCCTCCTCCATGAGGACGGGTGTCGCTTCTTCTGTCTCAGCGACGGGGGCAGACAGCGGAATCTGGGGTGCAGCCGGTGCAGAGTTTTTTGCAGGAACGGGTGCCTCCACTGCGACAACGTCAACCGGATCACATTGCAAGGGCTGGGATGCCCGCACGGACTCCTCTACTAGAACGGGTGCCTCACCTTCCGGTACAGACACTTCAGGTAAGAGGGATTGGAGCCGCTCCAAGTTTAGTTTTAGGGCACGCCAGCTGGTTTCCATCCTGGCGACCTCCTCCCGGTGCCGGGCCAGGCCTCTTAGGGTATCCTCCGCTTCTTCCAGCGTAGGAGGGTTTCCAGGCCGGGTGCCCAACGGTGGTTCCGTGGCGATAGGGTCGCTTCCGTGGGGGGAGAGCTCTGACTGCTCCATCCCTTCACACTTCTGCTCGTGTCCATTAGCCATCTCTGCCAAGTCACATGTGTCATTAGCATCTGGAGAGGGCCCCTCTTTTGTAGTGAGGGCGGACCTTCGTGTTAGTTTCCGCACACTGAGGAGGATGAGGAGGCGGAACTGAAGAGCTGTGGGGCACGATCTTACATTGCAGTACCATTTAGAGTGGTCGGCCATCGTTTTCACGCCACTGAGTGAGTGTACACCCACGAAGAGCACGCCCTTCTTCTTCACCAGTGCCTCGTCGTGACGCACATATGGCGGAAAAATGGCAAATACATTCTCTGATGATTTTAGCAATTCTCAAGCACAAAACCAGTTCAATTCAGGCACATAGGACTCGATTATAGCGAGCTACAGAATCCTGTTCTTGACGCCCAAGTTGAGTCGCACAGAGCCAGAGGTTTTGGGGGTACTCGGCACCGAGCCCGTCGACTTCTATGGGTATGTCACGGCTTTACCCGGCAATTGAATCAGAGTCTATTTTACTATGTAGAAGTGTATAAACTATAAATATATGTATATATATATGTCACAATGACATGTAATATATATATATATATATATATATGTATTCTATGTGTGTATATTTTGTGTTTACAACGAAAGAAAGGGTTTTTTTTGTTGTGATTTTTTGTTCCCATAGACTTACATGGGACTTCCGGTATCGGAATCGGATATCGACGATATTTAGTGATATCGGCGATACCATTTCGATACGATATTTTTAGATATCGAGCAGTATCGCTCAACACTAGTGGCCAGTGTGAATGTTGCGCTTACACGTTGCATGCACAGCAGTTTATATCCCAGTTCATACCTTTGGGTTTTTTCAGTCATGTGCATATAAAAATGTGGCCTGCCTTTTCTCTGAGCTGGGCATTATATTGACGTGGTTTCCCATGGCTATGTGTCCACTAGCTGGGCCCAGTCCTTCTCAGCCCTTATCCACATGCATGTCACTTAATAAACGGTAAGTTTTTTAAATTTAGAGTTAGGACTATCCCAATTAGGCCGGCGTCACACTTGCGAGTGTGATGCGAGTTAGTCGCACGACTTTCTCGCATCAACACCCGGCACGGCCGCCCGCTCTCGGACCCGAGTGTACGGCTGCATGTATTTCTATGCAGCCGCACACTCGGGTCCGAGAGCGGGCGGCCGTGCCGGGTGTTGATGCGAGAAAGTCATGCGACTAACTCGCATCACACTCGCAAGTGTGACGTCGGCCTTAGGGTCACGATGGCGTGGTGGTATGGCTTTTACATTTTTTTTTTATCAAAAACATGTGAACTAGGTACCGTAATTATTTTCATGCACTATGCTGTTTATTTATTTACTGCAGGGTATTGAATCCTTATGTTTCTGGCTTCAGTTCCTGCAGAAGTTGTCTTTAGGGGAAGATGCGTATAACAGGTCCTATCACACCCTTAATCCCTCAACCCCAGGTCAGGTACCCTGAAGAAAAGAGAGGGTATCCTAGCAGGTATAGGACACTTTGTGCTGATTGTCATTCATGGGTTACCTATCAGTGATGTCAGAAAGGAGCCAGATGGAGTGTTTCTGCACTCTCCATTACATGCAGTGGTAAATATATTTTCTTCAGTTCTGTACACATGTTTGTTTCACTCAGAGCCGCTCGCTCTTCAAACACTGCCCTCCCCATGCTGCTGTATAGGAGGGGCTGTAGTGAGTATTTACCAGAACATTAACCTCCTGTGCAGGAAACAGAAGAGGGATTTCCTCAGTCTTTTCTCTTTCCTGGAAAACCTTTTTAAGAAATAGTAAGCAGTCAAAAGAGGAGTGCTGTGTGGCTGTGCTTCCCCTGTGCCCCAAACCTCCTATCTGCTACTGATCGCCTACACAATCAGCTGCCAGTTTGCACCAATACATTTTTTTACAATCTGGAAGCTGAAATAGAGAAGCCTAATTTCCTACCAATAGATCAGTGCAAAATCATTCTTTAGTCAGAGCGGCAAAAATAAAAATATGCTAATATCTAATATATAATCCTCTGGTAGATTATTAGTGTTGCGCTAAAAGATTTTCAGGACTATGGTCCAATGGCCACATCAGTAGTGCATGCCCGATGAGCCAAAGCCCTGGGAATCTCTCTTTTTTCACTCTGCTCCCATCCACCCCCTTCATAGGCTTATATGTATATATATATATATATATATATATATATATATATCTATAATAAACGCTAGGAGCGTCACTCTGTCTGAAGCCTTTATAGACTGCGCAAGCGTGACACGCCTGCGCAGTCTGGCTCCAGACAGAGTGAGACATCCAGAGCGGTGAGTACTCTGTATGGCGCCGGAGATCGCGGTATGCGTACTGGATGCATACCGCGATCTCCGGCGCCATACTCACATACTTACCTGACCGGGCGGAGCGTTGCCGCGCCGCTTCTCTTCTCCCGGGGCAGGAGACCAGGAGTGCGCGTCGGATCCCGTATGCGCAATAGCGCTATCTGGCGCCATTTTGCTGAAGACACATTTACAGTGTGTCTTCAGCAATATGGCGCCTGACCGCGCGGTATGGGCATGCATGTACTCCGGTGCCGCTCTCCTCCCCCGGCGTCCAGCAGAACGGAACAGCGCTGGAGCACAGGGATGAAAGGTGAGTATAAATGTTTTTTTTTTGGGGTATCTGTGCAGTTTAATAGCGGTGAGGGGGCCATGCATATCAGGATAGGGGGGTGAGAGGGGCCATGCACATCAGGATAGGGGGTGTGAGAGGGCCATGCACATCAGGATAGGGGGGTAAGGGACCATGCACATCAGGATTGGGGGGTGAGCGGACCATGCACATCAGGGTTGGGGGGTGAGCGGACCATGCACATCAGGGTTAGGGGGTGAGGGGGCCATGCATATCAGGATAGAGGGGTGAGGGGGCCATGCACATCAGGATTGGGTGGTAAGGGGACCATGCACATCAGGATTGGGGGGTGAGGGGACCATGCACATCAGGATTGGGGGGTGAGGGGACCATGCACATCAGGATTGGTATGGTGAGGGGACCATGCACGTCAGGGTTGGGGGGGTGAGGGGGCCATGCATATCAGGATTGGGGGTGAGGGGACCATGCACATCAGGGTTGGGAGGTGAGGGGACCATGCATATCAGGATAGAGGGGTGAGAGGGCCATGCACATCAGGATTGGGGGTGAGGGGACCATGCACATCAGGGTTGGGAGGTGAGGGGACTATGCATATCAGGATAGGGGGGTGAGAGGACCATGCACATCAGGATTGGGGGGTGAGGGGACCATGCACATCAGGATTGGGGGGTGAGGGGGCCATGCACATCAGGATAGGGGGGTGAGAGGACCATGCACATCAGGATTGGGGGGGTGAGGGGACCATGCACATCAGGATTGGGGGGGTGAGGGGACCATGCACATCAGGATAGGGGGGTGTGAGGGGCCATGCACATCAGGATAGGGGGGTGAGCGGACCATGTACATCAGGGTTGGGTGGTAAGGGGATCATGCACGTCAGGGTTGGGGGGGTGAGGGGGCCATGCACATCAGGATTGGGGGTGAGGGGACCATGCACATCAGGATTGGGGGGTGAGAGGACCATGCACATCAGGATTGGGGGGTGAGAGGACCATGCACATCAAGATTGGGGGGTGAGGGGACCATGCACATCAGGATTGGGGGGTGAGGGGACCATGCACATCAGGATTGGGGAGTGAGGGGACCATGCACATCAGAATAGAGAGGTGAGGGGACCATGCAAATCAGGATAGGGGGGTGAGAGGGGCCATGCACATCAGGATAGGGGGGTGAGCGGACCATGTACATCAGGGTTGGGTGGTAAGGGGACCATGCACGTCAGGGTTGGGGGGATGAGGGGGCCATGCACATCAGGATTGGGGGTGGGGGACCATGCACATCAGGATTGGGGGTGAGGGGACCATGCACATCAGGATTGGGGGGTGAGAGGACCATGCACATCAGGATTGGGGGGTGAGAGGACCATGCACATCAGGATTAGGGGGTGAGGGACCATGCACATCAGGATTGGGAAATGAGGGGACCATGCACAACAGAATAGAGAGGTGAGGGGACCATGCACATCAGGATTGGGGGGGGTGAGGGGGCCATGCACATCAGGATAGGGGGATGAGAGGACCATGCACATCAGGATTGGGGGGTGAGGGGACCATGCACATCAGGATTGGGGGGTGAGGGGACCATGCACATCAGGATTGGGGGGTGAGGGGACCATGCACATCAGGATTGGGGGTGAGGGAACCATGCACATCAGGGTTGGGGGGTGAGGGGACCATGCACATCAGGATTGGGGGGTGAGGGGACTGTGCACATCAGGATTAGGAGGTGAGCGGACCGTGCACATCAGGATTGGGGGGTGAGCGGACCATGCACATCAGGATTGGGCGATGAGGGGACCATTCATACCAGGATTGGGGGTGAGGGGACCATTCATACCAGAATTGTGGGTGAGGGGACCATTCATACCAGAATTGAGGGGACCATGCATTCCAGGATTGGGCGGGAGGTGACCATGCATACCAGGATTGGTGGGTGAGGGGACTGTGCATACCAGGATTGGGGGGTGAGGGAACCATGAATACCAGGATATGGATGAGCAGGTACCATGCATACCAGGATAGAGATGAGGGGGTACCATGCATACCAGGATTGGGTGATGAGGGGTCCATGCATACCAGGATGAGGAATGGGGTGCCATGCATACCAGATTTGGGTGGGGGTGAGGGGACCATACATACCAGGATTGGTGGGTGAGGGGACTGTGCATACCGGGATTGGGGGGTGAGGGAACCATGAATACCAGGATATGGATGAGCAGGTACCATGCATACCAGCATAGGGATGAGGGGTACCATGCATACCAGGATAGGGATGAGGGGTGCCATGCATACCAGGATAGGAGGGCAGCACATACCAGCATGGGAGACCATATACCTTCAAAAATGCTTGCCAGGGGACCATGCACATCAGGATTGGGGGGTGAAGGGACCATGCATACCAGGATAGGGGGTGAGGGGACCATGCACATCAGGATTGGGGGGTGAGAGGACCATGCACATCAGGATTGGGGGGTGATGGGACCATGCATACCAGGATTGGGGGGTGAGGGGACCATGCATACCAGGATTGGGGGTGAGGGGACCATGCATATCAGGATTGGGGGGTAAGGGGACCATGCATATCAGAATTGGGGGTGAGAGTACCATGCATATCAGGATTGGGGGTGAGGGGATCATGCACATCAGGATTGGGGGTGAGACCATGCACATCAGGATTGGGGGGTGAGGGGACCATGCTCAACAGGACGGGGTGACGGGACCATGCACATCAGGATTGGGGGTGGAGGGGGCCATGCACATCAGGATTGGGGGGTGAGGGGACCATGCACATCAGGATTGGGGGGGTGAGGAGACCATGCACATCAGGATTGGGGGTGATGGGACCATGCATACCAGGATTTGGGGTGAGGGGACCATGCATATCAGGATTGGGGGGTGAGGGGACCATGCATACCAGGATTGGGGGGTGAGGGGACCATGCATATCAGGATTGGGGGGCAAGGGGACCATGCATATCAGGATTGGGGGTGAGGGGATCATGCACATCAGGATTGGGGGGTGAGACCATGCACATCAGGATTGGGGGGTGAGGGACCATGCTCAACAGGACGGGGTGACGGGACCATGCACATCAGGATTTGGGGGTGAGAGGGTCATGCACATCAGGATTGGGGGTGAGGGGACCATGCACATCAGGATAGGGGGGTGAGGGGACCATGCACATCAGGATTGGGGGGTGAGGGAACCATGCATATCAGGATTGGGGGTGAGGGGATCATGCACATCAGGATTGGGGGGTGAGACCATGCACATCAGGATTGGGGGGTGAGGGGACCATGCTCAACAGGACGGGGTGACGGGACCATGCACATCAGGATTTGGGGGTGAGAGGGCCATGCACATCAGGATTGGGGGTGAGGGGACCATGCACATCAGGATAGGGGGGTGAGGGGACCATGCACATCAGGATTGGGGGGTGAGGGAACCATGCATATCAGGATTGGGCAGGAGGGAACCATGCATACCAGGATTGGGGGGTGAGGGGACCATGCATACCAGGATTGGGGGGTAAGGGGACCATGCATACCTGGATTGGGGGGTGAGGGAACCATGAATACCAGGATATGGATGAGCAGGTAACATGCATACCAGGATAGGGATGAGGGGGTACCATGCATACCAGGATTGGGGGATGAGGGGACCATGCATACCAGGATGAGAAATGGGGTGCCATGCATAGTAGATTTGGGTGGGGGTGAGGGGACCATACATACCAGGATAGGGATGAGGGGTGCCATGCATACCAGGATAGGAGGGTGGCAGCACATACCAGAATGGGAGACCATGTACCTATAAAAATGCTTGCCACCCGGGCATAGAACGGGTTCATCACTAGTATATATATATATTAATATATATATACAGTGCCTTGCGAAAGTATTCGGCCCCCTGGAACTTTTCAACCTTTTCCCACATATCATGCTTCAAACATAAAGATACCAAATGTAAATTTTTGGTGAAGAATTAACAACAAGTGGGACACAGTTGTGAAGTTGAACGAAATGTATTGGTTATTTTACATTTTAAACTTTAAGGCTAAGTGCACACGATCAGGAATAATTGCGTTTTTTTCGCGGTTTTTCCGCGGTTTTCCGCGGTAAAAACGCGATAAAAACGCAAGCATTAAGCATCCTATACATGTTAATTGATTCCGCATGTTTTGGCCACATGTTGCGTTTTTTTCCGCGAAAAAAACGCTTTGCGGAAAAAATAGCAACATGTTCATTAATTTTGCGGAATGTAAGCGGTTCATGTGCGGTGGTACCCAGGGTCTGGAGGAGAGGAGACTCTCCTCCAGGCCCTGGGTACCATATTCCTGGTAAAACAATAATTAAAATAAAAAATAATGCTATTCTCACCTTCCGGCGGCCCCCGCAGCCTTCCCGCGGCCCCCGCAGCCTTCCCGCCTTCAGCGACGCTCCCGGCAACTTCCGGTCCCAAGAGTCCTTTGCGAGAATCACCCAGATGGCATAGCGGTCTCGCGAGATGCTACGTCATCGGTGTGATTTGCCGCAAAGCATCCTTGGGACCGGAGTTGCCGGGAGCGTCGCTGAAGGCGGGAAGGCTGCGGGGGCCGCCGGAAGGTGAGAATATCATTATTTATTATTTTTACATTAGATCTTTTTACTATTGATGCGACATAGGCGGCATCAATAGTAAAAAGTTGGTCACACTTGTCAAACACTATGTTTGACTCGTGTGACCAACCTGTCAATCAGTTTTCCAAGCGATGCTACAGATCGCTAGGAAAACGCTAGCATTCTGCAAGCTAATTACGCTTGCAAAACGCTATTATTCTGGCGGGAATCAGCATAAAAAAACGTGCGTATTTCCTGCGGAGAAGTGCGGGATTGCCGCGGAAATTTCCGCGGCAATTCCGCAACGTGTGAACTTAGCCTAAACATCCCAAAGAGCGCTGTGCAAGCGATCATATTGAAATGGAAGGAGTATCATACCCTACAAATCTACCAAGACCCGGCCGTCCCTCTAAACAGGGCCGGCTCCAGGTTTTTATGGGCCCCGGGCGAAAGAGCCTCAGTGGGCCCCTTTAACACAGACCACGATTCATGATGCACAGATATGGCAGAGAAATATAGGTACAGTAAATGCCCAATACTTTACTTCTTCCATTACATGAGTGATATCTATTGTAAATTGTACAATAGCTCAAAAACTTCCAAATCCTCACAGCGCACAGTACAGACTGGACAGTACAGTCCTCCATACAATATTATGGGCACCACATAGTCTCCCCCTCATCACCCATATAATACCCCATGCAGGATGTCACCCCGCCATCCCCCATATAATGCTCCATACAGAAAACTGGACCCAAAATAATGCTCCATACAGAATACTGGACCCAATATAATGCTCCATACAGGATACTGGTCCCATATAATGCTCCATACAAAATATGGAGCTCTCCTCTGCGCTGTGCTGCGTTCTGCACTATTATGGCTCAGGAAAGGGCGCTGTGGAAAGACTCCCCATTATCATCATCATTGCCTCCCCATCATCATCATCGCCTCCCCATCATCATCGCCTCCCCATAATCATCATTGCCTCCCCATTATCATCAATGCCTGCCCATCAACATCATCGTCTCCCCATCATCATCATTGCCTCCCCATCATCATTGCCTCCCCATCATCATTGCCTCCTCATCATCATCATTGTCTCCCCATCATTATCATTTCCTCCTCATCATCAACATCATTGCCTTCCCATCATCATCATGGCCTCCCCATCATCATCAATGCCTGCCCATCGTCATCATTGCCTCCTCATCATATCATTGTCTCCCCATCATCATCATTGCCTCTCCATTATCATCAATGCCTGCCCATCATCATCATCGCCTCCCCATCATCATCAATGCCTGCCCATTATCATCAATGCCTGCCCATCATCATCATCGCCTCCCCATCATCATCATCGACTCCCCATCATCATCATTGCCTCCCATTATCATCAATGCCTCCCCATCATCATCATCACTGCCCTCCCCCACCATCACACACAAAGCACCGCACTACATACACACACACTGATACAGACACACGCACACACACACACCTCACCTGTCCGGCGTCCACGCGCTCTCTGCCACAGCCGGCCGCTGAATGATGACGTCATTCAGCGGCGCTGCTGTGAGAGGAAGCGTAGGCGCCCCCTGGAGCCCGGAGCTGCGGCAGCGGAGGCATGGGGAGAGGTAATATTGTGCCAGCTGCTGCCGGGGCCCTGAGCAAGCGGGGGGTGGGGCAGTGGCGGGCTGACACCGCTCTCCTCCGCTAACGGGCGCCGGGGTGCCCGACGGCAAGTGGGCCCCCCCGCCTGCTCAGGGCCCCGGCACTTGTCCGGATTGGCCGGGTGCTGACGCCGGCCCTGCCTCTAAACTTTCATCTCAAACAAGGAGAAGACTGATCAGAGATGCAGCCAAGAGGCCCATGATCACTCTGGATGAACTGCAGAGATCTACAGCTGAGGTCGGACAGTCTGTCCATAGGACAACAATCAGTTGTACACTGCACAAATCTGGCCTTTATGGAAGAGTGGCAAGAAGAAAGCCATTTCTCAAATCCATAAAAAGTTTCATTTAAAGTTTGCAATAAGCCTCATGGGAGACACACTAAACATGTGAAAGAAGGTGCTCTGGTCAGATGAAACCAAAATCGAACTTTTTGGCAACAATGCCAAACGATATGTTTGGCGTAAATGCAACACAGCTCATCACCCTGAACACACCATCCCCACTGTCAACCATGGTGGTGGCAGCATCATGGTTTGGGCCTGCTTTTCTTCAGCAGGGACAGAGAAAATGGTTAAAATTGATGGGAAGATGGATGGAGCCAAATACAGGACCATTCTTGAAGAAAACCTGTTGGAGTCTGCAAAAGACCTGAGACTGGGACGGAGATTTGTCTTCCAACAAGACAATGATCCCAAACATAAAGCAAAATCTACAGTGGAATAGTTCACAAATAAACGTATCCGGTGTTTGAATGGCCAAGTCAAAGTCTAGACCTAAATCCAATCGAGAATCTGTGGAAAGAGCTGAAAACTGCTGTTCACAAACGATTTCCATCCAACCTCACTGAGCTTGAACTGTTTGCCAAGGAAGAATGTGCAAGAATTTCAGTCTCTCGATGTACAAAACTAATAGAGACATACCCCAAGCGACTTGCAGCTGTAATCGCAGCAAAAGGTGGCACAACAAAGTATTAAGTTAAGGGGCCGAATAATATTGCACGCCCCACTTTTCAAAAATTTAAAATAACTAATAAATTTCGTTCAACTTCACAATTGTGTCCCACTTATTGTTGATTCTTCACCAAAAATTTACATTTTGGTATCTTTATGTTTGAAGCATGATATGTGGGAAAAGGTTGAAAAGTTCCAGGGGGCCGAATACTTTCGCAAGGCACTGTATATACACTGATCAAAAATATAAAGGAAACACTTCCTGTTCCTCCTAGCACCTAGGCGGAGGTAGCGTTCCAGCTGCTGGGTTGTTACCCTCCTACGGCCCCCTCCTGGTGTACTGGCCTGTTTCCTGGTAGCAGCTTCATCCTCTGGACACTGCGCTGACAGACACAGAAAACCTTCTTGCGACAGCTTGCATTGATGTGCCATCCTGAATGAGCTGCTCTACCTGAGTCACTTGTGTGGGTTTTAGAGTACGTCTCATGCTACCACGAGTGTCAAAGCACAACCAACATTCAAAAGTGACCAAAACATCAGCCAGAAAGCATTGGTAATGAGATGTGGTCTGTGGTCCCCACCTGCAGAACCACTCCTTTATTGAGTGTGTCTTGATAATTGCCAATAATTTCCATCTGTTGTATATTCCATTTGCACAACAGCATGTGAAACTGATTGCCAATCACTGTTGCTTCCTAAGTGGACAGTTTGATTTCACAGAAGTTTGATTTACTTGGAGTTATATTCTGTTGTTTGTTACCTTTATTTTTTTGAGCAGTGTATATACACGTATATAATTATATATATACACCTACCTGGATTTAGTGCCATAATTTGAAATTTGTGGGTCTCAAAGCAAAATCTCCAACAGGGCCCCCAACTATCATGGCCTTCCTATTTCAGATAAAGATTCTGGGTCTCGCTATACTCCAGAGCCCAGATGTGACTGCAACCCCTGCATTCATGATAGTTGCGCCCCTGTCTGTAACCTAGTAGTTCATATTGTATTCAGTAAGCATGGGTATAACCATATTATTAGCAGGAGTTGTAGTCACAATTGTCACAATTGGGAATTTGTCAGCAGATTTTTGCTATGTAATCGTAATCTGAGGACAGCATTATGTAGAGGTTAAAACACAGAATTCAGTGATGTGTCACTTATTAGGCTGTGTGCTGTTTACTTATAATGAAGGTTTTATCACTATGAGATTATTATTCTCCTGACCATAGTGCATGCAAACTCTGCCCCCACTTGTCAATAGACAATCTGCATACAGAGCATAATGGGGTGGGGTTATCTCTCAGAGCTCTGCTTCATGCTGACTCTAAGAACTCTGATTGTGACACAACTGCTGCACCCAATAAAGTAAGTGATACATCGCTGGAATCAGGGTCTCTTTTCCAACATTAGGCTGCACTCAGATGAAGTAGAAAAACAGGTTTCCTTTAAAAGTGCAGAAAATGTATTTTTCAACCATATGAGAACATCAATATTAAAATACCGCGGTATTTAAGACTCAGTCTAGAAGGCAGAAGGAGAAAGAAATGAAGTGTTTCATGAACGGAGAAAGAATCATTTTTTTCTCAGATAAATCGTGTTTCAAACTTTTCTTACATTTGCTTGTATTATGGATTTATGCAAAATTTCATGAAATGACGGTGACCATTTAATGAGAAACTGCATTGCTAAGCTGGATCAGCCTTCATTATTATCTGTCACAGCTAGGAGGAATATCCTATGTGTAACTTTGCACTGATTTCATCAATAATTAAAGATTCTGAGAAATAGGTTTTCAATCAAGGATATTTCTATTTTCCATGGCAAATCCAGTGTGAAAATCTATTAACAAAGAAATGTAATTACTCCTTCTTTTACTACAGTTGCATAGTAATTATTTGGCAATAAAGCACATGTATTTTGGGGATATCTATTTACAGTATTTGTAATTGCAATTAATGTAATGAGGCAAAATCTGCCAGGATCTCTCCATTTTAATGATCCTAAAAAAATAAAAACCACTAGGTGCCAGTAAAGGAATATAACGGCCCTCAGATTGGGTGTTACCTGTCTAGCAGTTGCATAATCTTCTTTACTTGTGCTCATGGTGATAGGTTAGTTCTGAATAACAAAAAGGTGTTTTTCACTGTTGTTCTCATAAATAGAATGAAAGCTCTTTAAAATGCAATATCTATATTTATTGATTCTGTTGCTTTAATTTGGAACAGAAATTAAAGCAACTTTGAGATCTAAAGTTTACTTATTCAAAGTATTTCTAAAGCTGTCAACTAAAGGGATTGTATAGCTTGCAAAAAAGAAGGCTAAGAGACTTAGGTTTTGTTTTAAAAGATTTTTTAATGTTATGAAAATTTAATACATTTAACTTTTATGTTACCTGGATGGTCGTGCTGGACTCCACTCCTCCCCCCTCCTTCACCGTTTCCATTTGGCCGTAATCACCGGCAGGATCATCACCCTCCAGGAAGATACCAACCGGGACCTCACGTCATACAGCGTGGTAAGCTGAATTCACCTTCCATTTTATAAGAGGAGACTTAATAGCTGTCTACAAATATCTGAAGGGCTGTCAGGTGTAGAGAGATCATCTTTATTCTCATTTGCACAAGGAAACATGAGAAGCAATGGGATGAAACTGAAAGGGAGAAGATACAAATTAAATATTAGAAAAAAAATTTTGACAGTGAGGGTGATCACTGAGTGGAACAGGCTGCCACGAGAGGTGGTGAGTTCTCCTTCAATGGAAGTCTTCAAACAGAGGCTGGACAGACATCTGTCTCAGATGGTTTTGTGAATCCTGCATTGAGCAGGGGGTTGGACACTATGACCGTGGAGGTCCCTTCCAAATCTATTATTCTATGATTCTATGATAAACACTCATTCATGTGTTCTGAATGAGGAGATGGGATAATAAACTTCTACTAGAAGTCTCTGGTTATTTATGATTTATGACTAGAGTTGAGCGATTATCTTCGGTTCCCCGCTTATTTGGCAAGCTATAGAACTTGTCGAATAAGCTACAGTGGGAACCTGGATTCCTGGATTGAACTGGCTGAACAGCTGATCGCCGCCGCAGCTGCATGTGTCGCAGCTGTGTCACTGTCACAGCACATGCGTGAAGAGCCTGTGTGTTGAGCTTTCCATGCATGTGCTGCGACACATGCAGCGGCAGCGGAGATCAGCTGTTCAGTCAGCGCGATCCAGGAAGCCGGGTTCCCGCTGTAGCTTATTCTGCAAGCACTATAGCCTGCCGAATAAGCGGGCAACCGGAGATATTCACTCAGCTCTATTTATGACCCCTCCTCCAACAATAATGTTGGTTTATCACATGTTCAGGACTGCTGAACACACATTATTAAAGAATGGACACTGCACAGCTCCTCTAATGAACAGCTCCTCCATTGCTCAGGTCCTCCAGCGAACAGGTTCAGCATTGCACAGATCATCCAGTGAGTAGACCCTCTAAGACAAAGCTCATAAAGTGAATAGGCCCTCCACTGCACAGCTCCTCCAGTAAATAGGCAATCCATTGGACAGCTCCTCTAGTGAATAGTCCCTCCACTGCACAGCTCCTCCAGTAAATAGGCAATCCATTGGACAGCTCCTCTAGTGAATAGTCCCTCCACTGCACAGCTCCTCCAGTAAATAGGCAATCCATTGGACAGCTCCTCTAGTGAATAGTCCCTCCACTGCACAGCTCCTTAAGCTCAAATTTTTACAGTGTTAAAGGGAATCTGTCACCTCATTTTTTGTATATAAGATGCGGCCGCCGCCATTAGGGGCTTATCTACAGCATTCTATAATGCAGCAGATGTCCATGGTAGATTTACAACAGGATATACAGTGAGATGAGTTAAGACCTGATTAGCCTCCATACCTTAGGTGCTCTGTTTCTACTGTCCGCTCTTTTGTTTTGCATTACAATTTGTTTTTTATTGCTTTCAGATTAGAATTCTACAAATATCACCTTGACAGTCAGCAATACCTATGATAACTACTAATTAATGAATTATAATTTTACAGTTTAGCTCAGAAGCACAATCGTTTCTAAATAATTGCAAATCTTAAATTTGTTTCAAGCTACTGTTGCCTTAAGTGATGGATTTTTTATAATATGTTTTTAGATCCTGCACTAATCTAAAAAAAACTTTATCTGCTATTGGTGGCTAGATCTATCAAAACAGTAAGTATTATACACTAGTGTGCTATACATACAGCATAATCAATGGAGTTGGTATGATCCATCATCACTTTGGAGAAGTCCCAATTTAGTAATTTTTTTTTCTATTTGTTTACGCACTGTCCATTTTTAGATATTTTTGGAAGGATCCACTAATTTAAAACTGATATTTATAAGGGTGATATCACAAGGGTTTCTAGTGGAAGTCCCAATGATTAGTGTAAGTCACAATAACACGTAAAGAAAACATTAAAGTATAATTGTGTAATATTAGGTGTGTTATGTACAGTAGATATGTTTTGCCATATAAAATACAGATATTTTATGACGAAAAACACACTAATAAGAATATAACACTCATATTAGGTGATTAGTAGTGATGACCGAATAGAGAAATATTCAGACTCGGGAAAATCGGCACTAATAACTTCTAATATCCGTGTATTTGTACCGAATAACGAATCCAATGCAAGTCAATGGGAAAGCCGAATTATTTCTGCTGGACCCAACAAACAGGTCTGGGAGCCTGAGAAAAAAGCTGAAATGGATAAGAAAGTGCCAAAACTAGATGGGAACAGCATGGAGAAGATGCCTGCATGCCTTTCTGGCTCACATATGGCATCTGGGAATAATGTTGTCAGACTATTGCGCCGGCTTTACGAATTTATAAGAAGACCTACCAAACCTAAATTTTTTAAAGGGCAAAATGATAAGAAACAATTTTTCCTTCATAATTACATGTATTTAACACAGAAAAAGAAAATTATACCTCCCCTTTAGCATATGTTCACAAGGAGCGTTTTGGCTTTAGTTTTTTGTTATACATTTGTGAGGGCTCTCATTCCTACATTTGGGAGAGCTCCCTCCCACATTCAAAATTGTTAGCTAGATAGTGGAATACATATTCCCCATCACTTTACAATGCCAGCTAAAACATGCCCATTTGAATTTTGGGCTGCGCCCTCCACCACCACCATGTTCACCACCATGTCATTATGTGGCCCCTGCTTCAGAGGGCCAGCAGGTGCTGTGAAACCTGAGTATTGTGAGCTCCAGAGTTCATTTTGGCCACCGGATCCCAATGGAGCCACTGTCATAGCGGGTGAAGCCGCTGTAAGGTAAATATAATACAGGAGTTGGGTGAGCTGTATGATCAATGTCAGTAAACTGGATTCTACCAAACATCAAAAGCATTAGAATTAAATTCTGAATAGAGTATGCAATCTACGGCCTGTGATCTGGTCAGTCTGTCAGACCTGAGACCCATGTCAAGAACATGTACAAACCTCATTTTACTTGGAAGAAGCCTCCTCAAGGGAAAGAGACAGGAGGGCCATTGACCAAACTGCACAAACCTACGCATTTCTTCTGGAAACTACCCAACCAGGCAGAATGTATTTTTTGCATGGTGTTGAGCAACAATGGATTAATTACAGGATATGTTCCAGAGCGTGTCGAGGTCTGTGGAGTCTATTACTCAGGTGACAGGCAGTGCTATAGAGCTCAGGTAAAGGTCTTAGGTGGCATTAAACATGTTCCAATATGTGTAAGGCTGCAGCCTGATAGGTCTGTGGAGCGCATTAACCCAGTCTCTTCGACCTGCTTAAAATGTGCAGAAACTGGCCAATACCCCACCACTATTTTTTCTTTACCAAAATTTATAAAATGTAAGGCAAGCAACAGTTAAATAAAGAGACAAAAGTCTAATTTAGGAGACTGGAAAAGGTAGGAATTGTCTTTGTCCATCACCAGACAATATAAAGTGCTAACAAATATGTATGCCCTATCTAACTAATAATTTGGGAAGAGACATATATACTGACAAGGGACAACTGAACGCTGCACTGGGAAGATGACCTGGACGTTGTTGCTGACTGTTGTGTCTGTGCAACTGCAGGTTGTGGACAGGAGGCATCAGCACCTCCTCCCTGGACAGCAGATATGGAAGGACATAACACAGGGGAAGGGCCAGTGGTTTCACCCTGAGACACAGATATTGTACCCAGGTGTTCCGCCCACCTACTGGTGTGCTGCGTATGTCAGCAGTATATGGCGTATGCTAACAGAGGTATTATGTCGAATTTCCCTTTATAAAGGGATGTATGGGTAAGATTTTCAAACTAAAAGTCAAAACTATAGATTAGTGGTGCTAGTATAATAAGGAAGGATTCAGTTGTAAATAGGACAATACCACAAAGATGTCAATATTAGAGGACTATTAATAGAAGAATATATATTTGCCCTGTGATTTCCTTCCTATGAGGGAGATAAGAACTAATTTGCAGCAAGCAGAAGAAGAGAGAGGGTCCAGTGTCCCAGTGATGTACCTGCGATACTTAGTTAATAATTGAGGGATCAAGAGGAGTCGGAGTTCAGTAGAGGTAGGATCCCTGGAAATCTGTATCAAATGGTGTATGCTAAGGTTGCGTTAGCATAGACCATACTATAGATAACTAATGGGGTCAGGTGTAGATGAGAGTAACCATCTATTCAATGTAATAGCTGCCTGGTAAGGCAATTTAATCCATATTCATCAGCATGATAGTCACAGTATTCCTAGATATCTCTAATGGCTCTAATGGTAAAAAGGTATTACCCTTCCCCTGGTTGACTGTGTCACTGCACACTTGTCTTCTGTAGCATCTTCGGAGTCCGTGAAGATGGATGATAGCAGCTGGTGAACAGATTGAATCAGAGCGCTGTCCCGGCCGGTGACAAAAGCTCCGTGCGGCTTTTACGATGGTGGAGGGAGGGAATGAAACCAATGGTCCAAAATTGTGAAAAATATAAAATTGCTTTATTGTAAACAATAAACAGGCAAGGATATGCGTTAACAAACATACATGTGCTAACACACAAACTATATACTAGGGGCACACTGGACCACAAGGTAATCCCCAAAACTAGTCATATATAAGATAAAAGATATGGCGGTGCAATCCAAAGCATAACACTATCATAAGCAGCTGGTTATGTGGTGTCAGATAAACCTAGATCAGACAAAAGAATTCAGACACCAAGTGGCATCCTAGATCTAGCATAGTGTAGAGCCAAATGGCATCCACTGGGAAATTTTTTAAATGATAGCAATCATAAGGATCAGCCATGTAACTGAAAGGTATGTACAGCAAGGAGTCCAGGTGGTCCGCATGCCTGCCCCAATGCGCGTTTCAGAACACCTTTGTCTGGGGGCATAACATAGAAGGTGCCGAACACGTTTAAAAAGATCGCGACCGGAAGTGTGTGATAGTGCCTGAGGCCCGAAATTGCGTCGCATAACCAAGGATACCGCATCACCAGTCAGCGTCCGCACCACCAGGGCCATGACATCGAAAGACACGTGGGGCCCCACGTGATACAGCGCCTATGGTCCCCTAGGTACGATGGTGGGCAAGCGCAACGTGGGCCAAGGGAATGCATGCGTTGTCAATATAGTGCACATGCGCAATATACAATACGAGAGTATGCCATGACAGATAACTAATGGGGTCAGGTGGTGATGAGAGTAACCATCTATTCAATGTAACAGCAGCCTGGTAAGGTAATTTAATCCATATTCATCAGCATGATAGTCACAGTATACCCAGATATCTCTAATGGCTCTAATGGTAAAAAGTATTACCTTTTCCCTGGTTGACTGTGTCACTGCACACTTATCCGCAAGTAGGTGATGTTTGTATTTTTTAGCATCTTCGGAGTCCGTGAGGATGGATGATAGCAGCTGGTGAACAGATTGAATTGGAGCGCTGTCCCGGCCGGTGACAGACTCTCCGTGTGGCTCTTACGATGGTGCACAGGCATGCAAGCACAGCAGTAGTATCCTACGTACTCACAGTGTCTAGAGGAAAACAGTACCTGTATGACGTAGGTAATCACGTCAGGCGCACGTGATGTCTGAACGGTAAGAGGCACTGAAAGGACTAAACAATTCCTACGTGTTTTGGAAATCCACGATTTCTTGCATCAGGGATGGTCCTAATTGTGGCATAGCTGCTTTAAATCCTCTAGTTCATTTCGATTAGGTGTAAGTTAATAGAACGCAAATAGTTCAACCTCGCTGTTTAACCCTTTAGGTTTCAAAGAGTCCAATTGGAAAATACAACGGCTCTGAGCCTGAGATATCTGTGTCATATAATCTCCTTTCCTTCAATGTTTGTGGACAATTTCTATGCCTGTAACTACTGTGCCTTATTGTCATGGTTTGCTGAGTTTCTGGGATTAGGTGGTTTTAGGGTTAACTGGGATGGCCTCACTCTGGGATTCTGGGAGGCTTTTTATAGCCTCATTGTGGGGCCATTCTCTGTTGCTTATACTTTGACCCTTGGCCGAGTGTGTTTGACTCTGTTGTGCTTGTGCCAGTGCTTTGTTCCTGTGCTACGTTTCGTCTGTCTGGTTCTGATTTGGCTGTGTCCGTGTTTCGAGTTTTGCTTGCCCCTTTTTGTACTCTGCTGCTCTCACCGTGTATGACCCCTTAGCTACGTTTTGACTACGCTCTGCCTGCTCCTCTTGTACTTCGTCGCTCTCTCTATGCCTGACCCCTTGGCTACGTTCTGACTACGCTCTGCCTGCTCCTCTTGTACTTCGTTGCCCTCTCCGTGTATGACCCCTTGGCGAAGTCCTGACTATCCGTTCTGTCTATGCCCCTTGGTAACTTTGTCCCGTAGTTACCCTTCTAGGAGTTTAACTTCACCTCCTAGCTCTTTGAAGCTTAGGCCACGCCCTCAGCAGTCACGTGCTTCAGGTCCTCTGGCCTGGAGCATCCTCTATCTGTTACTATCTGTTACTGTTTCCTCTGAGAGACCTGTGGCCGGCTCCGCCCCTTGGCAGTCACATGCTTCAGGTCCTGGTTGTCTGAAGCACATGTCTTCCCTGCTGCTGCTCTGCTCCACAGGTATCTTTGGGCACAGTTTGTTTACTCATGACACACGCACTGGCTCAGTGAGCAAGTATAGTGCGGTGTTCCTGACACCTATTCCAAAGCTCCATGATGCTCTAAGAAATGCTCCGCCGGCGCGGTCTCTGCAGCCCCCCTGCTTCTCCCACAATCTCCGGCTCCTTCCTGCAGCGGTCACATGGTACCGCTCATTAAAGTCATGAATATGCACATATTCATGACTTTAATGAGCGGTACCATGTGACCGCTGTAGGAAGGAAGCGCTGCGGAGAGCGCCGGGAGAAGAGGAGAGGCTGCAAAGACGCGCTGGCGGAGGGGTGAGTATAGCAATATTTACCTGTCCCATTCCACCGCTGCGCTGCTCCTTCGTCTGACTCCTCTGGCTGTGAATCATCAAGCAGAGGGCGCGATGATGTTGTTAGTGCGCGCCGCGCCCCCTGCCAGATCATTCACAGACAGAGGAGTCAGACGAGGACGCAGTGTGCAGCGGTGGAACGGGACAGGTAAATATCTCAGGTGCCGGGGTCCTGAGCGAGCGGTGACACCGGCACCTGTCCCCCATAGTCCGCCAGTGTCACTGCCTGCTCAGGACACCGGCACCTGGCCCCCAGCGACGAGAAGTGAGTATGTCATTTTTTTTTTTTTTCCAGCAGCATATGGGGCATAATTGTGCAGCATATGGGTACATAATCTGGAGCATATGGGGGCATAATATGGAGCAGATGGGGGCATAAGCTGTGGAACATATGGAGGCATAATCTGGAGCATATGGGGCATAAGCTGTGGAACATATGGGGCATAATTTGGGGCATAATCTGTGGAACATATGGGGGCATAATATGGAGTATATGGGGGCATAATATGGAGCATATGGGGGCATAAGCTGTGGAACATATGGGGCATAATCTGGAGCATATGGGGGCATAATCTGTGGAACATATGGGGGCATAATCTGGAGCATACGGGAGCATATGGGGGCATAATATGGAGCATATGGGGGCATAATATGAATCATAGAATCATAGAATGGTAGAGTTGGAAGGGACCTGCTGGGTCATCTGGTCCAAACCCCTGCTCAAAGCAGGATTCACTAAATCATCCCAGACAGATGTATGTCCAGCCTCTGCTTGAAGACTTCCATTGAAGGAGAACTCACCACCTCTCGTGGCAGCCTTTTCCACTCATTGATCACTCTGTCAAAAAGTTTTTTCTAATATCTAATCTGTGTTTCATCCCATTGCTTCTAGTCTTTCCGTGTGCAAATGAGAATAAAGATAATCCTTCTACAATGTGACAGCCCTTGAGATATTTGTATACAGCTATTAAGTCACCTCTCAGTCTTCTTTTTTGCAAGCTAAACATTTCCAAATCCTGTAACCGTTCCTCATAGGACATGGTTTGCAGACTGAACACCATTCTGGTGGCTCTTCTCTGAACTTGCTCCAGTTTGTTGATGTCTTTTTTAAAAAGTGGTGCCCAAAACTGGACACAGTATTCCAGATGAGGTCTGACCCTAAGCTGGGGTCCTGACTAATCCCTCTACCTGGAGGTACTGTTGATGGTACAGAGGTCCAGGCCGCCAGCGTAACCCTATCTCCTGTGAATCCCTAACCACTGTAATCTAGTCCTGAGAAGGACCCTGATTACCACCACAGGGAACAGGAAGGTAACTGCCTTCACACACAGTATAAGACGAACGAGACAGTACAAGGGGGTAAAATAAAAGACCACCTTGCATACAAAACTATCACTACAGAGGGAACACCAATGGGTAAGGAGATAAATAATAAAGCGAGGAGAGGAGAAAACCACAACAGGTACTCTTAGCTTTGACTTCTCAAAACGATCCGCTCTGCTGGTCTGCATGAATGCTTTCACCGACACTTACCCAGCAGACAGGCAGGTATATGAAGGCAACCAATTACCACAACATTAATTGCAGCTGAGCGTGGCTGGTCTAGTCCAGCACAGATGAGGTCTGACCAAAGAGGAGTAGAGGGCAATAATGACTTCACGTGATCTAGACTGTATGCTTCTGTTAATACATCCCAGAATTGTATTTGCCTTTTTTGCTGCTGCATCACACTGTTGACTCATGTTCAGTCTGTGATCTATTAGTATACCCAAGTCTTTTTCACATGTGCTGTTGCTTAGCCTTATTCCTCCCATTCTGTATTCGCTTTTTTCATTTTTATTTCCCAGATGAAGTACTTTGCATTTTTCCCTGTTAAAAACCATTCTGTTAGTTGCTGCCCACTGCTCCAGTTTATTTATATCTTTTTGAATCCTCTCTCTCTCTCTTCTCTAGTATTAGCTATCCCTCCTAGCTTTGTGTCATCAGCAAATTTAATCAGTTTACCCTCAATTCCTTCATCTAAATCATTGATAAAGATGTTGAACAATACAGGGCCCAAGACAGAGCCCTGTGGTACCCCACTTGATACATTCTTCCAATTCGATGTGCAGCCATTTACTACCACTCTTTGGGTCCTATCACTAAGCCAGTTATGTATCCACCTAACAATTGCCTTGTCCATTCCATACTTAGTCATTTTTTCAATAAGGATTGTGTGAGATACTTTGTCAAATGCTTTGCTGAAGTCAAGATATAATATATCTACAGCATTTCCTGATCCACCCAGTCAGTGATTCTGTCATAGAAGGAAATTAAATTAGTCTGACATGACTTATTAGTTACAAACCCATGCTGACTCTGGTTAATCACTTCATTCTTGTCCAGGTATTTACATACATGTTGTTTAATAATTTGTTCAAAGATCTTTCCTGGTATAGATGTCAGACTCACCGGCCTATAGTTCCCTGGGTCCACCTTCTTCCCTTTTTGAAGACAGTTATGTATCCACCTAACAATTGCCTTGTCCATTCCATACTTAGTCATTTTTTCAATAAGGATTGTGTGAGATACTTTGTCAAATGCTTTGCTGAAGTCAAAATATAATATATCTACAGCATTTCCCTGATCCACCCAGTCAGTGATTCTGTCATAGAAGGAAATTAAATTAGTCTGACATGACTTATTAGTTACAAACCCATGCTGACTCTGGTTAATCACTTCATTCTTGTCCAGGTATTTACATACATGTTGTTTAATAATTTGTTCAAGATCTTTCCTGGTATAGATGTCAGACTCACCGGCCTATAGTTCCCTGGGTCCACCTTCTTCCCCTTTTTGAAGACAGGAACAACATTTGCTCTTCTCCAGTCTTCTGGGACTTCTCCTGTTCTCCAAGAATTATCAAAGATTATGGAGAGTGGTTCAAAAATTTCTTCTGCTATCTCCTTCAGTACTCTGGGGTGTAACTCATCTGGACCTGGAGACTTGAATTCATTTATGTTAGCTAAGTGTTTCCTCACTATTTTTCTGTTTATAGATATCCTGGATTCTTCAATTCCCTTAATAGGACAGTGAAGATCAGTTGATGTTAAATTTCCTTTCTGAGAGAAAACAGATGCAAAATAGGAATTTAAAAGTTCGGCCTTTTCAACATCCTTTCTTACCATTTCATAATTTTCATCCTGTAAAAATCCTATAGCATCTTTGACTTTTCTTTTACTTTTGACATATCCCCAAAATCCTTTTTTATTGATTTTGACGTCACTTGCAAGCCTTAATTCATTGTCAGCTTTAGATAATCTGATTTGTGCCCTGCAGGTTCTGCAGACAGCATTATATTCTTCTTTAGTTATGCCTCCCTCTTTCCATTTGATATACTGTACATTTCTTTCTTCCTTTTTAGCATGTCTTTGTTCATCCATCCTGGTTTCGTTAAATGCTTCCTATTCTTCCTCTTTTCGGAATTGTTAATGATTGTGCTTTGAGAATCTCATTTTTCAAGATTTCCCATCCTTCCTGGACATTTTTGTCCTTAAGGATATCCAGCCATTGGATCCCTCCGATTCTCTTTCTGAGTCCCTTAAAATCTGCCTTTCTGAATTCTAACCTTGAAGTCTGAGTCTTCACAGGTCTTCCTCCTCTAGTTATCCAAAATTCTAAAATAGCATGGTCGCTGTTATGTTTCGGTAGCTGAGGAGAGCAGGTAAAAAGGCAATACACCAGAGCAGTTGGAATCTATGAGATTGCAGTACCCTGACTAACCACCACAACTAGAGGCAGCCGTGGAGCGTTCCTACGTTGGTCCTAGACGCCTCGTCACAGCCTGAGAAACTAACTACACCTAAAGATAGAAATAGGAAAGCTATCTGCCCCGGAGCAGAACCCCAAAGATAATAGAAAGCCCCCAAACATGTAATGGCGGTTAGACAAGAGGAAATACTGACACAGAAAGAAAATAGTATGAGCAAACGCTGGGGCCCAAACTATCTAAATAGAAAAGGATAGGAAGGGTACTTACTGCAATCCCAGAAAACCCTGAAAAGCACCAACTCTACTAATTTCAAAATCACCTGAGATCACACGACCTCCACCACCTAAATTAGTTCTCTGGTGTAACAAAATCAAAACAGCAGCCACTGAAAAAACTGGAAAAAGCAAAAGTACAAACATCAATGGCTGAACTAAACTGAGAGGGCAAAAGCCCCCGGAGGGGACCCTGAAGGCCCCCACAGAAGTGCAGGACAAAATGCAAAAATATAGTACAAACACAAAAGAAGAAAAACGTCTTATCTGATAGCAGGAGATGCAGACACGACACAGCAGGCTACAAGGGAAACTGGAATGAAGGATTCAGACCAGAACAATTGATCACCGGCAACCCTGATGGGAAAATGACTCCCTTATATAAGACCAGTCAGTAACACCTGATTCCCAGTCCTCACAATCTTCACTAGCACCGCTTGTAACCACCAGAGGGAGCCTCTGCTCAGAACTCATCTCAAACCCATTCACAACAGTACCCCCCCCTTGAGGAGGGGTCACCGAACCCTCACTTGAGCAACCAGGCCGGTCAGGATGAGCTCTATGATACGCACGGATAAGTCTCCTAGCATGGATGTCCGAAGCAAACACCCAAGAATTGTCCTCCTGACCATAACCTCTCCATTTAACCAAATACTGGAGTTTCCGTCTAGAAAAACGAGAATCCAATATTTTCTCAACCACATACTCCAGATTGCCCTCAACCAAAACAGGGTCAGGAGGCACAGCAGCAGGAACCACTGGCTCAACAAACCTCTTCAACAAGGACTTGTGGAACACGTTATGGATCTTAAATGTCCCTGGAAGAAGCAAACGAAAAGAAACAGGATTAATAATCTCCATGATCTTATAAGGTCCAATGAACCTAGGCTTAAATTTAGGAGATGCTACTCTCATAGGAATATTCTTTGAGGATAACCAGACCAAGTCCCCCACTTTAAACCGAGGACCATCAGTCCTATGCCGGTTAGCAAACCGCTGGGCCTTCTCCTGAGAGAGGGACAACCTCTCCACTACCTGGTCCCAAATCTGTTGCATACGCTCCACAACAGAGTCAACACCTGGACAGACAGAAGCCTCGGTCTGTCCTGAAGAAAATCGAGGGTGAAACCCAGAATTACAGAAAAACGGAGACATCAAAGTGGCAGAGCTAGCCCTATTATTAAGAGCAAACTCAGCGAAAGGCAAAAAAGAGACCCAGTCATCCTGATCAGCAGACACAAAGCATCTTAGATAAGTCTCCAATGTCTGGTTTGTTCTCTCAGTTTGACCATTGGTCTGAGGATGAAATGCCGAGGAGAAAGACAATTGAACACCCAGTTTAGAACAAAAAGTCCTCCAAAATCTGGAAACAAACTGGACTCCTCTGTCAGACACAATGTTCTCAGGAATGCCGTGTAAACAAACCACGTGCTGAAGGAACAACGGCACCAATTCAGAGGAGGAAGGCAACTTAGGTAATGGCACAAGATGTATCATTTTGGAAAACCTATCACAAATTACCCAGATGGTGGTCATTCTCTGAGAAACAGGAAGATCGGAAATGAAATCCATAGAGATATGGGTCCATGGTCTCTTGGGCACAGGCAATGGCATCAACAAACCACTAGAGCGAGAGCAAGGCTTGGAGCGAGAGCAAGTCCCGCAGGACTGCACAAATTCCCTGACATCACGAGACAAGGTAGGCCACCAAAAGGACCGACTAACCAAGTCTCTGGTACCAAAAATTCCGGGATGCCCAGCCAATGCGGAACAATGAATCTCAGACATCACACTCTTTTTCCATTGGTCCGGGACAAACAATTTTCCAACAGGGCAGCGCTCGGGCCTATCCTCCTGACACCCCTCCAGAGCAAGTCTCAAATTGGGCGAGATGGCGGAAAGAACTACACCCTCTTTCAAAATAACAGAAGGATCAGATAACTCAGGAGAGTCCGCAAGGAAACTCCTCGAGAGGGCATCCGCCTTAACATTCTTAGTGCCAGGAAGAAAGGAAACCACAAAATTAAAACGTGTGAAAAACAAGGCCCACCTGGCCTGTCTAGGATTGAGTCGCTTGGCAGATTCCAGATAGACCAGATTCTTATGGTCCGTAAGGACCACCACCTGATGTTTGGCTCCCTCCAGCCAATGTCTCCACTCTTCAAAAGCCCACTTCATGGCCAATAACTCCGATTACCCACATCATAATTACGTTCAGTAGGAGAAAATTTTCGAGAGAAAAAGGCACAAGGGTTACTTTTAGAGGTCTCTGGATCTTTTTGGGACAAAACGGCACCTGCCCCAATTTCAGAGGCATCAACCTCCACCTGAAATGACAGAGAAACATCAGGCTGCCGTAGAACAGGAGCAGAAGTGAATCTCTGCTTAAGTTCCTGAAATGCAGAGACTGCCTCAGGAGGCCAATTCACCACATCAGAACCCTTTCTGGTAAAATCAGTTAATGGTTTAACAATAACCGAGAAATTACCAATAAATTTACGATAAAAATTGGCAAAACCCAAAAATCTCTGAAGAGCCTTTAATGAAGTAGGTTGGACCCAATCACAGATGGCCTGAACCTTGACCGGGTCCATTTCAATAACAGATGGGGACAAAATGAATCCCAGAAATGAGATCCTCTGTACGCCAAAAAGACACTTTGATCCCTTCACATACAGAGCATTCTCTCTCAAATCTGGAATACAGTTCGAACATGTTTCACATGAGAGTCCCAGTCATTAGAAAAAATCAAGATATCATCCAAATAAACAATCAGAAATTTGTCCACAAAATCCCTGAAAATGTCATTCATGAAGGACTGGAAGACGGAAGGAGCATTAGTGAGCCCAAAGGGCATCACTAGGTACTCAAAATGCCCTTCAGGGTATTGAATGCCGTCTTCCATTCATCCCCGTGCTTAATGCGAATAAGGCTATACGCCCCCTGAGGTCAAGCTTGGTAAACCAAGTAGCGTTTTTCACCCTGGAAAACAGGTCAGAAATCAAGGGTAACGGGTATTGATATTTCACAGTAATATTGTTCAAGAGACGATAATCAATACACGGCCTTAATGAACCATCTTTTTTGGCCACAAAGAAAAAACCGGCACCTAAGGGTGAAGAGGATGGTCTGATATGACCCTTCTCCAATGATTCCTTGATATAAGACCGCATAGCGTCATGTTCAGGTACAGACAAGTTAAAAAGGCGACCTTTAGGGAATTTACTACCCGGCACTAATTCAATAGCGCAGTCATAGCTCCTATGGGGAGGCAAGGATGCAGATTTACTTTCGCTAAACACATCAGAAAAATCAAACAAAAAGTCAGGAACATCCTGAGCCTGGGGGGAGGCAGAAAAAACAGGAGTGTTGGTATTAACACATTGGCAGCCCCAACTGGTTACAGACACAGATTTCCAATCCAAAACAGGATTATGAGACTGTAACCAAGGGAAACCCAGCATGATAATGTCATGCAGATTATATAGAACCAAAAATTTGCAGCACTCCTGGTGATCAGGTTCAACCCTCATTATCACCTGAGTAGAAAACTGGGGTTTATTCTCAGCCAAAGGGGTAGAATCGATCCCCAGTAGGGGAATAGACTTCTGTAGGGGTATCAAGGGAAACCCACAACGTTTAGCAAAATCATAATCCATCAGGTTAATAGCTGCTCCAGAATCAACGAAAGCCTGAGCAGAAAATGAGGACAGAGAGCATATCAGAGTGACAGTTAATAAAAACTTAGTCTGAACACTACCCAAGACAACTGAGCGTGCAAAACGTCTTCCCCGCTTAGGGCAGACTGAAATAGCATGAGAGGCATCACCACAGTAGAAACATAACCCATTGCGCTTTCGAAACTCATGACGCTGTGCCCCAGACACCACTCTATCACACTGCATGGGTTCAGAAGCTGGTTCACAAGGCAACACCATTCCACGCATACTTCTCCGCTCACGCAAACGTCTGTCAATTTGAATCGCTAATGACATAGAATCATTGAGACCAGAGGGGACAGGGAATCCCACCATAACATCCTTTACATTATCTGACAGACCCTTCCGGAAAAGGGCCGCCAAAGCGTCGTCATTCCATTTGGTCAGGACTGCCCACCTACGGAATCTCTGACAGTATAACTCAGCGTCATCAAGCCCCTGATTTAATGCCAACAAGGCTTTTTCAGCTTGATCAGTGACATTAGGCTCATCATACAATAACCCCAAAGCCTGAAAAAACGCATCAACATCACTCAAAACAGGATCCCCAGGTATCAGGGAAAAAGCCCAATCCTGAGGATCGCCGCGCAGGAGAGAGATGATAATTTGAACCTGCTGCGCTGCGTTTCCTGAGGACTTAGATTTTAAGGCAAAAAACAATTTACAATTATTTTTGAAATTCTGAAACTTAGCTCGATCCCCTAAAAACAAATCTGGCATGGGGATCCTAGGTTCCACAACAGGCAACCTAGCAAGATATGCAGCAATACTCTGAACCTCAGTGGCAAGCTGATCCACACGGCCAGACAACTGTGCAAACTCCATTGGGAGAAAAGATCCTCCCCAGCATCCAGAGATACAGAGGGAAAAAAAAAAAAAAAATGCAACAAACAGAAAAATATCTCTGACAACTCTGACAACCTTTTTTCTTTTACAATATTTTTTCCCTTCTGTGAGTACCATACAATTTTCAATTTTTAGGCCGGTGATACTGTTATGTTTCGGTAGCTGAGGAGAGCAGGTAAAAAGGCAATACACCAGAGCAGTTGGAATCTATGAGATTGCAGTACCCTGACTAACCACCACAACTAGAGGCAGCCGTGGAGCGTTCCTACGTTGGTCCTAGACGCCTCGTCACAGCCTGAGAAACTAACTACACCTAAAGATAGAAATAGGAAAGCTATCTACCCCGGAACAGAACCCCAAAGATAATAGAAAGCCCCCAAACATGTAATGGCGGTTAGACAAGAGGAAATACTGACACAGAAAGAAAATAGTATGAGCAAACGCTGGGGCCCAAACTATCTAAATAGAAAAGGATAGGAAGGGTACTTACTGCAATCCCAGAAAACCCTGAAAAGCACCAACTCTACTAATTTCAAAATCACCTGAGATCACACGACCTCCACCACCTAAATTAGTTCTCTGGTGTAACAAAATCAAAACAGCAGCCACTGAAAAAACTGGAAAAAGCAAAAGTACAAACATCAGTGGCTGAACTAAACTGAGAGGGAAAAAGCCCCCGGAGGGGACCCTGAAGGCCCCCACAGAAGTGCAGGACAAAATGCAAAAATATAGTACAAACACAAAAGAAGAAAACGTCTTATCTGATAGCAGGAGATGCAGACACGACACAGCAGGCTACAAGGGAAACTGGAATGAAGGATTCAGACCAGAACAATTGATCACCGGCAACCCTGATGGGAAAATGACTCCCTTATATAAGACCAGTCAGTAACACCTGATTCCCAGTCCTCACAATCTTCACTAGCACCGCTTGTAACCACCAGAGGGAGCCTCTGCTCAGAACTCATCTCAAACCCATTCACAACAGGTCGCTACCTCCTAGGGTCCCAGCCACTCTTACCTCCTCAACCATTTCCTCCCTGTTTATAAGGATTAGATCCAAGGTAGCAGATCCCTTGTTTTCTCCCCTATGGAGCATATGGGGGCATAATCTGGAGCATATGGGGGGCATAATCTGGAGCATATGGGGGCATAATCTGTGGAGCATATTGGGCATAATCTGTGCAGCATATGGGGGCATAATCTGTGGAGCATCATATGGGGGCATAATCATTTTTCACCCTAGGCTTATACGCGAGTCAATAAGTTTTCCCAATTTTTTGTGGCAAAATTAGGGGGGTCGGCTTATACACGGGTCGGCTTATACATGAGTATATACGGTACTTTGTGTTCTTGTACTGTATATATATTGTATTGTATACATACGGAAAGTGTAATAATTAGATTAGGGGCACAATAGAAATAGGATAAGATAGATTCATAGGAAAGGAACTAGTTAAGTTAGGAGGGGACAACTGACGTAAGCTAGAAGGATTTCCTGCATTTAGTCAGTAGGAAAAAAACAAGAAAGCACAATAATTGAAACCCTAAAAAATAACTTTTAATTCAATGATTAAAACACTTAACTAAGTGTAAACAAGGTAAAGACCAAATAACACCAGGTGGGGAAAGTAATTACAAAACATAATGAAATGTCAATAATCTATTAGGTCCTTATAGACTATTGACATTTCATTATGTTTTGTTAATTACTTTCCCCACCTGGTGTTATTTGGTCTTTACCTTGTTAATACAGGGTGCAATGGGTTGCTGTTGTTTGCATTTTGTGATTTCATTTTTTAATGAGATGTCTTTATTGTTTGATACCTCATTTATCTCATAGACGTTTTTTAGGGATTTTTTTCTTTTGGATATTTATCCCATGGTCTGTCTTTTTGCAGCTTATGTATTTTTATACTACGAGATAAGTCTATTAGAGCTGCATTACAAAGTTTTTTTGACTACGAGATATGTTGGTCTATGACTGTTTTTTCACTTCGAGATAAGCATACAGCATCATAGCACCTTTAAGAGACAATTTGCTGTCCACCCACTAGGGGGATTTTTTTCGGGTGTACCTGTATGTGTGTGTTTTTTTCTGTGTATCCCTTTTTTTGTTTTTCTTAGGGTGGTCTAGGGCTTTCAGGGCTACCGACGTTGAGCGGGGGCGCTATATCTTCTACAGCTAGGGTGCCAACCTCCGCAGTTAGGAAGGGACTTATTAGGGCCCATTAGGGCTAGTTTATTCCTCTTCCCTTTCATATATATACTTTTTATTATTTATTTGCCTCTGTTTGGGCAAAAGCCCTGCACCACTTATTTACACTTAGTTAAGTGTTTTAATCATTGAATTAAATGTTGTTTTTTAGGGGTTTCAATTATTGTGTTTTCTTGGTTTTTTCTTCCTGTTTTGATCCCTATATACTTTTTGCATGGTTTTGTTGGTATTTAGTCAGTAAGGCCTGGGAGCCCGGACAGGGCAGTTGTGCCACGCAACGTTTAAGGAAAAAAGCCCAGCTCGTCCAGGGCCTAAGAGCAGCGGTCACCGTTAAGGTGAAGGAATGTCCAGGGTGAAACGGACAGGGAGCTCCTAAAGACAGTCAGACTGGTCAGACGGAACGCTGCGGTACCAAAGGCAACGGTACAACCCTGTGATATTCCTAAAGAAGTGAGGGACAGCACAGAGAAAGAAAATTATATGCTTTGTGAAGAAACTTGTGCTGTACCTAAGTGTGGACTGGATGAGCTGAGAGAAGAACTGAGCTTAATGGTTTGTTTTAAATTGGAACTTGACTCTGCCTGTCTTTATATGGGACTTCAGGAAAGAAAGCGGACAAAAAGGTACACTACAGCAGGGACATTGTATTTCTGTGGTTGGAGGCCTGGGTGCGACAAAGCAGCCACCATTAGCCACGACTACCCCCCTGGCCCACGGTTCAGTACGTCCAACGTATAGTTTATTGCAGGAACCATTGAGAATACAGATAACCCCTGAGGTGGAGCACGTAATAAAATCGTGGATAGTATATTCGGTCCCTCTTTAGTGATCGTATATTTTGTTTTTTCGTGTGTAGCAATTTGCAAGCTTTACATTTCCGACAAGGAAAAAAAACTGCCATATTGCTCTGAAAAAATGAGGGAGATCTTATAATATGGTTTTCCTAGACTGATGGTGAAATATATAATATTCCCCAAGTTGCGTGCTTTTTTATAAAACAATCTTGGGGTATGTGGGTAACTTCTCCCCTATAATTTTGTCATCCTTCAATATCTCCTAGTGTCTTTTTACAATACTTTTCAGTATTTGAACATTAGAATTATATTGAGTTATAAAGGGCATAGCGACGACTTCTTTATAGTTGTTATGACTTCCTTTGCTTCCGAAGAGAAGGTTTGTTCTAGATTATCTTCCACTGTATTTCCAGCTTTTATAAGGAGGTGACTGTCGTAACCTTTAATCAAAAATTCGTTAGTGTCTCTGCTTCATTATTGAAGTCTTACTAACACTTAATAACAAATTTTTAAATAAAAAGGTTACGACAGTTACCCCTTATAAGAGCTAGAAATACATCTCAATTTTACAACCAAAGGGTCTGTGAACAAACATCTAAAACAATGTACTGACTAACAGGACTTAATTTGAACAATGTGATCATGACGTAGTCTTGCTCGTTAACAATGGAACACCTGTATGATCTCCATATATTTAAAAAATTATGTATCTTAATGAAGGGATTTAAGCCCCTAGGCACTGCCCACATGAGTTACCGTGATCTGTCCTATACTGACCTAAATTCATAGCAAGCTATGGAGTTATTAATTTTTTTTTATTTATTTAGCCAATACTCATATGTATGGGCGGCACAGTGGTTAGCACTATTCCTTTGTAGCATTGGGGTCCTGGGTTCAAATCCCACCAAAGACAAAATTGACAAGGAGTTTGTATGTTCTCCACGTGTTTGTGTGGGTTTCCTCCAGGTTCTCGGATTTCCTCCCACACAGCAAAGACTTCCTGATAAGGAATCTAGATTGTGAGCCCCATATGATGGTACAATTTAAGCAAGCAAAAATAAAAACTACGGTATATAATATATAAATATATCGTATTATGTGATGTGGTCAAAATGGAGCTATAAACTATAGGGCTATATTAGGCTTAACAGTTATGAAAGTGACAATTTCTATCTGACCTCCATTTTTGTAACCCCTATGTACTCTCTTGCTTCTACCATCTCCCTTGGTGTAGGGGCATAGGAAATTGGTGATCCTAGACGGTGGATAGATATTTGACATTTTTGTATGTTTGTCTTAGTATTGTCCTTACCTTGTTCTAAGGAAGGTTTTTTTTAACAGATAACTAATACAATTGATGTTTTTTTGACTCATATAGTGTTATCACTCTGTAAGCTATTTGATTGAACACAATACCCTGTCTTACATAACAGGTCTGTTAGGGGTTTATTTTGTCAATAAATTGTGCTCCTGCCTTTGATTATGCCTGAGACTGATACCAACCTGGGATATCCTTTGTCACAGCCTTGATATGAATTGTTCTATGATCATCTCCAGTAGAATTGAAATCTACTAGAATTTACAAAAATTTGCATTCTCCAGAATTTTTTTTGTAATGCCCTCTGCATGAATTCTGCAAGATAGCACTGAATCATAGAGGACTGACAAAAAGTTATAAAAAAAATATATACCCATCCCTCCAGCCACCTCTGCTGCTCGCTCTCCCGTATTGATGTGCGTACATCGCTGCAGAAGCGCTGGATCATATAACCTGCAGTCAGCACATACCCTTAGTGACGATCTGTCGCACGCCCAAGACGCGCAGCTATTATATACATTGGATCCAGGCCTCCAGGCTCCAATAGCCTTCCTCTGAAACTACAGTACATGAGGAGAATAAACCCATACTGCTGAACCAGACTGCTCTGATGAAGGTCCTGTGGTGGACCGAAAATGTTCAACTTTTTTGTCTGGATGCACAATAAATGTAAACTTTCACTTTTCAATTTTGAGTGACAAGGTTTTTTCTGAACATTTATACAACGGTCTGGACACCCTACTTGAGCACCAAGAACCGACCAGTACATGAGTGCCGTGTTTTTTCGTACAACTTACGACACATGTGTCCAGACATCCTGGGTCTAGTAAGGGGCAGATGCCTCAGCTAAGTATGAAGATGCCTGTGGTTTCAGCGGCTGAAAAAAAGAGGCGCTGAGGACCATATGGGTGACAGTGAGTGGTGAGGGCCATATAGATGACAGTGGGCAGTGAGGTCGTTAAAAGTTCTTTGTTTTTTCCACATGTTACTTTTATTATACTCTGACTGCAGAGCATAATAATGGACATTCAATTTTGGGGAAATAAATTTGCAACAAATCAAATTTATTGGTAAAATCCACATGATTTGGCGAATTTGAATCTCTTCAGAGCGACTAATCTCTAAACAGAACATGTTGGAGATTTAGTGCATTCTCTATGTATACTCTGTACAGATTGCATCATGATGATCTGTAGTAGAAAAAGCACAAGGACATGCAGATTAATGCCAAGTCTGGGAAGTGCAGAACGTTCATAACATAATATCATCATTAAATCTTGCTTGACTTTCACTGATCAAGATGATAGTTTAAAAATAAAAGCTATTGTGTTCAAATAATACTGTTCTGAACGTGTTATGATTTATGTAATCAGATTTCAAGGGATATAAAATGTTGCATTACAGTATTATCTAATCATATGCAAGTCACACAAATGTTTATGCTAATACTGCTGTTATGAATACTTATTATCTGATGGGTTTCCATTAACAGTTGTCAAAGCACTTTCCTCAAATGATGTGCTCATTATGAAAATATTCAAGCTTTTACTATATATTGGAGCTTTTACTTAAGGTGAAAATGTCTAAAATGTGTAAAAGAGCCCTATAACTACTTCTCACTATTCATTATATTAGTGTCTTCCTATGTGGCAGAGGGACCCCAGGGCCCCTCGAGCAACATCTAGCAGCTGCTATAATTACAGCCTTTGTTTGTAGAGTGCAAATTGGTAGACAGCTATAATTTTGTAGATAACATGTACAGCTAGTGAAATAAGTATTGAACATGTCACCAATTTTCTAAGTAAATCTATTTCTAAAGGTAATATTGACATGCAATTCTCACCAGATGTCTGGAACAACCCATCCAATCCACACAGGCAAATAAATAAAATCATAGATGTCCATAAATTAAGTTATGTGTAATAATGAGAAAAAGTATTGAACACATGATGAAAGAGAGGTGCAAAAAGCCATGGAAAGGCTTGAGAAAGGCTTACACTTGAAGTTGAAACGTCGTCATTTTGGGCTATTAAATAGCACTTTAAAGCTAGTATGCTGCCTCCATTTTTTGTTTTCTACTTAGAAAATTGGTGATGTCTTCCGTACTTATTTCACCAGCGGTATTTTTGTGTCTTGTCTTCCTTGTGTTATATTTTTGTTAATGTACATGTTATTATGCAAAGAGAAATTAGAATGATGAATTACACTTTCAATATTAAACATGTATATGTTCTGTTTAGCAAATGAATGCACAGCTGATGAGTCTGGTTAATAGTTGATGAGTTCAGCTCTGGGGTATAGTTCACCAAGAACAGGTGACAAGTTCAAGAAAGTGAACAGCAAAAGGCATGGAGTGTGGGAAGAAGCAGCAGAAGACCATCCCATGCCGAGACCTCCAGTTCCAGCAGACCACCCTGACTGTGCACTTGTTTTTACAACTGAGCACTCGTTTAAACATTTGCCACAGTCATAATTTCACATTTATAACCAGGAGGATAAAATGCCTACTAAGGGTTTGTATTGTATGTAAGAGTCCTAGGCAGATAAACTGTCTAAATGATCGGAGATTTAGGAAGCAGTTTTGCGTTCGTTTTACATGTGACCATGACCATGAATGGGCAAACTGTTTGGAGGTGAACCGCTGCTGCTACAATCATTCATCTCTATATCGCTATATTGTCGACAGCACATCTATGTTTAAACAAATAAATGTGCTGCCGACATTCATTAATTTTTGTGCCTGCCTAAAACTTGGTCAGCCAACAAACAAATGATCCAGTGAATGTTGTTTCGGCCGATCATTGATCTATGTAGATAGTCTTTAAGTTAGAATATCCTTAGGCTACAAAAGCCGTTTAAATAGCAGAACTTTATACTATGTTACCTTGAATGAAAATATAAAGCTATTGTGTCTATCAGGTAATGAGCCTGGATTTTATGCCTGTTTAGCCAATGAAAAGTCTATTCACGACCTAGTTCACGTGAGCGTATGCAAAATCATCCATTTTTCAATCAGAAAAAAAATGGTTTCATCCATGTTGTCATCCATATATCGTCAGATTGTACAGTGGGTACGGAAAGTATTCAGACCCCTTTAAATTTTTCACTCTTTGTTTCATTGCAGCCATTTGGTAAATTCAAAAAAGTTCATTTTTTTCTCAGTAATGTACACTCTGCACCCCATCTTGACTGAAAAAAACAGAAATGTAGAACTTTTTGCAAATTTATTAAAAAAGAAAAACTGAAATATCACATGGTCATAAGTATTCAGACCCTTTCTCAGACACTCATATTTAAGTCACATGCTGTCCATTTCCTTGTGATCCTCCTTGGATTGGTTCTACTTCTTCATTGGAGTCCAGCTGTGTTTAATTAAACTGATAGGACTTGATTTGTAGAGGCACACACCTGTCTATATAAGACCTCACAGTTCACAGTGCATGACAGACCAAATGAGAATCATGAGGTCAAAGGAACTGGCCAAGGAGCTCAGAGACAGAATTGCAGCAAGGCACACATCTTGACAAGGCTACAACAGAATTTCTGAAGCACTAAAGGTTCCTAAGAGCATAGTGGCCTCCGTAATCCTTAAATGGAAGAAGTTTGGGACCACCAGAAGTCTTCCTAGACCTGGCTGTCCAGCCAAACTGAGCAATCATGGGATAAGAGTCTTGGTGAGAGGGGTAAAAAAGAACCCCAAGATCACTGTGGCTGACCTCCACAGATGCAGTATGGAGATGGGAGAAAGTTCCACAAAGTCAACTATCACTACAGCCCTCCACCAGTCAGGCCTAATATGGTACAGTGGCCAGACGAAAGCCTCTCCTCAGTGCCAGACATATGAAAGCCTACATAGAGTTTGCTAAAAAAAACACACGAAGGACTCCCAGACTATGATAAATAAGATTCTCTGGTCTGATGAGGTGAAGATAGAACTTTTTGGCACTGCTCATCACCTGCCCAATACAATCCCAACAGTCAAACATGGTAGTGGCAGAATCATGCTGTGGATGAAAACCTCTTCCAGAGTGCTCTGGACTTCAGATTTGGCTGAAGGTCCACCTTCCAACAAGACAATGACCCTAAGCACACAGCTAAAATATCAAAGGAGTGGCTTTGGAACAACTCTGTGACCATTCTTGACTGGCCCAGCCAGAGCCCTGACCTAACGCCAATTGAGCATCTCTGGAGAGACCTGAAAATGGCTGTCCACCAAAAATCACCATCCAACCTGACGGAACTGGAGAGGATCTGCAAAGAAGAATGGCAGAGGATCCCCAAATCCAGGTGTGAAAAACCTGTCTCATCATTCCTAAGATGACTCATGGCTGTACTAGCTCAAAAGGGTGCTTCTACTCAATACTGAGCAAAGGGTCTGAATACTTACGACCATGTGATATTTCAGTTTTTCTTTTTTAATACATTAGCAAAAATTTCTACATTTCTGTTTTTATTCAGTCATTATGGGTGCAGAGTGTACATTAATGAGAAAAAATGAACTTTTTTGAATTTACCAAATGGCTGCAATAAAAAGTGAAAAATTTAAAGGGGTCTGAATACTTTCCGTACCCACTGTAATCCATATGTTATTTTTTTTACTTTTATATGACATCCATAAGTTATCCGTTTTATATGTTAATATTTTAACATAAAATTAAAAATCAAATAAAGTTTTCTAGCTGAATAATTGTAATGGATCTCTTAAAATGCATAACATATGGATGGTAACCTGTGTGTGATCCATTTTTTGTGCACCCATTATTGATCAAGTAGTAAATGCTGTAATTTTTCATGCAGACCATTGGTCTGCCGCAGTGACTTGCATTGGTCAGCGTTCCTTCCATATGCTATAGAGATTTAATACGCTTGTCTGAATAAGCACCAAAAGCATATGCCTGTGACCAGCTTTAGGACTTATTGAGCAGAGCAAATTAATCTTCCGTCTACTGTCCATATGCAAAACTGATGCACATAGACAATGCTAGGACCAATGCAAGTCAATATGGTAGTTCATATGAACTTTTTTACACATGGACCAATGGTCTGCTAGTAAAAAATGGCAGCATGCACTACTTTGACCCATAATTCAGATCAGACTCAATCATTTCATGTTAGTGGGTGCGGAAAAAAGATGACATGCAGGTTACCATCCATATGTCATGCATTTTTCATGGATCCATTACAGTTATTAAGAGGAAAACTGTATTTAGCCAAGTAATATATTTTAAAGTGTTGATGTATAAAATAAATGCTGTATGGAGATCATATGAAAATAAAAAACTGACATGCATGACAGGCTGATGGCATACGGATGACAATACTGATGAAAAATCATTGGTTTTTACTGGATAAAGAAGAAAGACAAGTTTGCATACCCTCATCTGAACCGGACCTTCGGAGGAGTTCAGCTATCCATTAAAAAGCATAATATAATATTTGATTTTGTGGGGATAACAATGACCCAACATTACATGGGACATTTTACACAAACAGATGAAACGCCTCCATGTTTTTGCAAAGGTCAATGACTTACCTCCCAGTCATCTGCTAATGGACTTCTAATGATTAACTGATTCCCATGTAGTCTTCTTCAATAAGTTGTTAATAATTGGTTTTCCCGGTTGATGTATGTAGGTGTTAGTACGTCCATCTTAGTACAGAGATAAAACCCAAACATTAGCATTATTAAAAGGTAAGAATATGAAGTCTAAGGTCATGCTGACAATCTCACAGGCTTATCAACCTTCGTGGTGCATTTAACTAAATGTGAAATAGCAGTAAATAATTTGACATAATATCACTTAACCGCTACAATAACGCTCGCAAATTGCAGCATGTCGCTGTGAAATAGTCCGTCTCATGGCAGGTATTTGTGAGCAGCATCTTGCACTTAGGTGGAACTGTTTGCCTAACTACAGAGGCTTTAAAATGGAATACACAGATTTCTCCAAAGAGAAATCAACACGGTGGTGTCACAAGTCAGGAACAGTCAGCTTAAGGTCATGTTATTGATTGGCCTCAATCTGAAGAGACAGAGGAGGTGCACCCTATAACAGTTTGCACAGCCAAACATTGACATCTGTTCTAGATGAGTGGGAGACATTCCGGACCGTCGCGCGCGGGGGGGGGGGGAACCTGTCAGTCATCTGATTTCAGTGATTTATGTGTGTCATGTTCCAAAAACACTCACATGATTGACGAAATAATTAAACACGTAATAAGTCAGAATGTCAATCAACATTTAAGGAGAACCCCAATTTACACAGCATATTTGTGAATGATGTATATCTTCTAAAGTATTGGATTTTTTTTACAAGAACATCCCTTGACTGACATTGTGCTGCCTTCTAAGTATAGAATGATTTATTCTCTGCTAAGGCAGAAGGTTACAGTAAGAACTCTGCTAGGAACTTGTACATAGTGAGAGATAGATGACAGAGAGGCCTTCTACTTTGAGCCTGTGCAGAGAAACATTGAGTCCCTGTGGCATCATATTCATACCTGGGAACTTTCAGAGCTGACATTCTGGGAGATACATATGTTTACTGACATCCCTGGCCCTTTTTGGAGACCACCCCTGACCACACACATGACACCTCCACCTACTTTCCCTCTGATTAGATGCCAAAGCTGGTTTCTGTGAGGTTTACGTGGCAGACAATTTGCCATCTCTTCTGGGAAATATGGAACTTTTTTCTGAGAAACTGGTTATCATAATACAGACCTTTAGGCAATCCATATGCCTGTGTATGGTTTCACTGTGTGGCACGCAATTCCCTCCTAGTATTGCATGACATGTGATGGAACAATTGGTTATGTACAATCAAATATTATGTACATTAAAAAATTATATTGTGGTACTGTGTAAGCAAGAAAAATCAATGTAAATACTATTGTGCCCCAAAAAAGACAAAGGTATTCCAAGGGTTCGCTCACATCAGCGTACTATAAATCGCTCCAATGTTCATCCTAAAAAGTTGGATGAGTGTCATGTGTATGTGTTGGCAGTGGATTATTCAGGATACTCTCCAAGCGTGTGAAAACGGAGCTTCTTTATTCAGGAACAATCAGGAAAGATATATAATAAGTTTAATAGATCAGGAATTAATCATTTTTGTGTCTCTAGCAGTGCAGCATCTACAGCAGGCTACTTCTCTCATGCACAGACACAGGAAAAACACAAAATACAATCACATGCTCTTCCTGTGTGAGCCTCTGGGAGTTTTTTTTTTTGCTGCTCTAACTTTATGAACAGCATACAAACGTAGCAACTAAACACTCATAGACAGGAAGGGAGTTGTTGCACTAAACATATTCCAACACCCCCACTCAACAACTATTTATCCTGTTAGTCCCATTGCGGTCCTGAAGTCCACAAACTTGCCTCTTGATAATGGCTTTGTCATACCATCTGTTATCATTCTGTCAGACTCGCAATAAACAAACTCGAGTACACCAAATTCCACTAAATCACGTAAGTAGTGATGTTTTACATCAATGTGCTTAGTCCTTGCACTAATCTTCTCACTACTGGCAAGTTTAATGCATCCTTGGTTGTCCTCATAGATAACTGTTGGTTGAGCTAATGGCTTGTCGAAATCTTCCAAAAGTTGTTTCAGCCAAGTTACTTCTTGACTTGCATAAGCAGCAGACATATATTTTGCTTCTGTAGAAGATAATGCGACTGACACTTGTTTTCTGCTGGACCAAGAAATTGAATTTTCTCCTAACTTGAACAAGTAACTACTTGTTGATTTCTGATCACTTGAATCTCCAGCCCAATCTGCATCTACATAACCTCTGAGAGTGAGATCTCCTGATGCAGATATCTTAAGATTTAGCCTTTGAGTTTCTTTAAGATATTGAAGAATTCTCTTAATTGCATTCCAGTCTCTTTGGCGTGGCTTGCTTACATCGGCAGAGAATTCTGACTGTGGCTGTGATATCCGGATGAGTTGTGCTTGCTCTGTACAGAAGCGCCACCACTGCTTGTCTGTAAAGGCACTGCCATACTTAGCGATCGCACCAGCGATCACAACAACGACACGACCTGGCGAGATCGCTAGTGCGATCGCTATGTGATCGCTAGTTAGATTCCAAACACAACTCATCAGCGATCTGTGATTCCAAACACAACTCATCAGCGATCTGTATAACGACCTGTGCGGTCGTTGGGAAAACCTAGTCCCACCTGTGACGCTGGTGAAGTCGTTCATAAAGGGTGTCACACTCAGCGATTCAGGCTCACGCTCACCAGCGGGACACCAATGACCAAAAAACGGCTCAGAATGTTCATAAGCGATCAGCGACATCTCAGCAGGGGTCACATCGCTGCTACATGTCACACACAGCTAAGTCGCTAACGAGATCGCTACTGCGTCATAAATGGTGACACAGTAGCGATCTCGTTAGCGATCTCACTAGCGATCTCGCTTAGTGTGGCATACCCTGAACTCTCATTGCTGGGTAGCAGATCTTCTTCTCCTTCCAACTTTAAGTAGGACAGATTCATTGGTGTTGACGCACCTTTGGCTTCTGACATTCCAAACTGGTTTAGGATTGTGGAAATTTTAGAACTTTGGTTGAGAAGAAAACTCCCACCTTCCTCTCTCTGGATTTGGATTCCCAAATAATATGTCACATTTCCAAGGTCCTTACTCTCAAAGTGCTGGTTGAGAATTTCACCTAGCTTTGCAATTTCTTTTTCATCTTGATGAAACATGATTACATAGTCTATATATAGAACATACATCCACTCCTTTGCTACATTTTTCATATTGAAAAAACATGGATCAGTTTGAGATCTTTTAAATCCTTCATCCATCAAAACATTGTTCATATTCGAGTTCCAAGCTCTTGCCGACTGCTTAAGTCAATAGAGAGATTTTTGCATTTTACAAGCAAGGTGCTCTTTATCCTTTTTAATATATCCCTCGGGTTGGCTCATGTACAACTCTTCTTCAATGTCACCGTGTAGGAAGGCTGTTTTGATGTCAAAATGTCTCACTGTCATCTGTTGAACTGCAGCTACGGACAGTAAAGTTCTGAATGTGGTTTGCTTCACAACTGGAGAAAATGTAGCATCATAATCTTCACCATACTTTTGCGAGTACCCTTTTTGCGACCAATCTTGCCTTAAACAGGTGAACTTTACCTTTTGGAGTCATATGTGTTTTTGAAGACGCACTTACATCCGATAGCTCTTTCTCCTTGTGTTGGCTCAGTAAGCTCCCATGTCTGGAGTTGGTGAAGGGACTCCATCTCTTCATTAGCGGCATTTATCCACTTCTGTTTCTCATGAACATGCAGTTTTTGCACCTCTTGCCATGATTGTGGCTCTGGTTCAGGAAGTGTTCTGACCATATAAGAAAGGCATCTAGCTAGGATAACTTTGTTTGGCCTTTCTGATCTCCTGACTGGAGTTTGACTTGGTTCTTCTGTGTCTTCCTTGGTGGCTTCCTGCTCTGGATTCATTACTGCTCCTTACATGTTGTGTTTTTCTCTTGAATTCTTTCACAAGTTTGCCTTTAACATACTCTAGTGTCACATAAAGCCATATGTAGAAATGCAAAATTCTTTATTAAGCATTTCAGTGCGAAATGCGCGTCGGGTGTGGTGGGTTTCCCCGGTGTTCCTCTCTGGTAACTATGCCTTTATTTCTTATATAGCAAATTGTACCATTTCTTACTCTTTTGATGCCATTTCCTATATGGACTGGCATATATTACCTTGGTGACATCTTGTCATTATACAGTCATGGACAAAAGTTTTGAGAATGACACAAATATTAATTTTTACAAAGTCTACTGCTTCACTTTTTCTAATGGCAATTTGCATATACTCCAGAATGTTATAAAGAGTGATCAGCTTAACAGCAATTACTTGCAAAGTCAATATTTGGCTAGAAAATGAACTTTATCCCCCAAAACACATTTCAACATCATTGCAGCCCTGCCTTAAAAGGACCAGCTAACCTCTTTTCAGTGATTGCTCCATTAACACAGGTGTGGGTGTTGATGAGGACATGGCTGGAGATCAATCTGTCATGATTAAGTAAGAATGACACCACTGGACACTTTAAAAGGAGGCTGGTGCTTGGCATCATTGTTTCTCTTCTGTTAACCATGGTTATCTCTAAAGAAACACGTGCAGTCATCATTGCAATGCACAAAAATGGCCTAACAGGGAAGAGTATCGCAGCTAGAAAGATTGCACCTCAGTCAACAATCTATTGCATCATCAAGAACTTCAAGGAGAGAGGTTCCATTGTTGCCAAAAAGGCTCCAGGGCGCCCAAGAAAGACCAGCAAGCGTCAGGACAGTCTCTTAAAAGTGTTTCAGCTGCGGGATCGGGCTACCAGCAGTGCAGAGCTTGCTCAGGAATGGCAGCAGGCAGGTGTGAGTGCATCTGCACGCACTGTGAGGCGGAGACTCTTGGAGCAAGGCCTGGTCTCAAGGAGGGCAGCAAAGAAGCCACTTCTCTCCAGAAAAAACATCAAGAATAGACTGATATTCTGCAAAAGGTACAGGCAGTGGACTGCTGATGACTGGGGTAAAGTTATTTTCTCTGATGAACCCCCTTTTCGATTGTTTGGGACATCAGGAAAACGCCTCATTCGGAGATGGCTCAGGGAACAAAACATAGAGATTTTGGGTCCATTACCTGGAAACTCCCCAGATCTTAATCCCATTGAGAACTTGTGGTCAATCATCAAGAGACGGGTGAACAAACAAAAACCTAAAAATTCTGACAAAATTAAAGCATTGATTGTGCAAGAATGGACTGCTATCAGTCAGGATTTGGTCCAGAAGTTGATTGAGAGCATGCCAGGGAGAATTGCAGAGGTCCTGAAGAAGAAGGGTCAACACTGCAAATATTGACTTGCTGCATTAACTCATTCTGTCAATATAAGCTTTTGTTACTCATATGTTTGCAATTATATTTCTGTCTGTGATAAAAACATCTGTCAAACACACATAAAAACCAGAAGGCAGCAGATCATGTGAAAATATAATATTTGTGTCATTCTCAAAACTTTTTACCATGACTGTAGAGTTATATCTTTTTATTATCACAGCATAAATTGAACCGTTATTATCTACCATTATTAGGTTCATTGCATTGGTGTCTTGGTATGATGTACATTACAGTGCAAATTTACTTTTTGGTCATGCTTGTGTATATATATATGTATATATCTACTATATTTATCTATAATATAGCATTATGGTATTATCTGCCTATTGGGGTTTTTCTGGTTGAGTCCCACCTTGTTCCTGTACTTGTGGTGCCTGCCAATTTTAACTGTTGCATTTGTGTCTTAATAAAGAATTTTGCATTTCTACATATGGCTTTATGTGAGGTTTTGTTTTGGTTTTCTATGTGTTTGCCTCATGGCCTTATATAAGGGATATATTTAGGTGTTTTTATACTCTAGTGTCAGCTCATCATCTGGCCGTGCATCTAGTGCAGTCACGAGTGTGTCATAACTCTCTGGAAGACAACTTAATAGAAGTGCAGCAACATGAAAATCTTTAATTTCTTCTCCAATACCCCTGAGACACTCCACAATCTCTAGAGTGTTTCTTATATAGTCCTGCATATTCTGTCCATCACTTAGCTTAGACTGATACAGCTTTCTCATGAGATAAAGCTTATTGCTGAGATTTGATCTTTCATGCACTTTCTGTAACTCATCCCACATCTCCTTTGCAGTTGCACACTTGCATATATGCACAATCTGATTATCATCTGCAGTGAGGAAGATAGTGCTTTGTGCTTTCTGATCCTTCTCTAGCCAATCATATGGTAATGGATGAGACACTTGTTCCTGAGTATATTTCCATGTACCTTCTCTTATGAGCAGCATCTTCACCTTGAATTTCCAGGACTGGTAGTTCTGGTTAGTGAGGCTTGGCACTGTGAACTTGACAGGATTGCTGCTAGTGGACATCTTCTCTGTTGCTCTGTGCTGCTTTTGCTTTGGGCTTCTGTTGCTGTGTTACTCTGGGGTTCTGTGTCACTCTGGGCCAATAACCTGTTGGCAGCGGATTATTCAGGATACTCTCCAAGCGTGTGACAACAGAGCTTCTTTTTTAAGGAACAAACAAGAATGATATATGATAAGCTTAATAGATCAGGAATAAATCATTTGTGTGTTTCTATCTGTGCAGCATCTACAGCAGGCTGCTTCTCACATACACAGGAAAAACAGGAAATACAGTCACATGCTTTTCCTGTGTGAGCCTCTGTGAGTTTTTTTTTTGTTCTAACTTTATGAACAGCATACAAATCTAGCAACTAAACACTCATAGACAGGAATGGAGTTGTTGCACCAAACATTCCAACAGTATGTCACTGCGTTTGTCATGCAAGTGCAATGCCAGTCTGTGATATATATATTTTTCTGTATGCAATCCATTTGTACTGTATTTTTAACATAATCTTTTATATACTATAGTATACAGTATATTCCCATGCTGTAATGTCTGTATACTCTTTTGCTTCCTCCCCTGCCCAGGAGCTGTGGTATGATCAGATCATGTTCCACCACGGTCAGACACAGCCATTACACAGTACACAGCAGGGGTACATTTATACCATCTCAACACAGGAACATTTTATTTAAACACATTCAATTGTGGAACTTATTATTATTCCAAAATCTATTTATTAAAACGAACTTTTGTTTGTGGGAAAACGTCTTTAAGGCTAATTTACAAAACTAATAAAGCAATCTTATACAAAAAGATAAATAAGATAGATAGATAGATAGATAGATAGATAGATAGATAGATAGATAGATAGAGTAGGGAAAATAAGTATTTTATATACTGCCTATTTTGAACATTTTCCCATGGAGAGGTCTGTCATTTTTATTGTAGGTACACTTCAACTGTGAGAGACAGAATCTAAAAAAAATCCAGAAATCACACTGTACGATTTTTACATAATTAATTTAGCATTTTATTGCATGAAATAAATATTTGATCACCTACCAACCAGCAAGAATTCTGGTTCTCACAGACCTGTTAATCTTTAAGAAGCCCCACTACTACGCCCTCATTACCTATAGTGATTGTGAGAAAGGTCAGGAATCAGCCTAGACCTACACGGGAGGACCTGGTCAATGACCTGGAGAAAGGTAGGACCACAGTTTCAAACAATACCGTTAGTAATACCCTATGCCCTCATGGATTAAAATCTTGCAGGGCATGCAATGTCCCCCTGCTCGTACCAGCACATGTCCAGGCCTGTTTCAAGTTCGCCAGAGACCATCTACCATCTAGATGATCCAGAGGTGGCATGGGAGAAGGTCATGTGGTCAGATGAAAACAAAATAGAATTTTTTTGGTATCAACTCCACTTACCGTGTTTGGAGGAAGAAGCAGGATGATACAACCCCAAGAACACCATCCTAGCAGTGAAGCATGGTTGGGGAAACATCATACTTTGGGGGTGCTTTTCTGCAAAGGGGACAGAACAACTGCATTGTATTAAAGGCAGAATGGATGGGGTCATACATCGCAAGATTTTGGCCAAAAACCTCCTTTTCTCATTAAGAGAATTGAAGATGGGTTGTGCATGGGTTTTCGAGCAGGACAATAATCCACAATACACAGCCAGGGCAACTAAGGAGTTGCTGCGTAAGGAGCATTTCAAGATCCTGGAGTGGCCTAGCCAGTCTCCAGACCTGAACCCAATTGAAAATCTTTAGAGGGAACTGAAACTCAATGTTGCCCAGTGACAGCACCAAAACCTGAAAGATCAGGACAAGATCTGTATGGAGGAGTGGGCCAAAATCCTGCTGCAATGAGTGCAAATTTGGTCAAGAACTACATGATACGTCTGACCTCTGTAATTGCAAACAGATGTTTCTGTACCAAATATTAAGTTCTGTTTTTCTATTGTAGCAAATACTTATGTCATGCAATAAAATTCTAATTAATTATGTAAAAATCATATAACGTGATTTTTCTGTGTTTTTTTAAGATGTTGTCTAAGTGTACCTACGATAAAAATTATAGGCGTCTCCATTCTTTGTAGGTGAGAAAACTTTCAAAATCGGCAGTGTATCAAACACTTATTTTTCCCACTGTAGATAGATAGATAGACATATAATAAATAGATAATAGATAGATATCTTGTAGATATAAAATTTCACAAGCCCCCTACATATAATAAATTTATATCCTTTAGTGCATTTCATGTGGCACTAAAGGGTATTTAGCCTGGTTTAACCTAATAAATAAATAATTTTAAAAAATGATGTGGGGTCCACCATATTTTTAATAACCAGAAAAGGTAAGGCAGACAGCTTTGAGCTGATATTATCAGCCTGGGAAGGTCTCTGGTTATTGGGCCATTCCCAGTCTAAAACTACCAGCCTGCTGCCACCACAGAAGAGGCGCATTTCATTAGGTGCACCATTTTTCCTGGTGCGTTGGCAATCGGGGTAATGGTAGCTGGGGTTGAAGTCAGCAGTCATTTGTTAAAAAATCACAGTTTCCATCAACCCCTGGTGTTAGTAATAGAGAGATGTCTATCAGACACCCCTATTACTAACTTAGTGATCAAAATTTTTTCCTCAGCCAGATTAGAGCTGATGAGAAACTCATAGATGAGCACTGACTCACTGAATAAGATTGGTCAGAGTGCAATGCCATTTTTTTCACGCATTGCACTCTTCCGATTTAGGTGCAGATGTGAGTGAACCCTAAGAGTGATACCTTTAATGACGAACCATAAAAATTATATTTGCAAACTTTCAGATCACAGGTTCTCCTTTGTCAGGAATGTTCACAAATAAAATGCTAAAACAAGAGCACACTTCTTAAATGTTGTGCATTTTGTTTCAGTAGTTCAGTTGTAAACCAGCCTGATGAAGGAGCCTCTGTGCTCTGAAGGCTTACAAATATTTTCATGGTTAGCCAATAAATGTATTCCTCTTAATACCTTGGTGTTTTTAGGCATAAAAGTATTTACATAGATTTTTCTGGATAACACGGTAGCACAATATAATTTTTTATTGTACATCATATATTTTTTATTGTTCAGCATTTTTTATTGTTTAGAAATTCAAAATCACAGAAAACAAGTAAGAACTGCATATAAGATATGAGTCAGTGTTTTGAAATTCGAATTTATCCACATTGACAAATGTTCCCCCAAAATTTGATTTGCATTGAATTTATTTCATCTCAATACTATACTATAAAGCCTCTGTTTAGCCGGAAAAGATGTGAATAAAACTGACCAAGCAATACGTGAAACACAGGTCGAACAGTAGGTGGCAGCCTGATCTCTATCAGCTCCAATAAGTAATGCAATAATCTAACTTTTTACATTGTCTTTAGTGGACACCCATGATTTACAGTAATCTACTTCAGTACTCCTTTGGTTTATATTGTGCCTGCTATAGACAAACTGTATCTTTATCTTGCTGGTGATACATTATGATCGGCTACCCCGTTCCTCTTCCTAATCCATGTATAGTGTCACTTATAGGGCTTGCTCACACTGCTGTATGTTCATGCGAGAGAATAGGGTCAATTATGATAATGACACTTGGCTCAAACTCTCTCCAAGTGTGAGCTGAGTGTCATCTGACTGTGCTGAGATTCTCTTGCATGAAAGAATCTTATCACAGGTGTGAAGACAGAGACCTTGTTTCCATCTTCTACATTGTCTGTGTCCACGAATTTTGGACTGCATTCAAAGGTCATCTGAGTGCAGTCCAATGTTTTACAAACACCCACAGAGGTGTATGGGTATGCATGGTCCGATAATCGGATGCACTCACAGCATGCCGTATTGGCAAAAAAAACCGCTGAACTGCATTGCCTCATAGTATAACATTGGGCCGAATGCTATCCGATGAAACATCTAATAGCACTCAGCCGTGTTATACGCTGGTGTGAGTGAGACCTGAAATTTTATTTTTCATTCTAGCAAAGAGTGTTATCATTATATTACCCATTGTGGTGTCATGTCTTATACCTTGTTTGCCTTATCATGATCATTGGGGATGCAGATAATGACTGTGTCACACAACCAGGATCTCCCTGCTGCTGTTAATCACTGAAATGCCACTGTAAGGCTAAGTGCACACGTTCAGGAATATTTGCGTTTTTTTTCGCGTTTTTTTCCGCGATTTTCCGCGGTAAAAACGCGAAAAAAAACGCAAGCATTAAGCATCCTATACATGTTAATTGATTCCGCATGTTTTGGCCACATGTTGCGTTTTTTTCCTATACATGTTAATTGATTCCGCATGTTTTGGCCACATGTTGCGTTTTTTAATTTTGCGCAATGTAAGCGGTTCATGTGCGGTGGTACCCAGGGTCTGGAGGAGAGGAGACTCTCCTCCAGGCCCTGGGTACCATATCCCTGGTAAAACAATAATTAAAATAATAAATAATGATATTCTCACCTTCCGGCGGCCCCCGCAGCCTTCCCGCCTTCAGCGACGCTCCCGGCAACTCCCGGTCCCAAGAGTCCTTTGCGAGAATCACCCAGATGGCGTAGCGGTCTCGCGAGATGCTACGTCATCTGTGTGATTTGTCGCAATGCATCCTTGGGACCGGGAGTTGCCGGGAGCGTCGCTGAAGGCGGGAAGGCTGCGGGGGCCGCCGGAAGGTGAGAATATCATTATTTATTATTTTAATTATTATTTTAACATTAGATCTCTTTACTATTGATGAGGCATAGGCGGCATCAATAGTAAAAAGTTGGTCACACGTGTCAAACACTATGTTTGACTCGTGTGACCAACCTGTCAATCAGTTTTCCAAGCGATGCTACAGATCGCTAGGAAAACGCTAGCATTCTGCAAGTTAATTACGCTTGCAAAACGCTATTATTCTGGCGGGAATACGCTTACAAAAAACGTGCGTATTTCCCGGGAGAAGTGCGGGATTGCCGCGGAAATTTCCGCGGCAATTCCGCAACGTGTGAACTTAGCCTTAATCTCTGACAGGTACTGTATTTGCAGCACACAGGCTGGGGGATGTGCTGCTCTACACACCATTAGCCCACAACGACACGATCACAAGACTGATGATGGGTTGCATGACAGTTGGGTATATGCTGAAATCCCATATGCCTGTCATAACGGTGCTTCGTTGAAGTCCAGCCTGTGGCTAGACTTCATAGGAGACTGTGAACTTTACTATATACTGAAATGTGTATATATATACTATGGCATTAGAATATATAGAACAAGCGATAGGACGATTACAGATACAAGTCCCGTATGGAGACCTAAAAAATAAAGTTATAACGAAAAAAAAGTGTGAGAAATATGAAGATTGGAATTACCCCCATTAAAAATAAAGACATTTTAAAAATAAATATATATGGTATCACTGTTTCTGTGAAAGTTCGATCCTTCAAAATATAAAACTAAGTAACCCAATTAGTAAATGCTGTAAAGAGAAAACAAGCAACACACCAGAATTGCATTTTTGGGCACCACAAGACCTAAAAAAATGCAGTAAAAAGCGATCAAATGTCATATCAAGCCTAAAACAGTATCAATAGAAACTTTGGATCGCCATGCATAAAAACAGGCCCTCACACATGATGGAAAAATGAAAACGTTATGGATCACACAATCAAGTAGATTTTTTTTTCAAATTTCTGATTTTTTTTTCACCACCTAAATCATAAATATACAACTGTGGTTTTGTAAGGAGGAAGACCGGGCTGCGGGCACCTGTGCTGCGCCAGATCAGGAACTATTGAGGCTGCGTCCCAGCTTGTCCGGGGAAAAGAATAGGGAACCGGACAGACCTCGTCACCCGGAAGCAGGGGGGTGTGGTGACCAAGAAAGCGCGAGCAGCGAGCGGTGGTGTCAGAGCAGGTGTGTGTGCAGCGTGCTCTGTTTAGTGTGCAGCAGCACTGCAGCGTATCGCGGTCGGCTACACACCGGGATCAGTAGCAGAGGAAGGGCCATGAGCTCCGTTAAGCTCAGTGCCACGCGCGGGCATAGGAACGTGGGCCGTGCGCAGGACTTGTCGTTGTGGCCCTCTTTGCCGGACAGAACACCGCAGCCTCCAACTGACAACAGAAGATATACCTTGAGCTGTAGAAACTCCTCTGAGAACATTGCGCCGGTCATCGTTGGGACTACAACCCTCACCGGATCAACTGCGGCCGAGGAAACCGCAGACATGGTAAGTTTATTGACTGGACTGCTATCACGTTGTTGTTTACTTCCCTTTCATTGCCATTTAACTGTTTATCTCCCTGCAAGGAGTATTTTTACTGTCCAATTAAATTGTTAACCCTTGATCTGCCTTTCTTGCGTCACTGCATCCCTCAACCTGCTCACAGTATCGCTGTAAGCATACTGACCTGGAGAATGATATTTGCAGGTCAATTTTCCAGTACAATGAATGCCATAAAAAGACAACACAATTGTAGAATTGCTTTTTTTGTGCAATTTCACCACACTTGGAATTCTTTTCCCTTTTTCCTGTACGTTAAATGGTAAAATAAATGGTGCCATTTCAGATTATAACTCATCCCAAAAAATCAAGCCCTCATAGGTGCCCCTATAGGAGTCCCACTCAGCAGCCTGAGCACCTACCTTCACCTGCTAACATCAAGCAAAAAAACACAAAAGAGAATGAAGCAAAAATCAAATCCTTGATCATTTCACACAAAACTCCAAAAATGGGACAGACAAAAGTATTGGCACCCTCAGCCTAATACTTGGTTGCACAACCTTTAGCCAAAATAACTGCGAACAACCGCTTCCGGTAACCATCAATGAGTTTCTTATAATGCTGTGCTGGAATTGTAGACCATTCTTCTTTGGCAAACTGCTCCAGGTCCCTGATATTTGAAGGGTGCCTTCTCCAAACTGCCATTTTGAGATCTCTCCACAGGTGTTCTATGGGATTCAGGTGTGGACTAGGGTTGAGCATTCCGATACTGCAAATATCGGGTATCGGCCGATATTGGCTGTATCGGAATTCCGATTCCGAGTACCGATATTTTCGTCATATCGGATACCGGAATCGGAATGTCACTGTCACTGTCAGTGTCCGTCGGTCGGGTCTGTCAGGAGTCAGCGGCACTTACCCGGCAGAAGATCTCCGGCGGTCACATCCCAGACTGCTTGATGGCCGCCATCCTCTTCTCCCTGGCGGTCACATGCAGTTTCTCGCGATAACTGCAGTGACTGCTGGGTAATCGCGGCCGTAAAGCAGTCCGATGACGTCACCGCCGGAGAAGCAGGTAATCAGCTGTGCTGCGCCGGGATGTCAGGCTCTGCCTGGCATTCCGATGTAGCAGAGCTGGATCGTCGTGGGACACTCGTTACTATGGACTGCGTCGGACAGGTGGTATACTGTTGGTTTGTTTTTTTTCTTTTTTTACAGGAGATCGATGGCGTCGCAGGAATGAGAGTGTAATAAAAGAAATGAAAACTGTGTTGTCTCTTTTATTTCATTAAAAGACTTTTTTCTTGCTGTGTCTTTTTTTTTTAAACATTTAAAAACTTTGGGATTAATAATGGATCGGTGTCTTATTGACGCCTCTCCATTATTAACCGGGCTTATTGTCACCGTGCAATCAACGGTGACACTAACCCCTTATTACCCCGCTTGCCACCGCTACAGGGCAAGTGGGAAGAGCCGGGTAAAGTGCCACAATTGGCACATCTTTTGATGCGCCAAATGTGGGGCTGCTGTAGCCTGGTATTATCAGGCTGTTGAGGGCCAAAATCCATGGGCCTTGACAGTCTTTTAATACCAGGCCGCAGCAGTCTGCATTTTACTTGGCTGGTTAACAAAAATAGGGGGGATCCCCACGCCGTTTTTTTTTTCGAGGGGATCCCCTATTTTTGTTAACCAGCCAAGCTAAGCAGACTGCTGTGGCCTGGTATTATCAGGCTTGCAAGGTCCATGGCTATTGGATCCTTACCAGCCTGAAAAACCAGGCCTCAGCGGTCCGCTTCATCTGGCTGGTTAACAAAAATAGGGGGGACCCCACGCTAATTTTTTTCGAGGGGATCCCCTATTTTTGTTAATCAGCCAAGATATGCAGACTGCTGTGGCCTGGTATTATCAGGCTGGCAAGGTCCATGGATCTTGGCTCCTTAACAGCCTGAAAATCCAGGCCTCAGCGGTCTGCTTCATCTGGCTGGTTAACAAAAATAGGGGGGACCCCACGCCATTTTTTTTTCAAAGGGAACCCCTATTTTTGTTAATCAGTTCCCTCTGACGTCACTGATGATGTCCCTGGCTGACCTGAAGTGAAAGTGGAAAGCAATCAATTAAGCTTTCCACTTCCTCTCCTGTCAGCCAGGAGAGGAGCTCATTCATTTGGGGGTTTACTGTGAGGCTGCAGCATTAGCTGCGGTCCCTGCAGTAAACATTAACCCTTTCTGAAGGATTACACCGTGGGACCTGACTGTGCATGGGATAGGTAAGAATAATTTTGCTTTATTATTTTATTTTTATTGCAGGAAATGGTTTTAGCAGGTAAATAAAATATGGTCAAAAACTGTGTGATTATTTCATTAAACTTCTTTTTTATTAAAGTGTGTGTGTTTGATTTTTCTTTCATACAATAGGATTAATAATTGATAGTTGTCTAATTGACAGCTCTCAATTATTAACCTGGCTTAAAGTGACCTTTCAATTGCAAGGTCATTTTAACCCCTTATTAACCCATTCGCCACCGCTACAGGGCAATGGGAATAGACGGGCAAAGTGCCAGAAAGGGCAAATCTAATTAGAGATTTGCCCTATCTGGGGTGTCTGGGGGCAGATGTTAGTAGCCGGGGGGGGGGCCAAAAATAATGGTCCCTCTCTGGGCTATTATTATCTGCCCACACTCACTGGCTTTGTCTGTCTGGTTGCGAAAATAGGGCGGGAGCCCACGCATTTTTTTTCAGCAATTTTACACCTCATATATATATATATATATATACATGTTGTTGAGTTTGTGACACATATATATATATATTTATAGTTCATACTCTTCTACATAGTATAATAGCCGCTAATTCAATTGCCGGCTTTTGTGAAAATGCAGAACCCGACATGAAATGACACTTGGTTTACATAGAGTTAACCATGTCTTTTCATGTAGTTTGATATCTGATTTGCACAAACAATTACATGAGTGTAAGTGTGCAAAATTTCACACCTGTAGGGGTTAATTAAAGGTGTAAATTCGTAGCAAAAAAGTCCGGTTTTTTTACAACAAATTTATACCTTTAATTAACCTCTACAGGTGTGAAATTTTGCACACTTACACTCATGTAATTGTTTGTGCAAATCAGATATCAAACTACATGAAAAGACATGGTTAACTCTATGTAAACCAAGTGTCATTTCATGTCGGGTGCTTCTGTCTTTTCACAAAAGCCGGTTTTACCCGGCAATTGAATCAGAGGCTATTTTACTATGTAGAAGTGTATAAACTATAAATATATGTATATATATATGTCACAATGACATGTATATATATATATGTATTCTATGTGTGTATATTTAGTGTTTACAAGGAAAGAAAGAGGCTTTTTTAGTTACGATATTTTGTTCCCATAGACTTACATTGGATATCCGGTATCGGGTATCGCGATATTTTAATGGTATCGGCGATACATTCCGATTCAGATACTTTTGGATATCGGAAAGTATCGCTCAACTCTAGTGTGGACTCATTGCCGGCCACCTTAGAAGTCTCCAGTGCTTTCTCTCAAACCATTTTATAGTGCTTTTGGAAGTGTATTTTGGGTCATTGTCCTGCTGGAAGACCCATGACCTCTGAGGGAGACCCTGCTTTCTCACACTGGGCCCTACATTATGCTGCAAAATTTGTTGGTAGTCTTCAGACTTCATAATGCCATGCACACGGTCAAGCAGTCCAGTGCCAGAGGCAGCAAAGCAACCCCAAAACATCAGGGAACCTCCGCCATGTTTGACTGTAGGGACCGTTTTCTTTTCTTTGAATGCCTCTTTTTTTTTGCCTCTTTTTTTTCCTGTAGTCGAGGTTCTTTATCCACCATCCGCACAATCTTGCATTGAAATCTCTCGTCAATTTTTCTTTTCTTTCCACATCTAGGGAGGTTAGCCACAGTGCCATGGGCTTTAAACCTCTTGACACTGCGCATGGAAGACACAGGAACATTCAGGTCTTTGAAGATGGACTTGTAGCCTTGAGATTGCTCATGCTTCCTCACAATTTGGTTTCTCAAGTCCTCAGACAGTTCTTTGGTCTTCTTTCTTTTCTCCATGGTCAATGTGGTACACACAAGGACACAGGACAGAGGTTGAGTCAACTTTAATCCATGTTAACTGGCTGCAAGTGTGATTTAGTTATTGCCAACACCTGTTAGGTGCCACAGGTAAGTTACAGGTGCTGGTGATTACACGAATTAGAGAAGCATCACATGATTTTTCAAACAGTGCCAATACTTTTGTCCACCCCCTTTTTTAGGTTTGGTGTGGAATTATATTCAATTTGGCTTTAGATCAATTCTTTTTGTGTTTTTTCATTGAAGACAAATTAAATGAAGATAATAATACCAAAGAATATGTGTTTGCAATCATTTTCAGGAAGAAACTGAGTATTATCTGACAGAATTGCAGGGGTGCCAATACTTTTGGCCACCACTGTATATGGAATTGTGTATTAGTGTAACGGGTCAGGTAGGTGGAACCTCTGAGCTTTATTTATACAAGAAGGTTATACTTGTAAGAGAGCGGGTGGCGCCCAGGGAGACGGACAGGAAGTCACGGCAAGTGACGGGGCAGTCTCTGGTTATACGGGAAAGGATCACGGCAAGTGACCGGGGCAGTCTCTGGATTGACAGGCAGGTTGTCACGGCAAGTGACCGGGGCAGTCTCTGGATAGACAGGCAGGTTGTCACGGCAAGTGACCGGGGCAGTCTCTGGATTGACAGGCAGGTTGTCACGGCAAGTGACCGGGGTAGTCTCTGGATAGACTGGCAGGTTGTCACGGCAAGTGACCGGGGTAGTCTCTGGATAGACAGGCAGGTTGTCACGGCAAGTGACCGGGGCAGTCTCTGGATTGACAGGCAGGTTGTCACAGCAAGTAACCGGGGCAGTCTCTAGATGGACAGGTATATACGACCTGAGATGGTGAAGCCTCCCGGTAGGCTAGCAGGCAGATGGCGGATGGACACTCCCAAGTGAGCAGGCGAGAGTCTCTGGAACAGCCGGGGATCACCGCTTGTGACGTCCGAACCTCCGGGTAGGGCTGCAGTCAGATGGCAGATGATCGCTCCCAAGTGAGCAGGCAAGAGTCTCTGGAATAGCCGGGGATCACCGCTTGTGACGTCCGAACCTCCGGGTAGGGCTGCAGTCAGATGGCAGATGATCGCTCCCAAGTGAGCAGGCAAGAGTCTCTGGAATAGCCGTGGATCACCACTTGTGACGTCCGAACCTCCGGGTAGACTTGCGGACAGGTAGCATACAGCAAACGGGCAGGAAACAGGCAGGTAACTGGTAACGGGACCTGAGGGCTGAAGCAGAGTGAAACAGTGCAACAACAACATTGCTCGGGCACCTCCATTAAGGAGGAAGCCCTTAATATAGGGTGGAGTCCTCCGGCATTGGCCGGGGACTTATTTGAAAAATGCGCGCGGCTCCTTTAAGAGCGGGGGAGGGCACGGGCGCGCGCCCTAAGTCCAGCAGCAGGGAAGGAGCGCGCGGCCCCAGCAGGGCGGAAGGAGGACGCTGAGGAAGGGTAAGGGGGCGACGTCCCTGCCTGGCAGAGGACGCTGCTGCAGGGGAACAGCGTCCCTGCCTGGCAGAAGGCAGGGATGCCGACGCTACAGTACCCTCCCCTCTAGGCCCCCCCCCTCTTTAGGCCAGAAAGAAATTTAGCTAGGATGAGAGGGGCATGGATGTTCTCCCGAGGCTCCCACGTTCTCTCCTCAGGACCAAACCCCTTCCAATCCACCAAAAAATAAGTCTTTCTTCCTACCCTTTTGGTGGCCAGAATGTTCTCTACCTCAAATTCATCGTCAGCAGACACTGGAGCAGGAGGTGTACCTGTAGACTTGAAAAAAGAGTTAAGTACCACCGGTTTGAGGAGAGATACATGGAAAGAGTTAGGAATGCGCAAATTGGCCGGGAGTTTCAATTTATAGGACACCGGGTTGATCTGACTGATGATCTCAAAGGGACCGATGAACCGAGGGCCTAACTTGTAGGAAGGAATCTTGAGCCGGACATACTTGGACGAAAGCCAGACCTTATCCCCAGGACGGAATTGAGGAGGATCCAGACGTCTTTTGTCAGCATGTCTCTTCATACGCTCGGATGACTGAATGAGTGCGGATTGGGTACTCTCCCATATGGAGGAAAATTCTCTAACCAGAGATTCCGCAGCTGGATTGTCCACAGAGATGGTGACAGGAACAGGGATCCGAGGGTGCTGACCGAAGACTACAAAAAACGGAGACTTGGAGGAAGATTCGCTCTCGTGATTATTGTAAGAGAATTCGGCCCAAGGCAGGAGCTCCACCCAGTCAGAAAGGTGGGCATTAACGAAGTGCCGGAGATAACTGATCAGATTCTGATCGCTCAACTTGTCCATTGGACTGCGGGTGGTAAGCGGAGGAGAAATCCAAGGTGACGTCTAGCAACTTACAAGTGGCTCTCCAGAAACGTGAGGTGAACTGTACCCCACGATCCGACACAATGTGACGAGGCAGACCATGGAGACGGAAGATGTGGCGGATAAAGTCTTTAGCCAACTCGGGTGCAGACGGAAGACCTGGCAGAGGAATGAAGTGAGCCATCTTGGAAAAGCGGTCAGCGACCACCCAAATAACCGTACAACCGGCAGAAACGGGCAGATCTGTTATGAAGTCCATGGCTATATGCTGCCAGGGGGCAGCGGGTACAGGAAGCGGAAGAAGACGGCCGGCAGGCAGGTGTCTCGGAACTTTGTTGCGGGCACAGGAGACACAGGCAGATACAAAGTCTATTACGTCCTTGTGCAGGTAGGCCACCAATAATGCCGGGTTATGAGTTGGAGGGTCTTTTTCTGACCAGCGTGGCCAGCTAGTTTAGACGAATGACCCCAGTGTAGGATTCTCTTCCGGTCGGTTACTGATACGAACGTCTTACCAGGAGGAAGACGATTTAGACTCACGGGAGCCACCCGCATCACTCTGGCGGATCGATGATATGTTTAGGTTCTTCCTCGAGATCTGACACCAGGAAAGACCGGGACAAGGCATCAGCCTTGACGTTCTTGTCAGCCGGGCGAAAATGCAAGAGAAAATCGAAGCGGGCAAAAAACAAGGACCACCGGGCTTGGCGAGGGTTAAGTCTCTGAGCATGCTGGAGGTAAGCCAGATTCTTGTGGTCCGTGTAAATGATTACCGGATGAAGAGCCCCCTCGAGTAGGTAACGCCACTCCTCCAATGCCAACTTGATGGCCAATAACTCTCGGTCTCCTATGGATTCGTTGCGCTCGGAGGAGGAGAAGAGTTTGGAGAAGAAGCCGCAGTATACCATCCTCCCGGATGAAGATTTTTGAGTGAGTACCGCTCCGGCTCCAGAGGAGGAAGCGTCCACCTCCAGGAAGAACTGCTTGTTGCCGTCCGGGCGATGCAGCACTGGAGCGGAAGAGAAGGCCTGTTTAAGGAAAGAAAGGCCTCCTCTGCTTCGGGCGTCCACTGTTTGGGGTTAGCATCCTTGCGGGTGAGCGCGGAGATTGGAGCAGTCCTGGAAGAGAAGTGCGGTATGAAGAGGCGGTAATAGTTGGCGAATCCCAGGAACCGCTGAATGGCCTTCAACCCCTCCGGTCGAGGCCACTTCTCGATGGCAGACAGTTTCTCCGGATCCATTCGTAGGCCTGTCTGAGAAATGATGTAGCCCAAAAACGAAAGCGAGGTCTGCTCAAAGAGGCACTTCTCATATTTGGCGAAGAGTTGATTCTGCCTGAGCCTGAGCAGAACCTGACGAACATCCCTCCGGTGAGACTGGAGGTCCGGAGAGAAGACCAAGATATCGTCTAGGTACACCACAACGCAAGAGTAGAGGAGGTCCCGAAAGATGTCATTGACCAACTCCTGAAAGACTGCTGGAGCATTACAGAGACCAAAGGGCATCACCAAATACTCGTAGTGGCCGTCCCGGGTGTTGAATGCCGTCTTCCATTCATCTCCCCGACGGATACGAACCAGGTTGTATGCCCCACGAAGATCCAGTTTGGTGAAGATTCTCGCCCCTCTAAGTCGATCAAACAATTCTGGAATGAGCGGAAGAGGGTACTTATTCTTCACCGTGATCAAATTTAAGCCTCTGTAGTCAATACAGGGACGGAGAGATCCGTCTTTCTTTTTTACGAAGAAGAAACCTGCTCCCGCTGGGGAGGTAGATTTCCGGATGAATCCTTTGGCCAAGTTCTCCTCGATATATTCGGACATCGACCTGGTCTCAGCAGCGGACAATGGGTAAATACGCCCACGGGGAGGCGTAGTACCAGGTAGCAGGTCGATCGGGCAATCATACGGTCTGTGTGGGGGTAATGTCTCTGCTTCCTTTTTATTAAAGACATCAGCGAAAGACCAATATGGAATCGGGAGTCCTGGTAGATTAGCAGGTGTAGGAGAAGGACGGACAGGATGAACAGGCACCAGACACGTTTGATGACAGTCCTGTCCCCAGCGAAGAATCTCTCCAGTCTGCCAGTCGAGCACGGGTGCATGCTTTTGGAGCCAAGGCAGACCTAGTAAGAAAGCGTGAGAGAGTCCAGGTAGAACATGAAATGAGATACTCTCAGAATGTAACATTCCCACCTGCAGGGTTATAGCCTCGGTGATAAGCTGGATGGGACGTGGTAGAAGACCCCCATCTACAGCAGCAACAGATACTGGTTCAAGCAGAGGTTTGGTGGGAATGCAATATTTCTCTACCAGAGCCTGTGAAACGAGATTCCCAGCTGCTCCAGAATCAAGTTGGGCTAGTTCGAAGTAACGGTTCTCACCGAGGAGAATTGAGACAGACAGCAGCAGAGATGAAGAGGATTTATTCTTGTCTAGGTGGACCTCTCCGAGCGAACCTAGACACAGGCGTTTCCCGACCTCTCTGGGCAGGTACGGATCCGGTGCTCCTTACTGCCACAGTAGAAGCAACTCCCCTCAGCACGGCGTGAGTCCTGACGGGCTTTGACCATCTTGGTCTGGTCGACCTGCATGGGCTCTGCCGGGGGCACTTGAGGAGATACGGAAGGAGTTACAGGTCTCTGAAATGAAGGAGCTAGGCGAGGAAACCTTCTCTCATGGGTGACCTCTTTGGCTCGCTCCTGGAACCGTAGATCAATTCGATTGGCCAGAGTTATTAGGTCATCGAGAGAGGTTGGAATGTCCCGACCGGCAAGTTCATCTTTAATGCGGCCGGACAGGCCCTCCCAGAAGACAGCTATCAGAGCGTCATTATCCCAAGCCAGCTCTGAGGCAAGGGTACGAAACCTTATGGCATATTGACCCACGGTGAGACTCTACTGACGAAGACGCAGCAGAGATGATGCAGAGGAGGTCTTCCGTCCGGGTTCATCGAATACCTTCCGGAAGGCTAAGAGAAAAGCAGACAGGTTAGACACCAGAGGATCTTCTCTTTCCCAAAGAGGATTTAGCCAGGCCAGGGCCTCTCCGGTGAGATGTGACATGATGAAGGCAATTTTGGCCCGGTCAGAGTTAAACTGGTGTGCCAGGAGTTCAAAATGCAGGGTACATTGGTTGATGAAACCCCGAGCCAGAGCAGGGTCGCCTCCAAACCGAGGAGGAGCTGAAAGTCGAGGTCCTGGAATAGAAACCACGGAGTTGGTAAGCAGCGGAACTGCCGGATTGTGAGTCATGGTGCTCGCGGTGGTTGTCGGGGAAGTATTCAGAGTGTCCAGGCGGGAATTAACACACCGCAGATGACCCAGGATGGACTCCTGTTGAGACCTCTGACGAGACAGTTCATGACACAGGTCAGATAGCGAAGGGGTTTGGGTGCCACCGGGTTCCATGGCCCGAGCAAACTGTAACGGGTCAGGTAGGTGGAACCTCTGAGCTTTATTTGTACAAGAAGGTTATACTTGTAATAGAGCGGGTGGCGCCCAGGGAGACGGACAGGAAGTCACGGCAAGTGACAGGGCAGTCTCTGGTTATACGGGAAAGGATCACGGCAAGTGACCGGGGCAGTCTCTGGATTGACAGGCAGGTTGTCACGGCAAGTGACCGGGGCAGTCTCTGGATAGACAGGCAGGTTGTCACGGCAAGTGACCGGGGCAGTCTCTGGATTGACAGGCAGGTTGTCACGGCAAGTGACCGGGGTAGTCTCTGGATAGACTGGCAGGTTGTCACGGCAAGTGACCGGGGTAGTCTCTGGATAGACAGGCAGGTTGTCACGGCAAGTGACCGGGGCAGTCTCTGGATTGACAGGCAGGTTGTCACAGCAAGTAACCGGGGCAGTCTCTAGATGGACAGGTATATACGACCTGAGATGGTGAAGCCTCCCGGTAGGCTAGCAGGCAGATGGCGGATGGACACTCCCAAGTGAGCAGGCGAGAGTCTCTGGAACAGCCGGGGATCACCGCTTGTGACGTCCGAACCTCCGGGTAGGGCTGCAGTCAGATGGCAGATGATCGCTCCCAAGTGAGCAGGCAAGAGTCTCTGGAATAGCCGGGGATCACCGCTTGTGACGTCCGAACCTCCGGGTAGGGCTGCAGTCAGATGGCAGATGATCGCTCCCAAGTGAGCAGGCAAGAGTCTCTGGAATAGCCGTGGATCACCACTTGTGACGTCCGAACCTCCGGGTAGACTTGCGGACAGGTAGCATACAGCAAACGGGCAGGAAACAGGCAGGTAACTGGTAACGGGACCTGAGGGCTGAAGCAGAGTGAAACAGTGCAACAACATTGCTCGGGCACCTCCATTAAGGAGGAAGCCCTTAATATAGGGTGGAGTCCTCCGGCATTGGCCGGGGACTTATTTGAAAAATGCGCGCGGCTCCTTTAAGAGCGGGGGAGGGCGTGGGCGCGCGCCCTAAATCCAGCAGCAGGGAAGGAGCGCGCGGCCCCAGCAGGGCGGAAGGAGGACGCTGAGGAAGGGTAAGGGGGGCGACGTCCCTGCCTGGCAGAGGACGCTGCTGCAGGGGAACAGCGTCCCTGCCTGGCAGAAGGCAGGGACGCCGACGCTACAATTAGCAAGCCAGTCATTTTGTACTGTTTTTCTACTGAACCCCAGTAGGTTTATGCTCCTATTCTGTAGTCCCAGTTGTTCTTGTTATGTTGTCTCATGCTATGTATCAGCTCTCACAATTATTGTAATGATCTATTATTAAATATATTGTAAATATTTTTCTAATAAATTTGGTACTATTGATTAACATTTTTTATGGTGACCTTATTTCTATATAGTTAATTTACTCTTTAGATTAAGTGTTCACATCTTGGTTGCTTGATTAACACTCCTGTAGTGTCTTTGAAGATATAGCTTCAGATCTAGAGGATAAGCTTTGTTGGTGTATTAGTTATCAAACCCCGTCAGTCACTGCCAGAGTCTCCCAGATACACGAGAACACACGTTGCCACCACCAGCTCCTGGTTCTATTAATATCTGTTTAGGAGCCAACCCCAATCAGTAGCTTTGGCTTAATTTAGCATGTAGGTCGTGAAGATACGTTTATAGAGCAAGGAGAAACGAAGCTAGTAATTTTATATTTTACTCCAAAAAGTAGGCAGTGTTTGCAAAAACATACAAGATATTATAAAGGGAGACAATTACAATATGTACAAAGCAATTATGAAATAAAAAGGATGAAAGATGAAAAGAAATGTACAGCGATCTTATATCATTCCATGGTAAGCCATGCGGCAGGGAGGATGGGCAAACGCAGGGTCGGCTCCAGGTTTTCATGGGCCCCGGGCAAAAGAGTCTCAATGGGCCCCTTTAACACATACCACAATTCATGATGCACAGATACGGCAGAGAAATATAGTTATAGTACAATGACAAACATTTCACTTACTTCATACATTACATGAGTGATATCTATTGTAAAATCTACAATAGCTCAAAAGACAAACAGTCTTGTCATCCATACAGTATTATGGGCACCACATAGTGCTCCATACAGAATAATGGGCCCCATATAATGTTCCATACAGTATTATGAGCACCCCATAGTGCTCCATGCAGAATAATGAGCCCCATATATTGCGCTATACAGTATAATGAGCTCCATATATTGCTTCATACAGTATTATGGGCATCACATAGTGTTCCATACAGAATAATGAGCCCCATATAATGCTCCATATATAATGGGCCCCAAATAATGCTCCATATATAATGGACCCTATAAGATGCTCCATATATAATGGGCCCCAAATGATGCTCCATATATAATGGCTCCCATATGATGTTCCATATATAATGGGCCCCTTATGATTCTCCAGTATATGATGGGCCCCATATATGATGTTTCAGTGCATGATGGGCCCCATATAATACTTCATATATAATGGATCTATATATGATGCTCCAGTATATTATGGGCCCGATATAATGCTCCATATATAATGGGCCCCATATATGATGCTCCAATGTATGATTGGCCCCATATAATGCTCCATATATAATAGGCTACATATATGATCCTTCATTGTAAGATGGGCCCCATATATAATGCTCCAGTGTATGATGGGCACCATATATGGTACTCCAGTGTATGATGGGCCCCATATGATGGTCTCCATATATTGCACCAAACATAAAAAAATAAAAAATTAAATACCTCTCCTCACTGGCCGCTGCTCTGCTCGAGGCACCGGCCCCTGGTACTGGCACAGGGCCCCCATAGCATGCCGATGTCCCGGACTGTGATTGGGCCCCCCACCTACTCAGGGCCCAGGCACTTGCCCGGGTGTGCCGGGTGCTGATGCCGGCCCTGGGCATACGTCCCAGTGCATCCGATCAGGATCTTGTTGTGAATGGGTTTGAGATGAGTTCTGGGCAGAGGCTCCCTCTGGTGGTTACAAGCGGTACTAGTGAGGATTGTGAGGACTGGGAATCAGGTGTTACTGACTGGTCTTATATAAGGGAGTCATTTTCCCATCAGGGTTGCCGGTGATCAATTGTTCTGGTCTGAATCCTTCTTTCCAGTTTCCCTTGTAGCCTGCTGTGTCGTGTCTGCATCTCCTGCTATCAGATAAGACAATTTCTTATTTTGTGTTTTGCTATATTTTTGCATTTTGTCCTGCACTTCTGTGGGGGCCTTCAGGGTCCCTCCGGGGGCTTTTGCCCTCTCAGTTTGGTTCAGCCACTGAGTTTTGTACTTTTGCTTTTTCCAGTTTTTTTTCATTGGCTGCTGTTTTGATTTTGTTACACCAGAGAACTAATTTAGGTGGTAGAGGTCGTGTGATCTCAGGTGATTTTGAAATTAGTAGAGTTGGTGTTTTTTCAGGGTTTTCTGAGATTGCAGTAAGTACCCTTCCTGTCCTTTTCTATTTAGATAGTTTGGGCCCCAGCGTTTGCTCATACTATTTTCTTTCTGTGTCAGTATTTCCTCTTGTCTAACCGCCATTACATGTTTGGGGGCTTTCTATTATCTTTGGGGTTCTGCTCCGGGGCAGATAGCTTTCCTATTTCTATCTTTAGGTGTAGTTAGTTTCTCAGGCTGTGACGAGGCGTCTAGGACCAACGTAGGAACGCTCCACGGCTGCCTCTAGTTGCGGTGGTTAGTCAGGGTACTGCAATCTCATAGATTCCAACTGCTCTGGTGTATTTCCTTTTTTACCTGCACTCCTCAGCTACCGTAACATAACAGGATCTGGTCAGTCACTTCCCAAGTAAAAAGAGAGAGAGCTTCCTTAATTGGATACCTAAACTTATACCTCGCTGTTCATGACATCACTGAGGGAGCGGAGCTATGGGATATACTCCCCTTTCACGAGGACTGAAAACTTACTAACCCGTTATTAAGTTCATATCTCCGGCCGGGAAGCTCATAGAAGGAAGACAAAAGAATATTTTTTCTCAGCATGACATGGTGGTTCATTTAAGTCTAAACACGAAGTTGCTACATGACCTGCTTATGGAGAAATCCATTTCTCAGATTCTGATGGTTCTGGATCCTAGAGATTTCACTGGGGTGTAGGTCTACCGATAGGCATGCAAATATGTAAGTTTCATATTTATAACACCAACTGGGGTCAAGATATGCCATACTATTACGTTTTTAAGTGAACAAAGAGGTCACCATGCGGCTTGAAAGCTGCCCTATCAGTTTTAACTGGTAGAAGGAGGTGGGGTGAAATCACACACTGGAGTCTCAAGTTACATAGAGTATGTAGTGAGAATGAGCTGGGAGGGGGGTCAAAAAGCCCACAGTGTGTGTCTGCAGAGAGTGTCAGTGAAGCCATGGATTGTTCTAGAAATATGTGATGATAAAGAAAACCAGAAATCATATTTATATTATCATGACATCTCCCCCTTTTGGACTGCGCTACAGAGGCAGGACCTCTTAGTACTCTTCCTTGTGCACCTCGGCAGGTTCGCCTCGGCAGGACAACTCATCGACATTGACATGCTCGCTGCCCTTTTTGTGTCTAACGGTAAAGTCGTACTGTTGGAGGGCAAGGCTCCAGCGTAGCAACCTTCTGTTGGTATCGGACACAGATTGTAGCCAGCTCAGTGGGTTGTGGTCGGTTACCACAGTGAAGGTGTGACCGTACAGGTAGGACTGCAAATGTTGCAGGGCCCAGACCATGGCCAGGCACTCCTTCTCTATGGTGGAATAGGCCATTTCCCCCAGTAGAAGCTTCAGGCTCAGGTACAACATGGGGTGCTCTTAGCTCCCCGAGTCGATCTGGCTGAGCACAGCACCGAGTCCAAACTCGCTGGCGTCGGTCTGTACCAGGAATGGCCGACTGCTCTCGACTGCTTTTAACACAGGAGAGTTGCTCAGGGCTGTTTTCAAAGCCTGGAAGGCCACCTCACAGCCGTCTGTGCAGTTGACTGTTTGGGGTAGCTTCTACCTGGTGAGGTCCATCAAGGGCTTTGCAAGGCTGCTATAGTTCTGTACAAAGCGCCTGTAGTACCCTGCAGTGCCCAGAAAGGACATCACCTGTTTCTTGGTCCTGGGGTGGACCGGGACGTAATAGCGTCCACTTTCCCGGGTTCTGGTCTTATAAAACCCCCGCCTACCTGGTGTTAGGGCTGGCGGAACGCACAAAATAAATATAAATAATAAGTGCGTTCGCAGCCCGGGGTCCACCGTGCAGGCAGAGCCTGCTGCTAGTAGGATGGCGGTATGGCAAACTCTGTTACTTCACAGAGTCGCAACTATAGACCCTTTGGCCCTATATGGCGATATAAGCGAACTCTGTTACACCACAGAGTCGCTAAGGTAGAAACGCAGAAATATGGACTGTGTCCTGTTAACTCCACAGGTATGCACAGACAACTGCTGTGCGGACAGCAGTCCGTGGTAACGCAATCAGCAACGCAATCAGACAATCTCCTCACCGGAGAAGCCGGTATTCTAGGGGCTTATTTCAGCCGAGCCCTAAACACGTGCATACAATATCCTCACCGGAGGTGCCGGTATTCTAGGGGCTTATTTCAGCCGAGCCCTAACACATGCGTGCAAGATCACCCTGGCGCAAAGCACATAATGTGATTGATACTATCGCATGGCGGCACGACCATGCCACCCTTTCATAGTAGCAACTACAGGACCTGCCAGATAAGGACCACTAGGAAACTGCTCCAGAACACAAGTGGTTTCAGGACTTTCCTGGCGGACCAATAGGAGCTGCTGCAATACCTGAGCATGTGACCCCTTATCTCCAATGAGAGATCTTACTCTGGGCATGCTCAGAAGGGGAAAGCAAGGACTTTGTCCTAAAGACGTCTGCTCGCCGCTAACCAGTACTGGCTATAATAGCAGAGCCTGGAGGAACAGCAGTAATCCTCTGCACAATGTTAGACTGGGCGAGAACCTGGGACCGACGTCTAAGCTGAGCAGAGTCCACTGCGGCCGGAGACGGATGGGAGACTGCAGCAGGGACGGCTCGAGATTCCCCTTGTGCAGAAGCGGGAACTCGACCCCTAACACCTGGTGCCCCAGGTAGTGGACCTCGCTCATGCCCATCTGGCACTTTCCCAGCTTGATGGTCAGGCCTGCTTGGTAAATACGCTTGAGCACCTCCTGGAGATCCTGAAGGTGTTCCTCCCAGGAGGAACTGAAGATGGCAATATCATCCAGGTACACCACTGTGTACTTCTCCAGTCACTGAAGCAGGTGGTTGACCATCCGCTGGAAAGTGGCACGGGCATTCTTCATGCCAAAGGGCATGACCGTGGACTCGAACAGTCCAAAGTGGGTGATAAAGGCGGATTTATCCTGTGCCATGGGGCTCAGGAGAATCTGCCAGTATCCCTGGCTCAGATCCATGATGGATAGGTATTCCCCATTTGCTAACTGCTCAAGCAGCTCCACGATGCACGGCATTAGGTGCGCATCAGAGGCGGTGATGGCGTTGAGCCCCCTGTAGTCCACAGAACCAGGTGGTCAGATCCTTTTTTGGCACTAGGACTACAGGTGAGGCCCACGCGCTCTTGGACCATTGAATCTCCCCCAGCTCCAACATCTCATCGGTCTCCTGGTGCATAACCTGCTGCACCTCGTCCGAGATCCGATAGGGTGTTCGCCATAGTGGGGTGTGATTCCCGGTGTCCACTTTGTGGACCGCTAACTCAGTCCTTCCGGGTCGGTTAGTAAACACGGCCCGGAAGTGTGCCAGCACGGTTCGCAGCTGCAACCGTTAGAGTTCGGATAGCAAGGCACTTACCTCCATGTCCTCAATGGACCATCGGCCTTGGCATGGATCAGCATGTCCAGGAGGAGGTCTTCCTCCCTGTTCTCGGGCAGATTGCAGACTGGTAGGACACAGGCTTCACGTTCGTGATGAGCCTTTATCATATTGACTTGAAAGGCCTTGCGCTTATCCCGAGCCTGGTCAAGAGTGACCACGCAGGTGACTGGGTTAAGCTGTTGGTGCACGACGTACGGGCCTTTCCAGGCTGCCTGAAGCTTATCCTTTGGTACGGGACCAGCACCCACACCTTCTGACCCACCTGGTAGGTCCGCTCTCAGGCGTTCTGGTCTTACCAGTGCTTCTGGTCAGCCTGAGCCTGCGTCATGTTGTCATGCACCAACTACGTCAAGGTCTGCATCTTGTCACAGAAGAGCATTACATAATCCACGATGGAAATCTCTGAAGGGTTCGGCTCTTCCCAGGATTCTCTTACCAGCCCAAGGGGTCCCCGGACTAGCCTGCCATACAGGAGCTCGAAGGGGGAGAACCCCGTCGAGGCCTGCGGAACATTTCGGTAAGCGAATAGCAGGTGTGCGAGGTACCGCTCCCAGTCGTGCCCTCGGGTCTCAACCAGCATTTGTAGCATCTGTTTGAGGGTACCATTGCAGCGCTCACACAAATCATTGGTGATTCACACTCGATACCAGATGCTTCACCTGCATTTTCTTACAGAGAGCCTCTATTAGGTGAGACATAATTAGGGTCCCATGGTCGGTAAGCATCTCCATGGGAAATCCTACTCAAGAAAATATGGCCAACAGTGCATCCGCCACCTTATCTGCCCTTGTTGAGGACAGAGCTACTGCCTCCGGGTACCGGGTAGCGTAGTCTATCACATTGAGGAAGAATTCCTTTCCTGATCTGCTGGAGACGGCCAATGGGCCCACAATGTCCAGTGATCCGCTGGAAAGGCTCCTCTATCACTGGCAAAGAGATCAGTAGAGCCTTGGAAACAGTCCCTGACTTCCCTACTGATTGACAGGTGATACAGGAGCGGCAGTCCCCAATTTGTCCTCAATAGAAGTGTTGAGACAGCCAGGCCTTAGTTTTGCTGATCCCCAAGTGTCCAGCGAGTGGAATCTCACGGTAAATCTGCAACAACTCACCCCTAAATTGGTTCGGGACGACCAGCTGTCTTTCCCTCAACCACTTTTGTTGGGATTTGCCGAGAACTGTCTCCCGGTACAACCTTCCTTGTTCCCAGAACACCCTCTCCATATCCGACACGGAGGTGGGCTCCTGGGCGAGGCCTCTCATGGCCTTTAAGCTCGCATCTGATTGCAGAGCAGCCTGGAACTCCTGGTAGGAGGCAGCCAGACGTGACGTCAAGGTTCCTTCCTCGCAGGAACCCTCTGGGTCCTGCTCTGGGTCTATCTTTGGCAGGGTGTTACCTACATTCTGGGCACTCTGACTGTGGATGACATCGGCTACGTTGGCTGTCTCCCTGCAGTTTTCCACAGACCCATCAGCAACGCTGCCATGAGTTCTACCTCCCCATCCACCTCCAATACCTCAGGAGCGGTGCTAATCATGGAGCAGTTACCTTCCTCATGGTTACTGGTCAGTTGCACAGCATTACCTTCCTCAAGGTTCCCGTGCATCTCCCCATTTCCCTTAGTACTGTCGCTTGCTCCTGTTAGGGGTTCCTCAATCGCCTCACCCCGCAGGCACTTCTGCACCTGTAGACACATCATCATTCTCAGAAAAATGGTTATCAGGTAAAACATCATCAGGTAAAGCATGCAATTTCACATCATTATCAATAGCATTAACATTACCCTTAGTATCAGATTGGGGAGGGGTGTCAGGGACATAATACGCAACCATTCTCTCCAAGTCAGTCCCAACAAAATGTCGGTGGGCAAGTTTTTGGACAACCCCACCTCTTTCACTCCACTCCCGGCACCCCAATCTAGGAAGACCCGGGCCATCGGTAAGGGACAGTGGACGGCCTCAATCCCGGTGACAGTCAGGGTTTTCCCCTGAATAATTTCCTCAGGGGCCGCCAGTTCGGGTCGGATGAGGGTCTGTTCAGCCCCCGTATCCTTGAGGCCTCTAGCGTAACGGCCCCCCATGCGGACTTGCTGCACATTGTCATTGACCTTTCCAACAACTCCACCCACCAAAAGAACTGCTGCTTTAGGCCCTGAGGCCTTGGCTGGGGGGGTTCTTTTGCTTCTCGGGACAGGTGGCGCTTATATGTCTAGTCCGTTTGCAGGAAAAACACTGGCCTGGCATTGGCAAATGGGACAGGGCCTCCGGTGTGTCAGCTGGCAGGGGCACTGGGGTTGGTTGCAGGCTTACCCCCCCTCCAGCTGGTGGTGACTGGCTTCAGCACCTCTGGTTTCTGGTTCGCCTCATAGGTGTCGGCGATCAGCGCTGCTTTGTTCACGTCTTTTGGCTCTCGGTCCATCAGGAACTGTCGCACCTCAGCTGGGCAAAGATGTAGGAACTAGTCTTTGATAATCAGGTCCCTCAGCTGCTCAAAAGTGGTTGCCGACAGTCCTTGGATCCACTGGTCAAAATGGGTCCTGAGTCCATGCACCACATCGCTGTAACTGTCGTGTTGGCCACGTTGGAGGTTCCAGAACTTTCTACGGTAAACCTCAGGAGTTAGCTGGTACTTTTTCATCAGGGCCTGCTTGATGGCCTCATAGTCACCATCTTGGCCTGGAAGGAGAGAAGCAAACGCCTCCAGAGCTTTGCCTTTTAGCCCTGGTGTCAAACATCGGGCCCATTGGTCCACAGGCAGCTGGTACTGTGTGCAGGCTTTCTCAAAAGCCCGCAGAAAAGTGTTCAAGTCTCCGTCCTTTTCCATCACAGGAAAGTGTTCTTGCCGGGATTTAGGAGACGGATCATTGCTGGACTCAGTGCTCCAGGCTGTAGATGGTCCTGCCCTGAATTGGGCCAATCGCAATTCAAGGTCTCTCTGAGCTTGCCGCTCGGCTCTGTCCGCCTCTTGAAATTGCAGGACCAGCTGCAGACGTCTCTCTGAGTCCTCTGTGGGGCATTGTTGCAGAGCTATCATCAAGCCGGGGTCCATGCTACCCTGGATGCAAGCAGGGTCGGCCTGCCCCAGTTGGACCTCTGGTTCAGTAACGTCCATATTTTGGCTGGTCCCAGCCTCCACTGGGCTCTAGGCACCAGTTCTAATATCAGGAAGAAAAGAACTACCGTAGTAACGCACACTACACCAATAATAATATAATGCAATAATATCAAATTTTATTGGTTCATACAAAAAGTGCAATGAAACATATTTAAAAACAAGGTGACTCCAGTCCTAAAAAAACGCTTGTAATCATAACTGGGGTATTGTAACATGATGCATATCAGAAAATACAATAACAGTATAATCATAAGGAAAAAATAATAATGGTGAAGAGAAAATAATAATCAATGCAATAGCATAAATATGAGTTTGGTATCCAGGAATATAATAGTCACCCACCTATAACCTAAAAAAACCTGGTGCGGACTCAAAAATAACATGAGATATCCAACCAATATAAGGGGTAAGATGTCCGAGAATGAAATGATACCCCACCTACATGCTGAGAGAACCTGTATGGATAAGCAGAGAATCTCAAGCCAATATAGAAAATATATCCACGGCATGTGCAACCGTTAAAGAATCATAATTACCCCAGAGCAGACCTCATGATAAAGGCATGAGAGAACCAAGCGGAGAATCAGGACAAGAGGACACCGCGGTCCCACGCGTTCCGCCGCAGCCCGTGCGGCTTCATCAGGGAAAGTGTTGAAATCCAAAGCCGAAGTGGTTTAAATACCCATGTGGGCATTCAAGGAAACAGCTGTGTGCCGTAGAAAGTACGTAGAAAGTATGTCTAGCCGGAAGTGATTTGGGCGTGATCAAAGCCTGTAATAGCCGGAGGTACAGACGTCTCTGCACCTCTATAACCAACCGCGCATGCGCGCAGTGGAACGCAGATCATGTCCACTGACACGCAAGCGCGGCAGTAATTGAGGGGATGCGCATGCGCCAAATAGAAGGAAGGGCCCTTATATTGTCACCTTGTTTTTAAATATGTTTTATTGCACTTTTTGTATGAACCAATAAAATTTGATATTATTGCATTATATTATTATTGGTGTAGTGTGCGTTACTACGGTAGTTCTTTTCTTCCTGATATTAGTTGTTGTTCTCTACCGATCTGCACCTCCTTATTGATTTATTTATTATCATTTGATACGCCCATCCCCTCTTACATTACTAGGCACCAGTTCTGCGACCATTTGGTCTTTTTTTATGCCCGTGGGGTCAATCTGCTTTAACGTGCGTCCCTGCGCCCCCTGAGGAAGGAGTGCCATCACTCCGAAACGCGCGTCGGGGTGGGTCGGGTGATCGTGGACCGCTGCATTATTTGGTAAATATCCTTATACCTGTACTATTTTTTGCCATCTGTGTATTCTTTGTTATGTGCAGTTTACAGACATGTAGGTACTTACCATTATTAGCAGCATTATCTGTCTGCAATGCACCGGGATACTTAATGCCTTTTGTTATGGCCTATTTATATAATGCCAATTTGGCAGGTTGATGTATTTCAGTGGTCCACTTTCGGTTCCTGACCCCTTCTGTGCTCCTGTGTTATTTTGGGGTACATTTCCCTTCTTTTTGCCAATCACCTTTCTGTTTTAGTATTTTCAATAAAGATTATACATTTTATTGACTACATGACTGTTGCCTTTCCTCTTCCTTGTTTGCTATGTTCATAGCAGTCGGTCAATTATTGTCCATTTAGGCATCCATGTGTTTGTGAGTTTCGGTGGTCTTCATTTGATCACCATTATCATCTTACTCATGTATTTTGCCACAATCGCTCATTTTAATGGTTTAACAATACCAGAGAAATTACCAATAAATTTACGATAAAAATTGGCAAAACCCAAAAATCTCTGAAGAGCCTTCAATGAAGTAGGTTGAACCCAATCACAGATGGCCTGAACCTTGACCGGGTCCATTTCAATAACAGACGGAGACAAAATGAATCCCAGAAATGAGATCTTCTGTACGCCAAAAAGACACTTTGATCCCTTCACATACAGTGCATTCTCTCTCAAAATCTGGAACACAGTCCGAACATGTTTCACATGAGAGTCCCAGTCATTGGAAAAAATCAAGATATCATCCAAATAAACAATCAGAAATTTATCCACAAAATCCCTGAAAATATCATTCATGAAGGATTGGAAGACGGAAGGGGCATTAGTAAGCCCAAAAGGCATCACTAGGTACTCAAAATGCCCCTCTGGGGTATTAAACGCCGTCTTCCATTCATCCCCGTGCTTAATGCGAATAAGGTTATACGCCCCCTTGAGGTCAAGCTTGGTAAACTAACTAGCACTTTTCACTCTGGAAAATAGGTCAGAAATCAAAGGTAATGGATATTGATATTTAACAGTGATGTTATTCAGGAGGCGATAATCAATACACGGCCTCAATGAACCATCCTTTTTGGCCACAAAGAAAAAACCGGCGCCCAAGGGTGAAGAGGATGGTCTGATATGACCCTTCTCCAATGACTTCTTGATATAAGATCACATAGCATCGTGTTCAGGCACAGATAAATTAAAAAGGCGACCTTTAGGAAATTTACCACCAAGCACTAACTCAATAGCGCAATCATAGCTCATGTGAGGGGGCAAGGATGCAGATTTACTTTCACTAAACACATCAGAAAAATCAGTCAAAAAGTCAGGAACATCCTGAGACTGGGGAGAGGCAGAAAAAACAGGAGTGTCAGTATTAACACATTGGCAGCCCCAACTGGTCACAGACACAGATTTCCAATCCAAAACAGGATTATGAGACTGTAACCAAGGGAAACCTAGTACAATAATGTCATGCAGATTATGCAGCACCAGAAATTTGCAACTCTCCTGATGATCTGGTTCAACCCTCATTAGGGGTAGAATCAATGCCCAGAAGGGGAATAGACTTCCGCAGGGGTATCATGGGAAACCCACAACGTTTGGCAAAGTCAAAATCCATCAGGTTAATAGCTGCTCCTGAATCAACAAAAGCCTGAGCAGAAAATGTGGACAGGGAGCAAATCAGGGTAACAGTCAATAGAAATTTAGTTTGAACACTACCCAAGACAACTGAGCGTGCAAAACATCTTCCCCCTTAGGGCAGACAGAAATAACATGGGAAGCATCGCCACAGTAGAAACATAACCCATTGCGCTTACGAAACTCATTACGCTGAGCCCCAGAAGTCACTCCATCACACTGCATTGGCTCAGGAGCTGGCTCACAAGGCAACACTATCTCACGCATACCTCTGTGCTCACGCAAACGTCTGTCAATTTGAATAGCCAAAGACATAGAATCATTGAGACCAGAGGGAACAGGGAATCCCACCATAACGTCCTTTACTTTTTCAGACAGACCCTTTCGAAAAAGGGCTGCCAAAGCATCATCATTCCATTTGGTCAGGACTGCCCACTTTCAAAATTTCTGACGGGACAACTCAGCGTCTTCAAGACCCTGATTTAATGCCAACAAGATCTTTTCAGCTTGATCAGTGACATTAGGTTCATCGTACAACAACCCCAGAGCCTGAAAAAATTCATCAATATCATTCAAAACAGGATCCCCAGGTGTCAGGGAAAAAGCCCAATCCTGAGGGTCGCCGCGCAGCAGGGAGATGACAATTTGAACCTGCTGTGCCGCGTTCCCTGAGGACTTAGGCTTTAAGGCAAAAAACAACTTACAGTTATTTTTGAAATTCAGAAATTTAGATTGATCCCCCAAAAAACAAATCTGGCATGGGGATCCTAGGTTCCACAACCGGCAACCCAGCAAGATAGGTAGCAATACTCTGAACCTCAGTGGCAAGCTGATCCACACGGCCAGACAACTGTGCAAACTCCATTGAGAGAAAAAAATAAAAAATTCCTCCTCAGCACCCAGAGAAAAGAGGGGAAAAAAATGCAACAAACAGAGTTTTCATATTACTATTTTCCCCTTCTGTGAGTACCATACAATTTTCAGTTTTTTGGCCGGTTATACTGATATGTTTCGGTAACAGAGTAGAAATAGCAAAAAATAGCAAAAGAGATAATATACCAGAGAGGCTGGAACCTATTGGATTGCAGTAACCTGAACTAACCACACAACTAGAAGTAGCCGTGGAGCATTCCTACGGTGATCCTAGACGCCTCGTCACAGCCTGAGAGATAACTACCCCTAAAGGCAGAAAGATGAAAGCTATCTGCCCCGGAGCAGATCCCCCAAAGAAAATAGGAAGCCCCCAAACATGTAATGGCGGTTAGACAAGAAGAAAGCACGGACACAGACAGAAAATAGAATGAGCAAACGCTGAGGCCCAATCTGTCTAGACAGAAAAGGGCAGGAAAGAATTCTGACTGCAATCCATCAAAAACCCTAACAAAAATACCAACACTTCTGATTGCCAAAAAACCTGAGATCACATGATCTCATTCACCTAAATCAGATCTCTGGTGTAACAAACGCTATTCAGCAAATAAAAAGTAACAAAGGAGCAAAGCAAAAGTGCAGACACAAACGGAGCACAATTGCAGCGCCAGACCCCAAAAGGGGACAGGCTGCAGTCCACTGCAAGCAGCAAACCAGCAGAGAAAATCAAATAGGAAAAAAAAACAGCAAACACTTATCTGAGGGAGAGCAGGAAACTAGCAGTGCTTCAAGCAAGACCAGAAGGAACAATTGATAACCGGCAAGGCTGCTGGGAACTCAGGCCACTTATATCCTACCATTCAGCGCCAGCTGAAGACCATTCATTAATCAGTTCATTACCCTCAGCAACCACCGGAGGGAGCCCCAGCTCAGAAGCCGCCTCCAGCATATTCACAACAGCGAACCTATGGGATATACTCCCCCTCTCACAAGAACGGAAAACTTACTAACCCGTTATTAAGTTCATATCTCCGTCCGGGAAGCTCATAGAAGGAAGACAAAAGTATCATTTTTCTCAGCATGACACGGGGGTTCATATAAGTTTAACACAAAGTTGCTACATGACCTGCTTATGGAGAAATCCATTCCTCGGATTCTGATGGTTCTGGATCCTAGAGATTTCACTGGGGTGTAGATCTACCGATGGGCATGCAAATATGTAAGTTTCATACCTATAACACCAACTTGGGTCAAGATATACCACACTATTATGTTTTTAAGTGAACAAAGGGATCATCATGCGGTTTGGATGCTGCCCTACAAGTTTTAGCTACTAGAAGGAGTGGGGTGAAATCACACACTGGAGTCTCAGGTTACAGAGAGTGTGTAGTGAGAATGAGCTGGGAGGGGGGTCAAAAAGCCCACAACATGTGTCTGCGGAGACTGTCAGTAAAGCCATGGATTGTTCTAGAAATGTTTGATGATAAAGAAAACCATACATCATATTTATATTACCGTGACATACAGTAATGAAAAAGTGAAAGATGTTGTAGTGATCAACCTAAACACTCTCCGACCCTGCACAAAAATGCAGGCAGATGTGGATAAAAGGTTCCAAAGTAAGAATACTTTCTAAAGCACAGGTTTTAGGCTTTGTTCACATGTAGTTTTTCTTCTGCATTTTTCTTCTGCAGCAAAAACATGCTTTATTGGCAGTTAAAACAGTGCTTTAAAAACATGAATTTTTGTGGCACTTTTCACAGCACTTTAATTCATATTTTTGCAGTGTTTTTGGCTTTGGATTACATGTGTGCTTTGTCTACAGTACATGTTTAATAAAGTCAGTTTTATTCACCAAAACGCTTCAAAAAAGTTTTTTTTGTTTTCTTTGAGTTAAAATTCTGCAAAAGCACTGAAAGAACTGACATGCTGCTTATTTCAAAAACGTTGCAATTCTCAAATTTAGCCAGGAAAATAAACATGCGTGTGCATGAGATTTCTGAAATCATATATTTTTTGCCAGTACTGTAAAACACAGCTTTTAATTTGCATATAAAACGCGGGGAAAAAAAACCTCTGCAACAATGTCACGTGTGAACATAGCCTTACAGGTTTAATTTTATCATTTGACAATGTGGAAATATTGTGTAAATGAATTCTATTGGACTCACTGTATAAAACAATATACAATGCGCTGAAGAAATAATAGAAAGCTCTGCCTCTTCAGTTGGATATCATATATTGTAATTAGAGATGAGCGACTTTGCCTTTTTTAGGGTCTAGTCGGGTTTTCTGAAACCCAACTTTCTCAAAAGTCGAGTTGAACGAAATCGGCCGACTATCGTGAAAAGTCGGAGGTCCGACTGAAACACGAAACCCAGTGCAAGTCAATGGGGAAGCAAAGTCGGCAGGGAGTGGAGGACAGTAAATACACCTACAGTGCCCATTTCAATGCCAACGACATCAATTCTTATTATTAAACTTGTCAACCTTAAATTACTTTATAATATTATTATTATTATTATTATTATATATTTATATATATAATTTATATATAATAATAGTTATGCATTGAAAACTGTGGGTTATTTGGCTAAAGTTGTGGGGGGGGTAGGGCTGGCTCCAGGTTTTCGTGTGCCCCGGGCAAAAGAGTGTCAGTGGGCCCCTTTAACACATACCACAATTCATGATACTCCGATACGGCACAGAAATATAGGTATAGTACAAATACAAATACTTCACTTCTTACATTACATGACTGATATATTTTTTTAAATTCCACAATAGTTCAAAAACCGGACAGTATATTCCTCCATACAGTATTATGGCCACCACATAGTGCGCCATACAGAATAATGAGCCCCATATATTGCTCCATATAGAATAATTGGTCCCACATAATGTTCCATACAGTATATGAAGAGCTCCACATAATGCTAAAGATTATGATGGTCCCCATATAATGTGCCATACAGTATAGGACGGTCCCCATAGAGTAGAATGAGCCCCACATATTGCTCCATATAGTATAATGAGTTGCATATAAAGCTCCATACAGTATATGATGGGCCACATATATTGTTCCATACAGAATGGGCTTCATATAATGCTCCATACAGAATAGGCCCCATATGTGCTCAATATGATGCTCCTTACCCTATATGATGCCCCATCAATAATGAACCCCATATGATTCTCCAGTATATGATGGACCCCATGGATGAAGCTCCATTGTATGATGGGCCTATATAATGCTCCATATATAATAGGCCCCATATGATACTGCAGTATATGATGGGCCCCATGGATGATGCTCCAGTGTATGATGTGCCTATACACTGTGCAGAATTATAAGGCAAATGAGTATTTTGATCACATCATCCTTTTTATAAATGTTGTCCTACTCCAAGCTGTATAGGCTTGAAAGCCAACTGCCAATTATGTAAATCAGGTGATTTGCATCTCTGTAATGAGGAGGGGTGTGGTCTAATGACATCAACACCCTATATAAGGTGTGCTTAATTATTAGGTAACTTTCTTTCCTTTGGCAAAATGGGTCAGAAGAGAGATTTGACGGACTCTGAAAAGTCAAAAACTGTGAGGTGTCTTTCAGAGGGATGCAGCAGTCTTGAAATTGCCAAACTTTTGAAACGTGGTCACTGAACAATCAAGCATTTCATGGCAAATAGCCAACACGGTCGCAAGAAGCGTGTTGATAAAAAAAAGGCTCAAAATAACTGCCCTTGAATTGAGGAAAATCAAGCGTGAAGCTGCCAAGATGCCATTTGCTACCAGTTTTGCCATATTTCGGAGCTGCAACGTTACTGGAGTATCAAAAAGCAGAAGGTGTGCCATACTCAGAGACATGGCCAAGGTAAGGAAGGCTGGAAAACGACCACCTTTGAACAAGATAAAATGTCAAGACTGGGCCAAGAAATGTGTTAAGACTGATTTTTCTAAGGTTTAATGGACTGATGAAATGAGAGTGACTCTTGAAAGGCCAGATGGATGGGCCCGAGGCTGGATCAGTAAAGGGCAGAGAGCTCTACTCCGACTCAGACGCCAGCAAGATGGAGGTGGGGTACTGGTATGGGCTGGCATCATCAAAGATGAACTTGTGGGACCTTTTCGGGTTGAGGATGGAGTGAAGCTCAACTCCCAGACCTACTGTCAGTTTCTGGAAGACACCTTCTTCAAGCAGTGGTACAGGAAGAAGTCGGTATCGATCAAGAAAAACATGATTTTCATGCAGGACAATTCTCCATCACATGCATCCAAATACTCCAGTGTGGCTGCCCAGTAAAGGTCTAAAAGAAGAAAAAGTAATGACATGGCCCCCTTGTTCACCTGATCTGAACCCCATAGAGAACCTGTGGTCCCTCATAAAATGTGAGACCTACAGGGAGGGAAAACATTACACCTCTCGGAACAGTGTCTGGAAGGCTGTGGTGGCTGCTGCACGCAATGTTGATCGTAAACAGATCAAGCAACTGACAGAATCTATGGATGGAAGGCTTTTAGAGTGTCATCGTAAAGAAAGGTGGCTATGTTGGTCACTGTTTTTTTTGCTTTGTTTTTGAATGTCAGAAATGTTTATTTCTAAATTTTGTGTTGTTATATTGGTTTACCTGGTGAAAATAAACAAGTGAGATGGGTATATGTTTGGTTTTTATTAATTTGCCTAATAATTCTGCACAGTAATAGTTACCTGCACAGAAATCCTCTTAAGATAGCCAAATCTAAAAAAAAACCCACTCCAACTTCCAAAAATATTAAGCTTTGATATTTATGAGTCTTTTGGGTTGATTGAGAACATAGTTGTTGTTCAATAATAAAAAGAATCCTCTCAAATACAACTTGCCTAATTATGCAAACAGTGTATAATGCTCCATATATAATGGGCCCCATTTATAATGCTTCAGTGTATAATGGGCCCCGTATATGATGCTCCAGTGTATGATGTGCCCCATTTATAATGCTCCAGTGTATGATGGGCCCCATGGATGATGCTCCAGTGTATGATGGGCCTATATAATGCGCCATAATAATGGGCCCCATTTATAATGCTCCAGTGTATGATGGGCCCCATGGATGATGCTCCAGTGTATGATGGGCCTATATAATGCGCCATAATAATGGGCCCCATTTATAATGCTCCAGTGTATGATGGGCCCCATGGATGATGCTCCAGTGTATGATAGGCCTATATAATGCTCCATATATAATGGGCCCCATTTATAATGCTCCAGTGTATGATGGGCCCCATAGATGATGTTCCAGTGTATGATGGGCCTATATAATGCTCCATATATAATGGGCCCCATTTATAATGCTCCAGTGTATGATGGGCCCCATTGATGATGCTCCAGTGTATGATGGGCCCCATTTATAATGCTCCAGTGTATGATGGGCCCCATAGATGATGTTCCAGTGTATGATGGGCCTATATAATGATCCATATATAATGATGGGCCACATTTATAATGTTCCAGTGTATGATGTGCCCCATAGATGATGTTCCAGTGTATGATGGGCCTATATAATGCTCCATATATAATGGGCCCCATTTATAATGCTCCTGTGTATAATGGGCCCCGTATATGATGCTCCAGTGTATGATGGGCCACATTTATAATGCTCCAGTGTATGATGGGCCCCATGCATGATGCTCCAGTGTTTGATGGGCCTATATAATGCTCCATATTGCTCCATATGTAATGGGCCTTATCTATGATGCTCAAGCATATGATGGGCCCCATATATAATTCTCCAGTGTATAATGCTCCCCATGTATTGCTCCAAACACTAAAAAAAATGAAATACCTCTCCTCGCTGGTCACTGCTCTACTCTAGACTCCTCAGCGTCTCCATCTTCCAGCTCTCTGCACTTTGACTGTTCAGGCAGAGGGCGTACAGACATGACATCATCGCGCTCTCTGACCTGAATGTCACTGTCAGGAAACGCGGAAGGCGTCACAGCGGTGGAGCAGGGAGAGGTAAGTATTGCAAGTGCTGGGTGCCTGAACAAGCAGGGGGGGCCCACTCGTGGGCAACGGCACTGGCACAGGGCCCCTCATAGTACGCCGGTGTCTCTGATGGCGAGTGGGCCCCCCACCATCAGAGACACCGGCGTACTATGAGGGGCCCTATGCCAGTGCCGTCACCCACGAGTGAGCCCCCCACCTGCTCAGGGCACCGGCACTTGCCCAGGTGCGCCAGGCGCTGACGCCTGCCCTGGGGGGGTACAGCCCAGTTAGAGAGGTGGAAAAACTGGAATATATTGAGGTGTAGGCTGGACGTACAGCAGCTGCAAATGGAGGAATTGGAGAAGTCGGAGGAAGAGGACAAAGCGAGCCATTTTGCTGGCAACCTATGTGTTTTCAGGGAAGGTGGGACAAAATCCTTTGAAACCCATGCATGGTTCATTTTAATGAAGGTGAGATCACCAACATTTTGGTTCGACAGCTGTGTCCTTCTTTCTGTCAGGATTGATCCAGCAGCACTGAAGACTCTTTCTGATAGCACACTACCAGCAGGGCAACCGAGCTCCTGTAAGGCATATTGTGCCAAATCAGGCCAGGTGTCCATTTTACAGGCCCAGTAATCAAAGGGGAATGAACTGTGAGGGAGAACATCAATGGGGGAGGAGAGGTAATTTTGAACCATAGTTCACAACTGCTGTCTCCTGTCTGTTGAAATCGATTCAGTATTAACAGTCGTGTGAGTGGTACTCGAGAAATCAGTCCACAACATGGTCATGAAACCCCTGTCTCCAACGCCAGTACGGCTGTGTGCACCACGAACACCTCTTCCATTTGGCCCAGTATGGCTCGTGGTAGAACCAGCACCGCTGCTGTGTGCTGGGAATGCCTCTAACAAACAGTTTACCAGAGTTGCTTGTTTGTTCGCCAATATTAGCTATAGGTTCTCTTGTGGCATGATGTTCTGTAATTTGTCTTTATAGCGTGGATCGAGGATGCTGACCAACCAGTAGTCGTCATCCTTCATAATTATGGCAATGCGGGGGTCCCTTTTTCGGATACGCAAGACATAATCACACATGTGTGCCAATGTTCCAGGTGTCAATGATGCACAGAGGTGGGTGGAGGAGCACTTTCTGCCAAATCCACATCACTCCAGTCACTCACAAACTCTGTACCTGACCTTGGCAAGCCAACATTTTCTCTTACCCCCTAAGAAGCATCCTCCTCCCCAAAATAATCAACCCCCTCATTCGCCTCCTCCTCTTCCTCTTCTTCCTCCACCTCGTCCAGGACAGTTCCCTGAGCAGACAATGGCTTCCCTCCTCCTCCTCCTCTTCCTCCTCCGCTGCAGACGCCTGATCCTTAATGTCAAAGTTTGCATGAGCAGACGCAAAAGTGGGATGCTCATGCTTATGATGGCGTCGTCTGCGCTTGCCAGCCGTGTGCATTCCTCAAAACACTGAAGGACTTTACAGAGGTCTTTCAGCTTTGACCACTGCACACCCGACAACTCCATGTCTCCCCTCAAACTGCCTGCCCGTGTATCCTCCCACAAATGCATTACAGCTTGCCTCTGTTCGCACAGCCTCTCAACCATGTGCATGGTGGAATTCCAACTTGTTGCAAAGTCTATGATTAGATGGTGCTTGGGGAGGTGGAGCGATCGCTGCAGCCTCTGCATACGACTGGAGTCTACGGGCGAGCGATGGATGTGCGAGCACAGCACCTTATGGAGCAGGGCTGTTAACTCCGGATAATTATTTAGGAAGCACTGCACCACCAGGTTCAAGGTGTGAGCCAGGCAAGGTATGTGTCTGAGTTTTGCCAGGGCTATGGCCGCCACAAAATTACTGCCGTTATCACTGACTGCCTTGCCAGGCTCAAGATGTAGACTGCCCGGCCATGACTCTGTGGTGTGTCTGTTGTCACCCAAAGACATCATCTTTAAAACAGCCTGCTGACGCTTACCACTAGCTGTTCAATAGTGGGACACCACGTGTGCAACACTGTCAGCTGCGGATGGAGTGCTCATGCGACTGCGCACTGTTGATGAGCTTTCGCTTCTGGAGGAGGAGGAGGGTCGAACGCCTACAGTTAACTGTTTCCTATACCGTGGGCTAGGCAGCACTGTCCTATCGCCGCTGTCCCCTGTGGACCCTGCATCCACCACATTAACCCAGTGCGCAGTGATGGACATGTAACGGCCCTGGCCATGCCTACTGGCCCATGCATCTGTTGTGAGGTGCACCTTTCCACTCACTGATTGCTTGAGTGCATGGACAATTTGGTCTTTCACATGCAGGTGGAGGGCAGGGATGGCTTTTCTCGAATAGAAGTGCCAACTGGGTAGGTAATAGCGTGGGACAGTGTAGGCCATGAGCTCTCGGAACGCTGCACTTTCAACCAAATGGAACGGAATCATCTCTAATGAGATCAGTTTGGCAATGTAGGGGTTTTAAAGCCAGTGTACGCGGATGAGAGGATGAGTACTTTCTTGTCCTACTCAGAGTGTCTGGTAGCTTGACTTGAGAGCTGCATATGGGGGAACTAGCGGTGGACATGATGGACTGAGAGGGGGTTGGTGATGGTGGTGGTGGTGTAGTGATGGTCTAGATTTAGTCTTTCATTGCAAAAACATTGTGATTTCCTGACTGCTTTGGCTTTGCGACGACACCTCAACATTTCTTGCTGGTGGTGTGCTAACCGGTGGGCTTACAGTGGGGGAAGCAATGGAGCGTTGCTGGCTACCTTCAGTCAGAGCAGGTGCACATGTGCTACCAGAGGTTTTGTACGCCGTCCATGCTTGAAAGTGCATGGTGATTAAATGTCTAAGCATGCAACTGGTATTCAAATTTCAGAAATTTTTCCCTCGGCTAAAGGTCCTTCCGCACTTCTTACAGATAATCTTTTGGTCAAAAAAGTGCCACACTGCACTCTTCCTACTATGGGATAAATTTTCAGGGCTTGCACGCTTGGCTAATTTGACCATCTGGCCAAGCTGTCCTGCAACTCTTTTTGTTTTTTTTAACACATTTTTGGACAGCTACGGGCCTGCCAGATAACCGCTGCTGCAATGTCGATGCCTGCTGCGGATCCTTCTCTTCTGAGCTATTGCCAGCGGCACCCTCTTCCCCCAATGGATGCCAATCCGGGTCAACAACTGGTCATCCATCACCTCCTCTCAATTTCATCTGCACCTTCCTATGTGTCACCGTGTAAGGTGGTATAGTATGCGGGAAGGGGCACCTGAGTATCATCTGGGTCAGATTCTGGCTCAGTAGACTGCGAGGGCAATTTAGTGCTCTGGGTGAATGTACCAGCAGAATCATCTAGCAGTGGCTGTGCATCAGTGCACTCCATGTCAGATTCATCTTGGACTGTGGAGTTCAGGATTTGACTTGAAACCCAGGCATGGTATGTGAAAAGAGCTCCATGAGTAATCTGTAGTGTGGCCTGCCGCATCCTTCACTTTTGGTGGGGTGAAGGACACAAGGAAAGGTGTTGCTCCTGACCAGGAGCCTGCACTGAAGACTCAATGCTTGCATTTTTTGAAGATTCAGAAGAGGAGGTGATAGAGCTGGGGGCTGTTTCGGCAATGTAAGCCAACCCCTGTTCCTGATGCTCCACTTTAAAAGCGGTTTACCTACTCCGAGAAAAGGGAGCCTTCCAGTCCTTCTGGAGCCTGACGATGACGCAGGCTCAACACCTCCTGCCTTAGGTACTATTGTGGTTTTGGCACTACAGCAGATGCACCACCACCACCATCAGTACCAGCTGGCCCACCACACCCACGTCCGTGGCCTCTTCCACCATACTTCCTCATGTTTGTGAAAATGTACCCAAAATACAGCAGTTATATGGTACTGTATCAGAAGCGTACAGCTGTATACGGTAAAGGGAAAATTGAAAAATCTCCGTATATATTTCGAGAGTAACACACAGACGCTCACAGGCTCAGTTTGGATTATACCAAAATATAAAAAGCAGAAAAAGGGTACTGTATCAAAGATACCAGGTGTATATAGTAAAGGGGTAAATTGTAAATCTGCGTATATAATTCGAGAGTAACACACAGACGCTCACAGGTTCAGTTTGGATTATACCAGAAATAAAAAAGCAGAAAAAGGGTACTGTATCAGAAGATATCAGGTGTATATAGTGTAGAGGTAACTTTAAATCTCCGTATATATTTCCGGAGTAACACACAGACGCTCACAGGCTCTGTAAGGATTAGACCAGAATATAAAAAGCTGAAAAGGTACTGTATCAAAGCATACAGCTGCATACAGTGTTGGGGTAATTTTAAATCTCCGTATACATTTCTGGAGTAACACACAGACGCTCACAGGCTCAGTATGAATTAGACAAGAATATAAACAGCCGAAAAAGGGTAATGTATCAGAAGCATACAGCTGTATACAGTGTAGGGTTTAATTTTAAATCTCTGTATATATTTCTGGAGTAATACACAGACGCTCACAGGCTCAGTATGGATTAGACCAGAATAAAAAAAGCAGAAAAGGGTACTGTATCACAAGCGTACAGCTGTATACAGTCTAGGTGTAATTGTAAATCTTTGTATACATTTCTGGAGTAACACACAGACGCTCACAGGCTCAGTATCATAGAATCATAGAATGGTAGAGTTGGAAGGGACCTCCTGGGCCTTCTGGTCCAACCCCCGCTGATGTCTGTCCAGCCTCTGTTTGAAGACTTCCATTGAAGGAGAACTCACCACCTCTCGTGGCAGCCTGTTCCACTCATTGATCACCCTAACTGTCAAAAAGTTTTTTCTAAATCTAATCTGTGTCTCCTCCCATTCAGTTTCATCCCATTGCTTCTAGTCTTTCCTTGTGCAAATGAGAATAAAGATGATCCTTCTACAATGTGACAGCCCTTGAGATATTTGTAGACAGCTATTAAGTCTCCTCTCAGTCTTCTTTATTGCAAGCTAAACATTCCCAAATCCTGCAACCGTTCCTCATAGGACATGGTTTGCAGACCGGTCACCATTCTGGTGGCTCTTCTCTGACTTGCTCCAGTTTGTTGATGTCTTTTTTAAAATGTGGTGCCCAAAACTGGCCACAGTATTCCAGATGAGGTCTGACCAAAGAGGAGTAGAGGGCAATAATGACCTCACGTGATCTAGACTGTATGCTTCTGTTGATACATCCTAGAATTGCATTTGCCTTTTTTGCTGCTGCATCACACTGTTGACTCATGTTAAGTCTGTGATCAATTAGTATACCCAAGTCTTTTTTCACATGTGCTGTTACTTAGCCCTATTCCTCCCATTTGTATATGCTTTTTTAATTTTTATTGCCCAGATGTAGTACTTTGCATTTTTCCCTGTTAAAATCCATTCTGTTAGTTGCTGCCCACTGCTCCAGTTTATTTATATCTTTTTGAATCCTCTCTCTTCTCTAGTATTAGCTACCCCTCCTAGCTTTGTGTCATCAGCAAATTTGATCAGCTTACCCTCAATTCCTTCACCTAAATCATTGATAAAGATGTTGAACAATACAGGGCCCAAATCAGAGCCTTGTGGTACCCACTTGAGACATTCTTTCCACTGGATGTGCAGCCATTTACGACCACTTTTGGGTCTGATCACTAAGCCAGTTATGAATCCACCTAACAGTTGCCTTGTCCATTCCATACTTAGTCATTTTTTCAATAAGGATTGTGTGAGATACTTTGTCAAATGCTTTGCTGAAGTCAAGATATTCTATATCTACAGCATTTCCTTGATCCACCCTGTCAGTGATTCTGTCATAGAAGGAAATTACGTTAGTCTGACATGACTTATTAGTTAAAAACCCATTCTGACTCTGTTAATCACTTCATTCTTATCCAGGTACTTGCATACATGTTCTTAATAATTTTGTTCAAAGATCTTTCCTGGTATAAGAAGTCAGACTCACCTGCCTGTAGTTTTCCCTGGGTCCACTTCTTCCCC